>CM065711.1:10969009-10974009 GCA_017654935.2 Phymorhynchus buccinoides
GTTGATGTCAAATCATGGATGGAAAAGAATAGATCAAGTTGAATAGGACAAGACTGAGTTGTTAGCTGTTGGAAACGAAACCGACTCTTCGGTGAAAAGCGTGATACTTTTGAACCTTGTCAGCATGATTCAGTACCTTTTCACAAAGTCAGTAAAGTATCTAGGTTTGTCTGTCTGGATGAATCTCTCTCATTAGATCAACATATTTCATCTGTCTGTCGTCAAACATGCTATCATCTTCAGCGACTTTGTTCATCTCGTTTCATAACTTTTACTGAAGCTGTACACAACTTGCCTGTTCTCTCATACTGTCCAGGCTTGATTACTGCAATGCAGTCCTGCAGGTCTCCCCTCTCTTCTGTTCAAGGTCTTCAGAGAGGTCCAGAATGTGCTGCCAGGGTTGTGCTCAGAAGCGAAGACTGATTCAGCGACACCCTGTGAGACAGCTGCAATGGCTCCTGTTGACGCTAGAGAGAGTACAAAGTGGCCACTCTTGCCTATTCGCTACTTCGAAACTACCTCTCCTCTCCTGCTCTCTGCCTACACACCAGAACGCAACCTCAGATCAAGTAGCCTTAAACTTCTTTGCACACCTGTCACCAAATACAAAAACAGTTGGGAACAGAGCTTTCCGTTTCCAAGCACCACACATCTGGAAAAACCTCCCTTCCTCTCTCCGCAGCTCTCCATCTTGTCTTCTTTCAAACTGGACTGAAAACTGTTCTCTTCAAAAATACCTCTGTTGATCTCCTGTGTCTTCTCCCCTTCAGTTCACCCTTCAGTTCACCCTCTGCAAAACCTCTGTGAGTTTGTGCTGAGTTGGTCTATGTGTGCGTGTGCGTGGACGATAATATGGTGGGCCTAATTGGTTGGGTTTTTTTTTTTTTTTTTTTTCATTAATGGATTTTTTTTTTTATGGTTGTGTTTCCACTTTTGTATAATTATGCTGTTTTTCTTCATGATTATTGTATGTACGTTTTTTGTAAAGCGCCGTGAGTCCTGCTGCGCCAGGAGAACGGCGCTATACAAGAGTTATTATTATTATTATTATTATTGTGTGATGGGGTGTTAAGGGGCCAAGCCATGATCACAAGCACCAGACTTGGGACAGCACTCAGCACAATTGTTGCGTGTCAACTGCAACATGTTGATGGTACTGCGGCATGTCTTAGCCCAGCGGACACAACGGTAACATGGCGATCAAAAGCAATAATTATAAGAAGTGTGAAGCATGGTCATCCCAGTTTTTTTCTTTGAAAATCTGTAAAATTGTTGTAATCAGTGCGCTAGTTAAAGTTTAATTGAGTTGTTTGATGGTTTTCTTTCCCATCTATTCTTTTATCAAGCTGTCTTTCCTGATCACATATTAACACATACTTGCACACGGGTATGCTCACACACCGCGTGGAGCGCAAAGCACGCACTCACATTAAGCAAAAAATTAAATCTAATATCTCCACTATTAGGAAAGACTTTATAATACGTGAATCGATCAAAATCAAAATCCCAATCTTTCCTATGAGGATTTCCAGTTTTCAATTGATGTTTTGTTCTTCTGACATTTCATAGATTAGTAACATCAGATTGATTTCACATAATTTAATCGTACAAAATTCCCCTGCCTTTTTAAATCTTCAATAAATCTCTGATTAGAGCTCCTCGAAATCGTAATGTGACGGCTGAATGCAGCAGGCAGGACCAGTGAAAACGGGAAGTCAATATACATATTACCTCACCATAAAAGCCATTTGCTGGGGATGCAGAAGAAGAAGAAGAAGAAAAAGAATCGTTACAAAATGTATTCACAATTTGAAAGTTGTGTAAAAGACTCGAGTCTGCCAATGACACCATTTTCACTTTTGAATTTTGAATGCTGGATAGAAATTCAAAAACCTTTCAACAACCAGTTAAAATCATGACTGGTACAGAAAAGGAGCTCGTAAGCCTATTCATTTAATCTTTTCTACCTTTATGGACTGGCGCGATGGAGATTCTGGTAGAACTCGGTGAGAGTGTATATGTTATGCCCAATCGTTAATGCGCACTTCCTGAGAATGGGCAAAATGGTTCACCATTTCATCAAGATACAGTTGATGAGAATTAACAGCTTGTCTCCGAATAAAAACTGGAGACATTAACAACGGACTTCTGAGCCGCCATAGATCCCGAGTTGTGTTAGTCCACCTGACGATGAGCCAATCGCTGACTGGCATCCAAACATGGTGGCAAGATAGCTCTGAAGCGCGAGGACCTGATGACGTAGACGAAGGAAATTGAAGGAGGAGTGGAATCGCCAAAATCAGATACAAGAGATGAGAAGCCAGGAAAGATATTGGAGTAACGTCTGTGTGATGGATTCCGGGCACCAAGGACCGGGCAGGACCCAGGGCACGTTAGGGGATGCCGTGCACGATGTAGATACAGGACACCACCACGAGACATGGTCACCAACTTCACCTAAGGGGACACAGAGAAAACGACGGAGATCGAGAGAAAAAGAGAAAAGAGGGGTACGGCTTCCAGATTAAATTTCAAAGTCCGTTTCTGCAGTCTAGTTTTCAAACTCAGTTTAAAAAACTATCCTACAAAGTCGCAAAAAAACCAGTGTTGGGAGGCCTGGTGCGTATTTTTCTTTTGTATTTCTATTTGTATTTGATTTGACAAATGTTGTCTTGTTCGTAGATAAAGAGGACAGATAATTACAAGAACGTGTCTTCCGTTGTCTTCGAATACATGCATCAAAATTTGATTATATCATTTTAAAATGGTAATTTCTTGTTTCGATTGAAAAACTACACACTGGTCCATTGCTAACTGAGATCGACCAGCTACCATGAATAATTCGAAAATGTACTATAATTGAAATGTAAATATTATAGTGCCTGGCTGCGGTCAAACAGAGTTAGTACACATCCCAACACGTGTTTTTTCTCTCTCCATTTTCCCTTTACCATAACCGTCGCCCAATCCTGCACCCCGACCCCGCAGGTTTCAACCATGTCCCATCCCCTTCTATGTTCCTTTCTTTATATCGAAATATAATTTTCTTAGAGAATCTAGAATCTTGATACCACTTAGCTTATACTTGTCCTGCGTCTCTGATAAAGAAAACAATCGTGGGGAAAAAACATTAGATCCTTGAACTGGTTTACTATATCTAAACTTTCCCAAAGTCAGAGGTTAGGCTGCCCATGTGGAGGGTAATCAAAAACGGGTCCACACACAACGTAATGTTCGCTATTCCCTAGCTGGGCATTTGCACCATAGTGTTCACGTTCTTCGGATGTTGGGATGAGAATGGAGTCTTTTAGCAGGTATGACAACAACATAATTATCCAACTGTTTCGTCTTTAGTATGTACACATTTTGGAAACTATTAAAACTAGCAAAAATACCATTAGTGATAACCTACATTGAAAATTATAGGTTGCATAGAGTAGGGACAGGGAGAGTAGGAGGAGGACGATGAGAAGAGAAGAAGAGGAACACAGCCTTGATCATAACCCCTACCTGTTGTTGTGCAGCAGCCCCATCACTGGAGGAAAGACAGCTGTCTCCAATGTAACCTCAGCTTGAGCTCAGCACAGTGACGACAGTGCGACGACCAACACGATGAAAAGTGCACGAAAGGCACAACCACCCTGAGCAGGGTGTCTAACACCACTTGTGTACAGCCATTCTGTGATTTTCTGTAAAAACTGCTGAAAGTCAGGTACAGAATGGTTCTAGGACGTGTCAGGGTCCGTGCGAGAACGGTCTCAAAATTGAGCAGATAGAGAACGGTAGCTTAACTGCATAAGCCCACAATGAGGACGTGATGATGCCTATGGTGCGAGTCCTGATGAGGGAGATCGCCTTGAGGAGGTAGCACCACACACACACACGATCCAGAGCGATGACAGCCGTCAGGGGACATCCTGATGAGAACAGGAACCCGCGGTACAACCCCCGTGAAGTATTTACGGGAAAAAGTACATTCCACACTGTTTCACGTCCGGGTACACAAATACCACCATGCCAGTAAGATGCAACCACGGTAGAAAAAGATAGACGAAGAGCATGTCAAAAGTAGCGCCAGGCAGAAGAGACAGAGCTTCATGCGTTCCTTCAAACCCTGTCTGTAAAAGAATCACCAGTGATGATGTTAGTGGGGACCCCAACTAAAAGCAGTCCCAGGCTGACATAACAGGGACATTGATCCCTCGATCCCCCCCCCGTTAAAAAAGTCCCTATCGGGTGATCACGTTGTTAGGAGTTGTACCAGGGCTTGAAAACATCATCTTCCTGAAGCTGATGTGCATCCGTTAGGAATGTGGACAGTCACTGGAGGCGAACCAGTTGTTGAAAGTAATGGCTGGGACATTGATCTCCAGTGTGACATGTGCTAGCTTTGTGGACTCAGTGCTATGATTTGAAACAAGAGTATGCATAACTGACTGAAGATATCATCCCATTTTATTCCACATTGATTCCAAACCTGTGAAACATTTGGGATAGGGCATAGCTTAGAATATATTGTAGTATTTGTTTTTACTTTAATTACATACTTATCACAAATATTGTTTTATCGTTTGTATAATTAGTGTTGGACGCACACTGTAATGGAGATTGGCATTGTGATTTATATAGGCCTATATTTATTACTTATTTATTATATATTGAATTGTTTTGTTTAAGTTTCTTATATGTTTGTTTGTTTATTCGTGCTTTATGGTTTGTTTTTCCCCTCTTGATAGCGTTATTTAAATTTTATTAATTCCTCAGCTCACTATCCTCCTTCGGTGCCTTTGTAATTTCCGATATGTGAAAAAAAAAGTATTTTAAATCTCATCACACCAGGGGGAATGATGCTTTTCATTTGACTAATACAATCAATTAAAACACGACGAAAAGATTCATAATATGCAACAAAAGAAATTCGAAATTGTATCTATGAAGACATCAATGATGATGGTCACCAAGTGATTTCTGATAAAAAAAAGAAAAAGTTATTGATACTC
>CM065711.1:10981509-10994925 GCA_017654935.2 Phymorhynchus buccinoides
GCCTGCAATATGAGCTAGGCCCAGAGAGCAAGATATTAACACTGAGCCAAGAAGACAATTACTAATCACAAAAGAATGAAGTGTCCTTCTCTGTATCCAAATCCGAAATTCCACAAATTCCAAGCAAACCCGGCACTAAGGAATTTAGAACCAGAAACAAGGGCCTCAGGATCAAGTAAACATTTCTTAGGTAAATTTGACACGAAAATAATTGCTCCAACCTGAAATCGAGAATGTTAAAAAAAGAATAGACAATGATTTGTACGAGAGGGACCAAACTACGTGAAAATGTCATTATCCATACATGAGTGAGATAAAAATAGGCATTATAAGAGAAATCTCACGTAGCAATGAGTCTTTGAGCTACACATACCCCTGAATCTGAAGGTACTGACCGAAAGTTGACTCAGTGCCTTGCTCACTCATGACCCTTCATCTATGAACCGAGCCTAGATATTGCTAGCTGACCTATGTACATAGCAAAATAAAGTCGCAGCGTCCTAGGTTTCGATTTGTGTAACGATCTCATTAGTTTGCATTGAACCACTTAGGCCTGCAATTTGACAGTCCAGCGGATGTCAACTTGAGCAAGAAGACAGTCTACAAGAGAACTTGTGTCCTCTTAGCACCAAATCGAAAATCCACAATTAAACGCAAATCAGCACAAAGTTAAACCAGAAATAGTTAAAATCAGAAATAGCTAATGTAAATCTTATGTAAAATGAACAAAATAATAATGCTCTGAAATTTTAACTTAAAACAAATAATGGACATGATTAGAGAGGGCCAACTACTGAGATGATATCCAAATTAAGGATAAAAATAGTATGAAAAGAGAAATCTCAGTGAATAGCCAGCTCCGTACCCCTACTCTGAAGGACTGAAAAGTTAGTGCATTTAAAATGCAGAATAGTTTGCTTTGATAACGTTTTTCTGTGTCCAATGTCTTTATTTGTGAACCTCAGAAACAAAACCAGTTAACGTTAACTTTATGTAATGTTCCGTGTTCCAAAAAAAACAAAAACATTATATAAATTGTGCTGATTTACTTTTTCTCCCAATGGGGGAGGGACAGTGCCTTATGCAAAGACAGCTGTTTCGACCTAAGAGAAGGTCTCATCAGTTTGCATGATCGGCCTGCAATTTGATTATGTCCAGTGGATTGCCAACACTGAGCAAAAAAGACATTCTACAAGATAATGGTGTCTTCTTTGCCTCAAATCGAAATCCATAATAAAAGCAAACCAGCACAAAGTTAAACCAGAAATAGTAAAAATCTTATGAAAATCTTATGTAAAATGAACAAAATAATAATGTTCTGAAATTTTAATTTCAAAACCTAATATACATGACTAGAGAGGGCCAACTACTGAGATGGTATCCAAATGAAGGATAAAAATAGTATGAAAGAAAAATCTCAGTGAATAGCCAGCTCCGTACCCCTACTCTGAAGGACTGAAGGTAGGGAGAAGAGAGGAGGTAGGGAGAAGAGAGGAGGTAGGGAAAAGAGAGGAGGTAGGGAAAAGAGAGGAGGTAGGGAGAAGAGAGGAGGTAGGAAAAACAGAGGAGTTAAGGAGAAGAGAGGAGGTGGGAAAAAGAGAGGAGGTAGGGAGAAGAGAGGAGGTAGGGAAAAGAGAGGAGTTAGGGAGAAGAGAGGAGGTGGGAAAAACAGAGGAGTTAAGGAGAAGAGAGGAGGTGGGAAAAAGAGAGGAGGTTTGAAAAGAGAGGAGGTAGGGAGAAGAGAGGAGGTAGGGAAAAGAGAGGAGGTAGGCAGAAGAGAGGAGGTAGGGAGAAGAGAGGAGGTAGGGAAAAGAGAGGAGGTAGGGAGAAGAGAGGAGGTAGGGAAAAGAGAGGAGGTAGGAAAAAGAGAGGAGGTAGGGAGAGGAGAGGAGGTAGGGAGAAGAGAGGAGGTAGGTAGAAGAGAGGAGTCGGTAGGGAGAAGAGAGGAGGTAGGGAGAAGAGAGGAGGTAGGGAGAAGAGAGGAGGTAGGGAAAAGAGAGGAGGTAGGGAGAAGAGAGGAGGTAGGGAGAAGAGAGGAGGTAGGGAGAAGAGAGGAGGTAGGGAGAAGATAGGAGGTAGGGAGAAGAGAGGAGGTAGGGAGAAGAGAGGAGTTAGGGAGAAGAGAGGAGGAGGTAGGGAAAAGAGAGGAAGAGGTAGGGAAAAGATAGAGGTAGGGAGAAGAGAGGAGGTAGAGAGAGAGGAGGTAGGGAAAAGAGAGGAGGTAGGGAGAAGATATGAGGTAGGTGGATAAAAGGTCACCAAGCAAAATACACACCCCTATGAAACAAAGAGAGGAACAAATCAGAACAGAAAAAGGTGAGAAAGAAAAGAGCACACGAAGAAAAACAGAAGAAACTAGATTGAAAAGTTATCGAATGTAGCATTCGAGAATCACCCGCGGAGTTACGCAGCCACACCCCTCTTCAGAGGATGACTGTGTGGGGGGAAAAAAATGGTTTGAACCGAAAAACCGGTGCTAAACTTTCGCGGTTCAAAAAACCGGTTCGAGTTGTTCTGTGAACCGGTTTTTTTAACTGCAAACTGGAAGTAAGTTTTTCTTAGAATAACGCATTCTTTTTTTAAGAACAACACTGATTTCAGCGCAGATTGGGCAGATTGGAGTCTGATTCTCAGCGCAGTTAAACCAAGAGTAGCTGTTTCTAGTTTGTGGTGGTGTATGGCTTTGACTTTGACTGAGTGTTGAGTTGAGTGTGTGTGTGTGTGTCATAAGTCATAAGTTTCTTTATTGTGTGTCTGTGTGTATGTGTGCGCGTGCGTGCGTATGCTTGAATATTCTGACAAATAAATATGTGTTTGCATAGAAGTGAAACTAGTGATGCGAGTACTGGTTAAAACAACCGGTTCGGTAAAACCGGTTCGAAGAGGGAAAACCGGTTTAAAACCAGTTCGGATTTTTTAACCGGTTCTCAACTCTAGCTGCTGCATACTGTCACCATCTTACTGTTTCTGCTGCTGAGTGTCCCTATCTTGCTGAGTAAATTACCCATAAAAGCATCCGAGAATCACTCGCGTTGCTAGTTTTCAAGGTCACACGTCAAGGTCATGACCTTGACTTTGACCTTGACCCCAAAAGGCACATTTACAATACCCAAAAGGATCATTTACAATACCCAGCCAACATTCCCACCTGATTTCATCTTGGGAACTCCATTTTTCCGACCCCACGATTTTCAGGGTCCAGCCATCACCTTGACCTTGACCTTGACCTTGATTGGTCAACAATATTCGGAAGGAGCATAAGCCAAACCACCTTCATACTAAGTTTCAACATCCTATGTTCACTGGTGCCCGAGATATGGCTAAAAATAGATTTTCAGTATACGTCAAGGTCATGACCTTGACCTTGACCTTGACATCAAAAGGCACATCTACAGTACCTAGCCTACATGCACAACAATTTTCATCTTCCTATCTTTATTATTTCGTGGTGATATGCTGTTAACAAACCCACATACACACACACACACACACACACACACACACACACACACACACACACACACAGAGCCACACAGCCACTTACACAACAAAAACAATATCACGTTCGCTCCGTAAACTCCGCGGGTGATAATAAACTAACGTGAAGGTTGGAGGGCGTGGGAAAAGGTACGGAAAAGAACATGAAAGAATGAATGAAACGAATATAGCCATAAGATACAAGTAAGCCTTTTATTTCAATTATGTGAACATTATGCCAGTCTTTTGCTTTCGCTGAAAACTACTTCGAAACAAGTTGCAAACGTGCGAAACAACTGTCCTTTTTCGCACGTAATTACAGTAATATGTATGTTATGTATTCATCATCGAACATCATCCAGCAACGTTTACAGGTAAAATTGATTCAGAGAATGGCAAAGTTGTAGCTTAAACACACCCCTCATGTTTACGACCCTCAATCTCAAAGTCTGGTTCTTTCAGTTTCATGACAATAACCCTAGGCTGATCATAACCCTATCCATTTCCTGAGAAGGGCATGAAAATGTCCAATGCAACACTTAGATTGGAGGGGGGGGGAGAGCGGAGGGGGGGGGGGGGGGGTTCTAATACATCTACGACCACTGATTTTTCGTTTTCAGACCACTGATTTTTCGTTTTCAAAAAGAAAGCGACCAGAGTGAATCTTCATTAAAAATGAATCCATTAACTTAACTTCTTAGCACACAAAAAAGTGGCGCCACATGTGGGCAATGTTATGCTCTGTTCTGTTGCAAATACAGAGACAGAACACTTCTATGTTCTGATCGATTTATCTCTATTCTTACGGAAAATGGCGTAAAACTGCAATGCTATTTTCTGAAACTCTGCTCTGAACTTAGAACCAGTCAAACAGTACAAGTAGAAGTTGATGGAACTGTTGATGTACCACAGCACAAGACCCACTGCTTTAAACACCCACCACTGTCCGTTTACTATGGGGTCACCCCAGTCAACATATTGTACCATTATCATATATATGTCCTTCGGTGCTATCAGGAGGATAAAGCAAACACATGCAGCAATCACGGTGACAGTCAGTGAAGACACTTTCTGTTGTCTAGAGTCCTGGGTGCATTGTTGTGCAGAAAGCCGTTTGTTTGTTATGACAGATCTGACCAGTTGTTTGTTATGACAGAACCACAACAGAACACTGTTGCTTACAGTCAGCAACAGGAAAGGTAAGAAACATCCCTGAACCAGATCTATCCAGGGCCATATGATCATACTGTGACAGAGTGCCGTATTTCATAAGGCCTACCTGTCACGCAATACTATTTTTAGCATACGACAAGCGTGCCTAGGCCCTTTTTCCAAGTCGCGCGCGCCTCACTATATGACATCATATCTATTTTTAGACATGTCACTTTTCAAATCGCATCATGCGACCCGGTTTTTCAAATCTCCAACGGCCTCCCCTCAAATCTCAGGCCAACTAGTAGTAATAATAAACTTATAATTTAGCCATTTTCTTCTATTTGATTGTCATTCCAATAATAAAATCTTATTGTAGTTATGTCGGTGAAACGTAAGGGGGGGGGGGGCACATCTTGACCTTTACCGTTATGTCAATCACTTTATTAGTTTGTTAATTAAAACATTGAATGGCTGATTTATCCTTAAAACTGGCAATCTAACCGGCCAAGTTATGTCACCTCTTATCTTTATAAAACCTATTTTATCAAAGCCATCCTTTCATAATTTTGTTACTAAACAACTCTTTCAATGTCCTACATACAAAGTAGCTACTTTTATTTGACGTCAAAACAGAACATTTGACGAAAGCTACACCGACGCTGTGTCAACGTCACAGTCTGTCTGACCACCGGTGTGGACTCAGTCCGAAAACCGGGTTTTCGGCTAGCTTATTTTTGTTACTGGACATTGAATGCTAATTATATTTTAACTGTGTCATCTAACATAGTGACATAGTATATGTATAGAAAGGTCTTCTTTTAGTGTATTAATCCATTATGAAAGATCGGTGTAATGTGGTATGAGTTTAGATAAATTAATTATTTAGTAGCTTGAACCTGTTTCAGTGGGGTCTAAAATACAAGGTTTTTCATAATTATTATAAATATATAGTTAGATCTCCTTATTATAATAGTAGTCAGAATAGAGCTTAGTTCATCCTCTTTCTTCTCATATGCAACATGCCAGGGTTTAGTGATTAGTGGCATAGATATCTGTGTTGTACAAAACCAAACAAACACAGATCTGGTCACTCTCGCCACCCACAGAGCCATTTTCGCTGCATCCAGCGACTGCTGTCCTTGCGGTCCGGCTCTCGAGCATATATATATAAAAGTGCCCAAATCTGGGTACACACGTTTTCAATCAAATTAATAATTTAGCAATAGGTTTATAGATTTTCGTCTGCTCGATCTCGGCCTGCCTTCTCATTCATGCTGTTGATGAGAATCTACAGTGACTACTGTAAGTACTGATGTTTGAACTATGCTTTGATGTATTTTTATGTTTGTTAACAGCAGGAAGTCCAACTTTGTTTACTTTTTGCCGAACTTATGACTATTGTTCGAGTTTGCCGTGAATCTATGTGATGATCTAGATCAACACACAAAAGACACTGCTGTTAACTGTTGTTTAGGCACTGCCGTTAAACACTGCAGCTTAGACACTGCCGTTTCAACACTGCTGTTAACGGTTGTTTAGGCATTGCCGTTGTACACTGCTATTCCCGTCACTGAACCATCGTGACGTCAGTTCATTCAGAAATATAACGGCACTAGGCCAAAGTTTATGTTGAGAGACTGAAAATTAGAACATTCGGATCGTTCTGGTCTATCCTCACACCCACTCATGTGTGACGTCAGTCTACTGCGTGTAAGCAATGAAAGGGCACTTCGCCTACATTATATTGTTTAAAGGCCTAACTTGCTCATTTTTATGCTATTAATACTATTGCAGACATTATATTGTTTAAAAGCCTAACTGTCCTCTTTTCCATGTTACATTGTATTAATATTATTGATCTAGGCTTGATACCATGCTATGGTGTAGGCCTACTTGGCAATAGTTTCATTCAATAGGCCTAGGTGTGTGTGCTAGGCCTAGTGTGGTGTGGTGTTAATACTGATACTATAGTATCTAACAAGGCATTCCTTTTTTGGTTGAGTTTCTTGCTACTTCAATGATAAACTCTCAATAGGCCTACATTTGCCTTTAGTCAGTTTCCCACTACAAACTGATCTCTTTCAGTTTACTGTGATGTGTAGTCTATTTTTAGTAACACACACAGCATCTGATGATGTCAGTGTTACAATACTTGGTTTGGGTTAACTCACATGAACTCAAATGTTTGTGTATGAGTTAAGCAAGCATAGGGTCAGGTAAAACCGACCTATTTTATGTTTCCAAACCCCAGCTAGGCTTGTGTCAGTGTCAGTTTAATCATGCCATTTAAGTCATAAAGTGAGCTCCTTCCACTGCTGTGACTGTCTATCTACCTCATGTTATTTTAGCATTGAGTACAATGGCACAAGGCCTACAGTCAAACCTAATCATTGTTATTTCTTGTTTATATTTATGCTTGCATATTCTATATTGTTGCAGGATGTAATCTGCTGCACTGTCTTCCTATGTCTCTCCTTAGTATTTCATAGTACCCATAAATAAACAAAAGCTAAACAACTATCTGGTTTCCTCTATATATTCCTGGCCTGCGTATGTGCTGATCAACACCCTCCAATCCTTATCCCGATCCTTATTCCTCATCAACTCCTCCTTATCCCAAACCATACCCTTACCACCCCATCATACAATATTATTTTTGGTTGTTCGCTTTAATTACTACGTATGAGAAGTCTTGTTTTATGTTTGCATAATTAGTTGTTTTGCACAACTGTAATGGAGATGGCATGTTTGTAGATGCTCATTTTTTGCTCAAGTCATTGTTGATTTCATATAGGCCTATATTTATTTACTTATTTATTATTACTAATTGATTGTTTGTTTCTTTATAGTTTGCTTGCTTATTCGTGCTTTCTCTTTGTTATTTTTTCTTCTCATGATAACGTTATTTAATTTATTGATTCTCTCAGCTCACTATCCTCCTTCTGTGCATTTGTAATTTCTGATATTGTGAATGAAAATGTATTTTAAACCTATCCACACCAGGTGGAATTGATGCTTTTCATTTAGATAATACAATCATTATTAAACACGACGAAAAGGATGCATAATATGACGACAAAAGAAAATTCGAAATTGTATCTATGAAGACATCAAATGATGGTGAACACCAAATGATTTCTGATATAAAAGAAAGTTATTTGATAGTCAAAATTTGAATAATAAGCCTAGTTGCAGTTGAAGCATTTGCCAGGAAAATGGAGAATCCAGAAAAAAAAATCTTCCCAACAAAAAACAAAGCTAAACTTTTGATAAGATAATCTTTTACACATTCACAGCGTACGGCATTCATTGATCCCAGTCGCCGTGGTGTAGTGGTATACTGGCTTGGAGGTCACCGGTTCGAATCCCATCAGAGGCGAGGTTGTTTTCGGTCCTAGGACCAACTCCTACCCAGGGAAGACTGAAACCACACTGTTGAGCTTCCTTCGGTTAATGGATGCGATTCAGAGAAGTGTTGCTCTAATTTCATGACCAACACTGCCGGTGTCTGAGTTATCGGGCCTGGTTAACGCCGGGATATCAATATGAAAGGAAGAGTAGAATACAGCCCTATCATGCAGTCTCAGACCGATACAGAACCCCATAGCATCAGCATCATCGTTGTCATCCGCCTAATTTCCAACGATCATTAAAAAGAAAAAAAAATGTCTCAAATTCTGTGGCCTTGCATGCTCTGCTCTCATGGTGACTTCAGTTTCGATTACCAATTCAGTTTATGCCCTTGGTGCGTTCGGGTAAAAGTCATGGGGATCAGTGTGTTCTGGAGAGCTGTCATTGGACGGACGTGGTGGCGCCCTCGGAGGAGGACCTCACTCATGCTGGCTCCGCGACTGAGACATTATTGTCTTCAGTAGGGGGCTTAGTAGGTGGTGTCCTGCGTACAGGCTCCACTGAACTCCACTGAAGTGACTCAGCAGCAGTGCAGTGTCTCCTCGGTTGGTTGCCTCCTGATGGCCTAACATAGATTCAGCTCCCCTTGGACTGCTGGTTTCGGATTCTGTGACCTGAACAAGCTGGGGTGTGACTGCGTGTTGGGACTCGGAATGAGCGGCGTGGGAGCAACGCCACTGTACGCGGCCAGAAGATGGGCCAGCAAAAAAAGGCTTTCATTGATTTTGGATTTGGGGGAGATTCTTTACAAATATTCCAATGTCTGTGATATATACCCGAGCACCAACAATGGGCAAAGAATGAATGGAAAATGTTCTCTTAAGCACAGTGATGACACCCAGGCACTTAGCATAAATGAAAACGATGCGTGATTGTGCGTATGGTCACATGCTGTGTTTTTCAAAATCTCGGGTGATTGTGTGAATAATGTTCCTGAAAAATTAGACTTGTAAGTGAAATTGCGTAGAAGATTTGCAACGATACTATGAAACTATGAACAATTTCCATGATAGAATACTGCGTATGTGTGTTGGATGTCTAATTGAGCACACACATTTGATGTTATTATATAATTTTTAAAAAGATGCACAGTTTAAACAAGAAGCGATCTGTTGTCTTTGTTGTTGGACTAATTCCAGATTTCGGCGTAATGTTGAATATTGTATGATTATTATAGTTAATCTATCATTTGGTTTTTCCCAATTCTGTTAAAAACTGAAACATTTTTAAACATGAATCATTTGAATATGCTATTGAATTTAAACAAACACTAATTTTTCGACTTTTTATTGTTTCTATGCCATCTTCCTATTTTGTGGTTATTTATTTGTAAAGATTAAAACGCAGAGTTTTATATATAAACCCCCCCCCCCCCACATGCACAAGTAAAGAGCTTTGTTCACATATATATATATATATACACAGAAAGCACTAGCAATGAGCATTTGATTCTCACAATGATTTTGATAAAATTGATTGCGAGTTCTTATTCTTCTTCTCTTTGGGGCCCACGATCATTTAGTTGCTAAATCTTTCAGATAAATAAAGTTTTCCAACATTTCCTATGACAAAAGATATATTGGCTGTTGGATTCTGGGCCTTACTTAGTCACAGAAACGGTTACAAAACATGCTGAGTATGAACTTTGGAATCGGGCCCAGAATGAATAAATGGAAGACAAAGGGTAAAACGAAATAGACGTTAATATAATCACCTCTTGTGCACGACTGTCTTAAACTCCAAAACGCATTATCATATTTAATCACCTCTTGTGCACTGCTTGAATTTCTTAAAATGTTCATGATGTTGTAGCGTAGCTGTGCCTCTATTACTTACATGAAATAAGCCTAAATGCTAAGTGCCGATGAGCAGGAAAGACATTTGTTTCAATTGGTGCTTTTTTTATGCCACTCACATTATATGTTCACGAAAACAGTATTTTGTCATTTAAGAACCTTTTCTGACATTGAGACAAAATCTTGGAAACGTGAACTCTCCATAAGTATTTTAAAAAAACAACAACTTGGGATCACAAATGCATTAGAAGACGAATCTCATCTGCTTACAGAAATAAACCTTCATTTTCAGCACTAGATGTCGCTGGTACTGTGCTTTTGAACTTCTTTTTTTGAAACATTCATATAGTTACGTAACTTTTCTTCTTCTTCTTCTTCTCCATCAGCTCCAAAGTCCAAGTCAGCCAACTTCGTCACGTTGAAGATATTTTGAAAAGACATACATGTTCATAATTATTTTACACTTTTGAGGTGCAATACATCTCTCTCTTACCGCATCTCCCCCCACTCGCATGGTCACACACTGTTTGCGCACTATCGTGTGTGGATCGCTTTGATCAACTGAATTTCTTGTTGCCGGTCGGTCCATGGCCTGTGTAATTGGTCGGTCTGTCTCTTTTTTGCGTTTTGTCTGTCTCTGTGTTAATATGTCTGTGAAAAGCGTTGTTAGAAAGTCACGGATGAATTTTCTTAATTTCCCTAATCCCTAATTTCCTTGTGACTGGTTTAATCTATTAACCACCGAACATCCAGTGACATTTTGAGGCAAATGGATTGTCATTCGAAAACAGGACTTTAGATGTTTATTTCTGAATTTATTTTGCTAATTGGCAAAACTGTTCAAAACATTTATGAACAGATTATGAGCAAATATTGTAGACAATTTGGGGTACTATCGTCAACAAACACAAACAACAAACCTTCGAAGTTTTGAACTGATTGGAATCACTTAAGCTCCGAATTGGGGATTTCTTTATAGAGAAGTTTTTATCCATCCTCCGTAAACCTTGTCTCTGCGCTCTCAGAAATAGGAGACTAACTACAACCAAATTATATTTATAGACAAACCAATAGGGGAATTCTTTTTCCGTTAAATATTTCTTGTTTGGAAAATAATGAAGGGGAGTAATTTCATGGGTGTGTGGGGTGACATCGCCTAATTCAATCGGTTCAAACAGGGGAAGTTACTCTACCTTCAAGTAGATCCCCAGCCCTCGGCTTCGTGGTTTGAGGAGATACACAGCATGTAGACCGCAGTGTGTCATTCTAAATTTTATGTATGTATATTTTTTACGTTCCACAGTTTGCAGGTTCTATACACTTTGTAGCAGTGGCTACCCCATTGTTCCAACAACAAAAAAGCAAAGTCGCTGGACTGGCATTCCCTGCGGTTTCAAAGCTTCGGACGCCATTGTTGCATTGTGGCTTGGTATCCCTATGACGAGTAAATAGAGGTAAAACAACTCTAATTTTCTTTAAAATCTCTCTCGTAGTTTTTTTCTCTCCGAAAATCGTATACTTCTTGTTAGACTCCAGCTATTCTGAAAAACAGCAGCAGGATAGGAATAACCTCCAATGTCCTCTGGGCGAAGTTTTTATTGCAATCAGTGCTTTCTTCACATTACTCAGAGCTTTCATCATGGTTGACATTAGCCTGAAGTTGGGCCAACAGTAAACACCAGAGCAGTGAAATAAACAACTAAAGAAATAGTATTTGGTACAGCAAATGGACAATAAAAAATGCAGTTTTCGCGTGGCATAAGGCTGTGTCAGACCAATGACATATTAAGCTAGAACACCAAGGCTACATCGAAAAGTTGTTATGTATGCATAGGTATGGGGGTATTGTCTTCAGCCCTGGCAAGCTCTAGCATAACATCATCAGCAAAAAAACCACGAAGTCGGAATGGTGGCTGCTCACGTGGCGGGGGGTAATCAAAACGGCCACACACGTAATGTTCTCATCCCTAGCGATATCAGGTTTAATCGGATTTTGGAGTGGGAATATTGATTTTATCCTTTTCTCGAGAGCCTGCGTTTATCACACGAGGGACGGAGACTGAGTGGATAAACAGCAAGGCCGAGAGATAGGATTAAAAGCAATATTCCCACTCCAAAGTCCTAATACGGATATATAATACCGATATGTATCAACAGAAAAGCAGAAACAAGAAAAAGGCTCAGATCTGCAGCCGAAAATGATCAACACAACAATTTCACAACAATGGTCGCAGCACACACACGCAGTGTTGCGCAAAGTATATAGTTCAACAAAATATAATTTTCTTTAACACAGGTAACTTCATAAAATGTGGTGACAAAAAATTAACTGCTTAAAGATATGCACAACCAGAAGCAATGAACTGAAACACTAACGACAATGCTGTTATAATTAAACTTGTAAACACCACAATTAAAAACGACACACTTGACAAGAAGGTAAGTAATAATGCTATGTGAAGATAAAACAAATGTGACGTCAAGTTTCTCATAGCAAACGTGTATTTACACCTTTTTCTCAACGTGCGTTACAAGAACCCCGATGGGTGAATATACGCAAATGATTAAGTCAAGTTATCGGCTTTATATCCCACGCTTGGTAGCTTCTTTGGCTTCTCTTGGAGATCGCGTATATTATTTTTTATCCCCACGCACAATCTGAAATTAGAAACCCTAATTTTTTTGTTCGAGAGAGGGCGATGTTTTACTAGGCACGCATCTCTATATGAACAGTTTTAATGCACACCATGAAAGAATATTAATAGTTACAGGAGTGGGCCTTACTTCACACGAAAAGTTAAATTTTTTGGGGAAGATTTATTTATTTATTTATTCAATTATTATTGTATTTATGTATTTATTTACTTAGTAATAGTTTTCCTAGTTCACTGTCTCTCAGGATGGATGCACATACACCGGAGATTGCAAAAGTTACACGGCTTTACCTACACACAGATTGCTGATAGTTGGTGGGTTCGGAAGCTTTTGTAGTGTCAGTTTTGTTTTGAGGAAGATGAGAAAAGAAATCAAAGAAAGTATTAGAAATGAAACCTGAACTGAAAACGTTAAAAAAAAATCGTTAGAATGCTGCTTCCCAGGTAGGGTACATTTTTAAGATCGTGACACACACACAACGCACGCACACAGGTACCATATGCAAATGCACGCACGCACGCACACACACAAACACTTTCTCTCTCTCTCTCTCTCTCTCTCTCTCTCTCTCTCTCTCTCTTCTCTCTCACTACAAACACACGATAAAGCGCACGCACACGCACACACACACATATCATCGATTCTCAAAAGACACACTAGCATGCGCGTTGAATCACTCCAATCCCTGCATTCGAGAGGGGTTTGTGTGTGGGTGTGTGTGTGTGTGTGTTGTGTGTGGTGGTTGTATGTGTGTGTGTGTTGTACACGTGTGTGTGTGTGTGTGTGTGTGTGTTGGTGTGTGTGTGTGTGCGTGTGCCGTGTGGCGTTGTGCGTGCGGTGCGCGTGCGTCGGTGCGCCGGGTGTGTTGTATCGTATGTGTGTGTTTCGTTTGTGTGTGTGTG
Source organism: Phymorhynchus buccinoides (assembly GCA_017654935.2). Lineage (NCBI taxonomy): Eukaryota > Metazoa > Mollusca > Gastropoda > Neogastropoda > Raphitomidae > Phymorhynchus > Phymorhynchus buccinoides. The sequence continues at coordinate 10,994,906 of CM065711.1, forward strand.
TGTGTGTGCATGTGTGTGTT
>CM065711.1:10995425-10997925 GCA_017654935.2 Phymorhynchus buccinoides
ATCATTTCGATGGCTTGGAGTCAAACTGGACTATCTTTTAGATACTCATTGACTTATTATTGAAATTGATTCAAAACTAATGACTTATTGTAAAAAAAAGACTGCTGAAATATAAAAAGCAAAACCCCATTTTCATATTTCTGTAGTCATTGTTGATACCGTTATATTTTGTTAATGAATCCAATAATACGTCAATGGGACTATCTAGCAAGATGGTCCATTTTGACTCCAAGACATCGAATGTTGGTGGGGGTAGTGCAACTGCACCCTTCTCGGATGTACCGATCAATGGAATGACTTGCCTTTTGTTGTGATACTAGTGACTAATGAGTGGGGTGTTCTCGCATAGAAGGATTAAACTGCAAACATGGTTCATGATCTTGTCCAAACTGCTGTTTGGGCTTAGGGATTATGATGATGATGATTGATGCTGATGAGATGCTGATGATGATGATTACAACCAATGATGAATTACAACCAATGGCGATTATGACGACCGACGCGATGATAATGATGTTGATGGCATAGAGAAAGACGACGACAATTATATGATGATGTTGCTAATTGTAAAAATAAAACCAAAAAAACCAAAAACAAATTGATTAATTGTTAATCCTTTATCAACAACATCAAAGAAAATGCACTTGACGCTTGACACTTGAAAACTTTAGTACGCAAGGATTGAGATTTTAAGCCAGGCATAAAACAAGAAAAGCGAGGACATTTTCACATTATATAACTTGCCTCCAGTGCTTAGTTTGGTGGTTGTCTTCGTAGCTAAGAACACGACCAGCACTCGCACACATCTCACCTGATAAAACAAAGGCTTTCCGTTGAGGGGCTGTCCATCCCAATCCCTCCAGTGGCTGTACATGAGAGGGGGGTGGGCGAAGGCCTTGGTCGTCAGAATGATCTGCAAACCAAAGCAACACAGCTCCAGGAAGAGGATATATTATTATTATATACCAGAATGTACTATCACTCTAGTCTGCTGAAGGCCTTGGTCGTCAGAATGATCTGCAAACCAAAGCAACACAGCTCCAGGCAAATGCAATAATGTACTATCACTCTAGTCTAGGTGAAAGCCAGAAACTTCAAAATGTGAGCTTGTTTCTTTTTAATTTGTACTTTAATTAACCCTTTCACCGCCAAAGTCACATTTTAGCAACACAATGATTTAACACCTATGAGTATACTGTCAAAAAAAAGGCCTCAAACCAGGGTCTGTTATTCCCAAAGACCCTGGTTTTTTGTTTATTTTGGGAGGCAAGGATAGGCCTAACTTTATACATGTCCAGAGGAATCCCACATTTTGGCACAATTTTAATTTCAGTAATACATTACCATTATTTGTAATATTATGTTATATGTTTTCTTTGAAATGATTTTGGACATCACTCTTTGGTTGATTCTTGGAAATTTTTTATGTGTGTGTATGTTTTTATATTTCTGTTCCCAAATGGGGTATGAAATAAATTTCGTGCCTTGCCTTGCCTTACCTTGCCTCTCCTTGCCTTGCCTTGCCGTGCCTTGCCTTAGCATTGCCTTGCGTTGCCTTTCCTTGCCTTGCCTTGCCTTTGCCTTGTATCACTTTTTGCCCTATGCCTTGCCTGGCCGTTGCCTTGCCTTGCTTTCGGCCTTGCAGATTTGTGATTGTTCTTTCTCTACCCCAGGTAAGTTTAATAGGGGTGAAAAAAAAAAAATTCTGAAAAATGGGCTGGAGTCCGGAGTTTTTTTGAAATGGTTAAAATCCCTTTCAACGCTAGCCATTCCGCAGCCAAACAGTTTACCATTAAACTTAGCCAGGGTTGAGACACTCTGTATCTTTCGTCTGACTTCAATCTTGGTGATTCCTGTCTGTGACATTCATAAAACAGGTCCAACCTCCAACCTATAGTTAGCTACCCAGAATTAAGAACCATATTAAGGCCATTGGATACCAGATCCTATGTTGATTAGTGACATGGGTCTTTTTTTTGTTAAATCATTGTCGTGCCAAGAGGCGACAGTGGCGACGGAAAGGGTTTTTTAAATTGTTGCTAAAATTATTATTGGCAGGTTTCTTATATTGTTTTGTAATAATGTTTTCTTCTATTTTAGTTTATTTTCTTCTTGTATTCTCATTTGTCTTTTGTAAAATAATTGTAAAGCGCTTTGAGGATGATTTCTTCATCGAAGAGCGCTATATAAGCTTTACTTATTTATTATTATTATTGTTATTATATTATTTTTTTTATTATGAATATTTTTTTTCCTCATCTATCAACATCATCATCATCACCACCACATCATCATCATCATCATCATCTCATCACCATTCATCATCATCATTCACCAGCATCATCATCATCAACATCATCATCATCACCACCATCATCATCATCATCACCACCACCATCATCATCATCATCATCATCAATCTTCTCCACATCATCATTATTATCATCATCATCATCAACATTCTTCCTCCACCTCATCATCATCATTATCATCATCTATC
>CM065711.1:11012925-11015425 GCA_017654935.2 Phymorhynchus buccinoides
TGTCGCTCAATCTGTGTGTGTGTGTCTCTCTCTCGCATATACACGGGTGCAAGCACGCGCACACGCGCGCACGCGCGCGCGCACACACACGTATACATAATTATTGTGTACACACTCTCTCTCTCTCACACACACACACACTGACACACACACACACACACACACACACACACACACACACACACGCTCGCACGCGGCACACACACACACACACGCGCACGCGCACGCACACACACACACACACACACACACTCACTTTCCCCCGAACCAACAGATTTGTCATGGTTTTTCCGTTCACGCAGCAGTGGGTTCGTGCAATGCAAATGGCATGGGTGTATACACGTGAGATTTACGTTTCATCAGGCGCCAACACTAAAGGCTGTCTCACACCGCTGTGACTGAATCGTGTATGCAGAAGTGTTGTTGTGTGCTTTTCAAAGTCCTGTTATTTTTGTAGTTCAGGTTTGAAGCTTAGGCCTATTTAGAATTTAGAAAATGAACACATGCACACACGCACACACACAAACGAGCGCGCGCATGCTCGCATACACACACGCGCGCTTGTCCGCACACATACATACTCGTAACGCGCGCGCGAGCACGCGCACAAACACACAAATACACACGCATGCATGCACAGACACACAAATACACACATATATACACGCACACACACGCACACATACACACACACGCGCACGCACACATACACACACACGCACACACACATGCGCGCGCACACATACACACACCCTTGTCAAACCATTTCATGTCAAAGGTAGGATTTACCTTTTTCTTCTTCTTGTTCTTCGATCGCACAGTTTGTTTCCTGTCAATTAAGAGCGCATATGCGTCCTGCTGTCGTTATGCGCCCAGCAAGTCCGTGTGTGTGTGTTTGTTTGTGCGTGTGTGATTGTGTGATTGTTTGTGTGTGTGTGTGTGTGCGTGTGCGCGCGTGCGTGTGCGCGTACGTGTATTTCTCTCTATGTTTCTCAATGTCTCTCTGTCTCCATCCGTCTGTCTGTCTGTATCTCTCTGTCTCTCAGACCCATAGCTAAGTACCCATAGTAAGTAGGCTTATCTCATTACCCTGATAAGAAAACAAAACTATTGTTCTTTGCTATATTCACCCTGACCCTCTTTCTGTCAGTATTTCTTTAGTTGTTGAGTGAGAGAGAGAGAGAGAGAGGAGAGAGAGAGAGAGAGAGAGAGAGAGAGAGAGAGAGAGAGTATCACTATTATATGCGAGTGTGTGGTGTGTGTGTGTGTGTGTGTGTGTGTGTGTGTGTGTGTGTGTCAAGTCAAGTCAAGTCAAGTCAAAATTTTATTTCCAGATGGGAACATTGTATAAGCAAAAACATGCTTTTTTTCAACAAGCCATCCATAAAAAATGATGTAAAGAAAAAATAAAGAACTAAACATTCCAAAGTAGCGAACAAGAAAAGGAAAATATACAAGTAAACAATTAATTAAAGAAACAAGCAAATATTCCAACAAAAAAACAGGAAGAAGGATGGGGACTGGGCGAATAGCATATTATGTACAATATATACATCAACATCAACAACGAAACATTTAAAACATCACATTTACTTACCAAAATATGTTATGTAGGCTACGTTTCCATTATTTCAAATAATTGTTTTTAATGTTTTTTTTAAAATGGAGGGTAGTTTGTTCCATAAATCTCCACCCGAATAGAGGAGACTAGATTTGAATAGATTATTATTTGGTCGAGGGAATGAGAGTAAATGGGTGGTGTCTGCTTGTGTTTGTCGTAAATTTATCTGTTATCTTTTTTGGAGCATTTCCGTTCACAATAGTATGCATGCAGATTGCCTTTTTTGAGGAAAAGTCTGTCTTGAAAAGTTAGTATATCCAGTTGTTTGTAGTCTTCATAGGTAAGTGAACTTGATTTTAATAAAATTATTTTAATTGCTTTTTTGTACATACGATTGATAATCTTTAAATTGGTATCACTACAGCTATCCCATAATGTTGAAGCATAATCGATCATTGAGAGTATGTGAGCATTAAAGAAGAGTTTACGAGAATGGTTATCAAGGAAATGTTTAATCTTAGATAGCTGGAGTATTTTTCTAGACAGACCTTTCCCTAAAGACTTTATATGGTCTGTCCAAGACAGATCTTTGTCAATGACAACACCTAATGTTTTATGTGAATCAACTTCTTCAATTTTGTTGTTGCAAATAAATAGTGGTGGAAATTGGGAGTTCATCTTTTGTCTTTTTTGTCGGGTTGATACGTACATGCATTTCGTTTTATTGGCATTAATTGACATGTGATTTAATTGAGTCCAGTTAAAAACATTTCGGGCATCATTTTGAAGTTTGCTTACTAGCCTGTTAGCATTCGTATCACTAGTATGAAGGGATGAGTCATCTGCAAACATTTCACATTTACTATTGACAAAGCATGGCAGGTCGTTTATATAAACAGTGAACAATAGTGGACCTAAAATAGACCCTTGCGGTACTCC
>CM065711.1:11022925-11027925 GCA_017654935.2 Phymorhynchus buccinoides
GAGCAGTCTAAAGGGGGGGGGGGGGGGAGAGTCTAAAGTGGGGGAGGGGTATATTTTTTAACTGCCCCCGTCTGTGTCCCCGATTTAGCCTCTATGTACCCACGTCTCTATGTGTCCACATTTCTACATGTCCAAGTCTCCATGTGTCACTGTCTTTTAGCTGTCTGTCTCTTTGTTTATAGTAACCCTACCATTATCCCTAACGGTAACCCTACCCCTATCCCAAACACTAATCTTTACCCCTAACACTTACCCTAATCTGCGGGGGCATATAGAGACAGGGACATATAGAGACGTGAACATACAGAGAAGGGGACACAATATGAAGGGGTCACATTGAGGCGGCGAGATATAGACATGGGGACACAATGACGCGAACACATAATGATAGGGTCATAATTATACAGACAGGGGCTTGAAGAGACGCGAACACCTAGAGAAGGGGACACAATGACAGAGACACACATACACTGTGACATATAGAGATGGGACACAGATATGGTGGCATATAGGGACATGGATGTATGGAGACAGGGACAAAATTATATGGATGGGGACACAATTACGGGGACACACAGACAATGTCATGTTGATGTAGAGATGGGGGCGCATCGCACTTATCCCCACAGAGATAGCACAGTTCAATGTAGAAGAAACGTCTCTCTCTCTCTCTCTCTCTCTCTCTCTCTCTCTCTCTCTCTCTCTCTCTCTCTCTCTCTCTCTCTCTCTCTCTCTCTCTCTCTCTCTCTCTCTCTCTCTCTCTCTCTCTCTCTCTCTCTCTCTCTCTCTCTCTCTCTCTCTCTCTCTCAGAGAGTTAGGCCTATGTCCACACAGCAAAGGAGTCTGTTCTGATCGGTAGAACTGGAATTGATTTTGTGGAGATTCCTTGCCCAAATGGTTGGCCCTGCCTCCAATCTTCTAGCCAAGAGAGATTTTAAAGTGTTAATGTTGATAATAATATCCAAAAGCCAACAACTCTCCAAAGCTGCATCACCAAAAGCAATTGTAAAATCCCTCTCCATGTAATCACCCAGACTGGGGTTTATCATGATTTTTATCATTCTTGAAAATCAATCACAATAAAGCTTTTATTATGATATATTGGATAACCTGTAGTAGAAGTTAAGGCCATTCTAACCAACTAACTGCACGATTTAATCGATACGTTTTATGTGTGTCGTGTCAAGCATTCTGAGCTGAGTAGAGGCAATGGATAATATTACTAAGTAGACTATTACTGATACACATGATGTCCAAAAAACGCATTCATATTCAAAGAAATGAAATGCATTTATTTCCAATGGATATGGTTAACACATGTAATTTTGCGCACAGACTTAAAGAATCACCTATTGACGTCATTTTACAACAGTTTTTGCACATGATGGAGCGTTGATAAGCTTCACACAACTTCTAGTTTGTTGTGTGATGTAATTCCATCATGACGTTACGTTCAAACGAAAAGCCCTTTTGGATCTCCGGTTGACGTTCCCTGGCAGGGAAGTAGAGGAGGTAGAGAAAAGAGAGGAGGTAGGGAAAAGAGGACATAGGGAAAAGAGAGGAGGTAGGGAAAAGAGAGGAGGTAGAGAAAGGAGAGGAGGTAGAGAAGAGAGGAGGTAGGGAGAAGAGAGGAGGTAGGGAAAAGAGAGGAGGTAGGGAAAAGAGAGGAGGAGGTAGGGAGAAGAGAGGAGGAGGTAGGGAAAAGAGAGGAGGTAGGGAAAAGAGAGGAGGTAGGGAGAAGAGAGGAGGTAGGGAGAAGAGAGGAGGTAGGGAGAAGAGAGGAGGTAGGGAGACATGAAAGGCAAGAGAGGAGGTAGGGAGAAGAGAGGAGGTAGGGAGAAGAGAGGAGGTAGGGAGAAGAGAGGAGGTAGGGAGAAGAGAGGAGGTAGGGAGAAGAGAGGAGGTAGGGAGAAGAGAGGAGGTAGGGAGAAGAGAGGAGGTAGGGAGAAGAGAGGAGGTAGGGAGAAGAGAGGAGGTAGGGAGAAGAGAGGAGGTAGGTAGGGAGGTAGGGAGAGAGGAGGAGGTAGGGAGAAGAGAGGAGGAGGTAGGGAGAAGAGAGGAGGTAGGGAAAAGAGAGGAGGTAGGGAGAAGAGATGAGTTAGGGAGAAGAGAGGAGGTAGGGAAAAGAGAGGAGGTAGGGAGAAGAGAGGTAGGGAGGAGAGGAGGAGAGAGAGGTAGGGAGAGAGAGGAGGTAGGGAGAAGAGAGGAGGTTTCGGTAGGGAGAAGAGAGGAGGAGGTAGGGAGAAGAGAGGAAGAGGTAGGGAAAAGAGAGGAGGTAGGGAGAAGAGAGGAGGTAGGGAGAAGAGAGGAGGTAGGTGTAGGGAGAAGAGAGGAGGTAGGGAGAAAGAGAGGAGGTAGGGAAAAGAGAGGAGGTAGGGAAAAGAGAGGAGGTAGGGAGAAGAGAGGAGGTAGGTAGGGAGAAGAGAGGAGGAGGTAGGGAAAAGAGAGGAGGTAGGGAGAAGAGAGGAGGTAGGGAGAAGAGAGGAGGTAGGGAGAAGAGAGGAGGGTAGGGAGAAGAAGAGAGGAGGTAGGGAAAAGAGAGGAGGTAAGGAAAAGAGAGGAGGTAGGGAAAAGAGAGGAGGTAGGGAAAAGAGAGGAGGTAGGGAGGGAGAAGAGAGGAGGAGGTAGGGAAAAGAGAGGAGGTAGGGAAAAGAGAGGAGGTAGGGAGAAGAGAGGAGGTAGGGAAAAAGAGAGGAGGTAGGGAGAAGAGAGGAGGAGGTAGGGAGAAGAGAGGAGGTAGGGAGAAGAGAGGAGGAGGTAGGGAGAAGAGAGGAGGTAGGGATTAAAGAGAGGAGGTAGGGCAGAAGAGAGGAGGAGGTAGGGAGAAGAGAGGAGGTAGGGGAAAAGAGAGGAGGTAAGGAAAAGAGAGGAGGTAGGGAAAAGAGAGGAGGTAGGTGAAGAGAGAGGAGGTAGGGAGAAGAGAGGAGAGGTAGGGAAAAGAGAGAGGAGGTAGGGAGAAGAGAGGAGGATAAGGAAAAGAGAGGAGGTAGGGAGAAGAGAGGAGGAGGTAGGGAGAAGAGAGGAGGAGGTAGGGAGAAGAGAGGAGGTAGGGAGAAGAGAGGAGGTAGGGAGAAGAGAGGAGGTAGGGAGAAGAGAGGAGGAGGTAGGGAGAAGAGAGGAGGTAGGGAGAAGAGAGGAGGTAGGGAGAAGAGAGGAGGTAGGGAGAAGAGAGGAGGAGGTAGGGAAAAGAGAGGAGGTAGGGAGAAGAGAGGAGGTAGGGAGAAGAGAGGAGGTAGGTGGATAAGAGGACACCAAGCAAAATACACACCCTTATGAAACAAAGAGAGGAAAAAATCAGAACAGAAAAAGGTGAGAAAGAAAAGAGCACACGAAGAAAAACAGAAGAAACTAGATTGAAAAGTTATCTAATGTAGCATTCGAGAATCACCCGCGGAGTTACGCAACCACACCCCACTTCAGAGGATGACTGTGATTATCTTGCTGCTGCTGCTAGAGGTGGGGGGGAAAACCGGTTTGAACCGAAAAACAGGTGCTAAACTTTCGCGGTTCGAAAAACCGGTTCGAGTTGCTGTGAACCGGTTTTTTAACTGCAAACTGGAAGTAAGTTTTTCTTAGAATAACGCATTCTTTTTTTAAGAACAGCACTGATTCTCAGCGCAGATTGGGTGTTTGTAAACCACGAGTAGCTGTTTCTAGTTTGTGGTGGTGTATGGCTTTGACTTTGACTGAGTGTTGAGTTGAGTGTGTGTGTGTCATAAGTCATAAGTTTCTTTATTGTGTGTCTGTGTGTATGTGTGCGCGTGCGTGCATATGTTTGAATATTCTGACAAATAAATATGTGTTTGCATAAGTGAAGCTAGTGATGCGAGTACTGGTTTTAAAAAAAACGGTTTAGTAAAACCGGTTCGAAGAGGGAAAACCGGTTTAAAACCAGTTCGGATTTTTTAACCGGTTCTCAACTCTAGCTGCTGCATACTGTCACCATCTTACTGTTTCTGCTGCTGACTGTCCCTATCTTGCTGAGTAAATTTCCCATAAAAGCATCCGAGAATCACCCGCGTTGCTAGTGTTCAAGGTCACACGTCAAGGTCATGACCTTGACTTTGACCTTGACCCCAAAAGGCACATTTACAATACCCAGCCAACATTCCCACCTGATTTCATCTTGGGAACTCCATTTTTCCGACCCCCCGTTCAACATCCTATGTCCACTGGTTGTCACGGTTTTGGTCTGCAGTTTTGCGCAAGACCGAAACCGGACCAAATAGGGTAGGGTCAAAAGAACAGACCTAGTGCACACTCAAGGCGCACAATCACCCAGACTCGCACACGCACACTCTGAACAAAGACTAAACCGTGATGTTTGTGTTCTCTTTGAAAATGTATAATTTAAACAAAATAACATGTAAAAACACGGCGCCAGACAATGCAAACATGTAGCTAATATTTACATAGGCCTACAATTAAGGGTAACGCAAAATTAATGGTAATCACAAGAACTCCTCCGCCTGATGCCCAGCCTTAAACGATTCCCGGAGTCCGGTGAAGGACTAAATACAGACTTTGTGACAACAAAACACTCTTGACCAGTCCAACAAAGGACTAAGAAATTGACCCCGTGACAATAGAATTCCCCCTTAACCCCTTCAAGGGTCGGAAAAACTGGCCATAAGTCGGCAGGAGCCCAAACAACGAGATGTCGTTAACTGAATAATAAAGCACTGGTTCTTGATATTTAAAACAAACACCAGTCACTTGATAAAGCTAGGACAGCTTTCCTTGGGTAGGCTCGGTATAACAGCACAGTTTCAAAAGAAGAATAAAATTATGATTACTGAAGCTCTTGGCATTAATCACTCATATACCACTTTGTAGATAACTGCCCCTGCCCGAGTTCGTGTCTGTCACAGTTTCCTCCCGGAAACACACTGGTCACATAACAAATATTATTATTATTATTATCTTTTAGCACTTAGCTGTTTAGAAGCTGGATCCCAAGTCTGCGCTCTCTCACGGCACTAGAGAACCTCGGCCGTTCC
>CM065711.1:11032925-11090425 GCA_017654935.2 Phymorhynchus buccinoides
TGCGCATGCTCCGTGCTGACGCTGCTGATGCCCCTAGCGGCCAGGGCCGACTACCGCCTCCTGATGATTACCCGTGTCTTGGCCGGAATATGTCAGGTGGGACGGTGACTTTAGGGGAAGACGGGGTAAAAAGCGCATGGGCGGGTAAGAAGCCCACCCCAATTATCTCATGAAATAAAGAAAATTTCAGTCAAATTTGCCCATGAGACGAATGCTAGACATTAACGCTCGTCTCATGGGCAAAATGAGACTAAAAATTTGCTTCATTTCATGAGATAATTGGGGTGGGCTTCTTACCCGCCCATGCGCTTTTTACCCCGTCTTCCCCTACTAGTAAAAAGCCGCCTCACGGGCACACAACTATCCAACCTTTTTTGTGTGTGCAAATGCTAAGAATAGCTCCCTCCTCGATCTTCCCCTTCCATTCATTTCAGACTGGTTTCAGTTATGGTTAGGGTTAGGGATAGGTTTAGGGATAGGGTTTAGGGCCATTTTACTCATCCACTTTTGTTCTGTTTGTATTTGACACTAAATTGACCCTAAACCTATCCCTAACCCTATCCCAAACCCTAACCCTAACCTGAAAACCGTCTAATCCACACAAAATAAAAATCATGGTATGTTATAAAACTGACCCAAAGCCTATCCTTAACCCTATCCCAAACCCTAACCCTAACCCGAAACCGTCTGAAATGAATGGAAGGGTGGCAGAGGAGGGAGATTTTCTTAACATTTGCCCTTTGTTTTAGTTGGAAGAAAATTCTGAGTTGTGAACTCTACGTATTAGGCATTAGGTACTTTATAGTCACAGATCAGAGGCGTCTCTATGAAATTCGGGTTGCTCCAACCTGGAGAGCGCGTCGCAGCTAGAGGCGCGCTACCCATTTTTTGTGTTTTGATTTTGGTATGCAATTTTTATGTGACTGATGAGGAAGGAAAGGGGTCGGGGTGGGGTGGGTACATTTTGACCAAAAGTAATGACAACTTTTTTGTTGCCACTGGGCTTAACGTGTGCTAAGTGCATGGGCACACGGGACCCCTCGGTTTATCGTCCTCATCCGAAAGACTCCACATTCAGACCGTAAGGCCTAGTGCAGAGTGAGAGGGAAAATCCCCTGTACCCACCCAGGTTCGAACTCGGGTTTACTCGACACAAGGCGAACGTGTTTACCTCTGTGCCACTCTACACCTAGTCAACACCTTGTGGCCGTGTGCCGGCTTCGCCATCAGCAAGCACTGGCTGTACTATTCCCAACTGCCTGAGTGAGTTTGAAATAAATGGCGCAGTCGCCAATTCCTTCCGATCTGGAAAACGGTGGAAAGGTCACAACCATTAATTTTTCATCCGAGTTGGTTGGATTAATGTGAGGTGGTTTATGGCTTGTACCCACGTGTCGTCATATCCGGCCACAAGGAGCGTGCCATATTATGGGAGACCGCCATCTTAGTCAGTAACTTTGTTTGAAAAATGCCAGATCGATGCTGTTTACACACAAATCTGACTAAGATGGCGACACTTCCGTTGGAAGGGTCGAGATGCGCACGCAGGGGGGAGGGGGGGGGGGGGGGGGGGAAGCCATACCTGTGTTTGAGTTTCTCTAGATAACGGTCGCCGCGCGAATAACGGCTTACGTCAAACGGGGCCTAAGAAACACTTTAGAAAACGTTTGCGGAAGAATATTACAAGCTCTTGTCTGATTGGTCAATTTTTTTAAAACAAACTTTCATGGACCAATCAACAACAAGAAAACGCATTCGCTCCCCCTACTGTGTTTTCTCAAAATGGCCGACGCTCACCTTACTAGGCTAATTTTTAATGCTCGTAACTCTGGCACGGAAAAATGATACAACAATGGTTCTTGTATCATTAGAAAGAGGATTGTCTGAAATTTTCAAATGTAGCCATTTTTCTCAGAATGGTCAGTTTAACACTTAATGAATGTTCCTTTTGTGGTGCGGGGTCAGAAATATAGCGAATACAGCGCTAGCGGTAAGCCAGTACCAGTGAAAACTGAACACCGGGCAGATACTTATATTTCAACCCACTATATGGCCGGCCATATGGCCTGGGAACGAAGAAGAAGAAAAAGAAGAAAGAAGAAGAAGAAGAAGAAGAAGAAGGAGGAGAAGAAGAAGAAGAAGGAGGAGAAGAAGAAGAAGAAGAAAGAAGAAGAAGAAGAAGAAGAAGAAGAAGAAGAAGGAGGAGAAGAAGAAGAAGAAGAACAAAGAGAAAAAGAAGAAGAAGAAGAGAAGAAGAAGAAGGAGGAGAAGAAGAAGAAGGAGAAGAATAAAAAAGAAGAAGAAGAAGAAGAAGAAGAAGAAATAGAAGAAGGAGAAGAAGAAGAAGAAGAAGAAGAAGAAAAAAGAGAAGAAGAAAAAGAAGAAATAGAAGAAGGAGAAGAAGAAGAAGAAGAAGAAGAAGAAGAAGAAGGAGAAAAAAAAGAAGAAGAAGAAAAAAGAAGAAGAAGACAAAGATGAAGAAGAAGGAGAAGAAGAAGAAGAAGAAGAAAATAAAAAAGAAGAAAGAACAACAACAAAAACAACAACAAAGAAAGAAAAAGAAAAAGAAGAAGAAGTAAAGAAGAAGAAGAAGAAGAAGAAGAAGAAAGAAGAAGAAGAAGCTAGAAGAAGAAGAAGAAGAAATAGAAGAAGGAGAAGAAGAAGAAAAAGAAGAAGAAGAAGAAAAGATGAAGAAGAAGGGAAGAAGAAGAAGAAGAAGAAGGAGAAGAAAGAAGAAGAAGAAGAAGAAAAAGAAAAAGAAGAAGAAAAAAAGAAAAAGAAGAAAGAAAAGAAGAAAGAAGAAAAAAAGATGAAGAAGAAGGGGAAGAAGAAGAAGAAGAAGAAGAAGAAGGAGAAGAAGAAGAAGAAGAAGAAGAAAAAAAAAGAAGAAGAAGAAGAAAGAAAGAAGAAGAAGAAGAAGAAGAAGAAGAAATAGAAGAAGAAGATAGAAGAAGAAGAAGAAGAAGAAGAAGAAGAAGAAGAAAAAGAAGAAGAAGAAAAAGAAGAAGAAGAAAAAGATGAAGAAGAAGAAGAAGAAGAAGAAGAAGAAAGAAGAAGAAGAAGAAGAAGAAGAAGAAGAAGAAGGAAAGAAGAAGAGAAGAAGAAGAAGAAGAAGAAGAAGATGAAGAAGAAGAAGAAAAAGAAGAAGAGAGAAAAAGAAGAAGAAGAAGGGGAAGAAGAAGAAGAAATAGAAGAAGGAGAAGAAGAAGAAGAAGAAGAAGAAGAAAGAAGAAGAAGAAGAAGAAAAAGAAGAAGAAGAAGAAAGAAGAAGAAAAAGATGAAGAAGAAAATAAAAAAGAACAACAACAACAAAGAAGAAGAAGAAAAAGAAGAAGAAGAAGTAGAACAACAAGAAGAGGAAGAAGAAAAGGGAGAAGAAGAAGAAGAAGAATGTTTGGTCTAGCTGATGGTGGTGTTTCATTGGTGTTTTACGCCGTGCAGGGGGTGGTGTGGCCCGCCATGTCCTTCCTGTGGGGAGGATGGGCCCCTCCCTTGGAAATGGGCAAACTAGCCGGATTCTGCTACGCCGGTGAGGGGAGAGAGAGAGAGAGAGAGAGAGAGAGAGAGAGAGAGAGAGAGAGAGAGAGAGGAGAGAGAGAGAGAGAGAGAGAGATTCGGAAGGTTTAATGAACCAGGCCATGATGCCCATGTCATGGGGATGGGGATTACAATAGGGAAGAATAAAAGATAGCAATAAATATGAATGACACAAATAAATGATAACTCAATTAAATAGTTGAAACAAAATCAATCAATTATGTTGAGAGAGAGAGAGAGAGAGAGAGAGAGAGAGAGAGAGAGAGAGAGAGAAGAGAGAGAGAGAGAGAGAGAGAGATTCGGAAGGTTTAATGAACCAGGCCATGATGCCCATGTCATGGGGATGGGGATTACAATAGGGAAGAATAAAAGATAGCAATAAATATGAATGACACAAATAAATGATAACTCAATTAAATAGTTGAAACAAAATCAATCAATTATGTTTGAGAGAGAGAGAGAGAGAGAGAGAGAGAGAGAGAGAGAGAGAGAGAGAGAGAGAGAGAGAGAGAGAGAGAGAGAGAGAGAGAGTGGGGGGGGGTAGGGGCAGAAGGAACTCGAACTCGAACTCGAAATGTTTAATGAGGATAAACTGAGTAAGCATAGCTAACCGCTTCTTTTCATCAGGTCCTCTAAAAAAAAATAATGACATATGTCGTGATATGAACTGAATAAATCAATACATGACAAAACAAATTCAAATGGTTCAAACGTAAACAATGTAGGTGAGAGAGAGAGAGAGAGAGAGAGAGAGAGAGAGAGAGAGAGAGAGAGAGAGAGAGAGAGAGAGAGAGAAGAGAGAGAGAGAGAGAGAGGTAGAGAACACTAAACACTGAACGATTTTAATGAATAGGCCATTGGCCCATGTCACTGGGGATGGTTACCAAAAAAACGTCCACTAATTATCGTTGATTTCAAAGTACATGCACATGCACAAATATATACAAACAATTAATCAAACAGTATCGCCCTTTAGATTCATATGGATACAGGATTCACTCAAGTATATTCAAATAACGTACCTTAGAGAGAGAGAGAGAGAGAGAGAGAGAGAGAGAGAGAGAGAGAGAGAGAGAGAGAGAGAGAGAGAGAGAGAGAGAGAGAGAGAGAGTATAGAGACGGTGTACATAGAGACGGGGACACATAGATACGAAATTGAGGACGTATAGAGACGGGGACACATAGATACGAAATTGAGGACACATAGAGACGAGGACACATAGATACGAAATTGAGGACACATAGAGACGTGGACACATAGATAAGAAATTGAGGACACATAGAGACGAGGACACATAGATACGAAATTGAGGACACATAGAGACGGGGGCACATAGATACGAAATTGAGGACACATAGAGACGGGGGCACATAGAGACGAAATTGAGGACACATAGAGACGGGGGCACATAGATGCGAAATTGAGGACACATAGAGACGGGGCACATAGAGACGGGGACACATAGATACGAAATTGAGGACACATAGAGACGGGGACACATAGATACGAAATTGAGGACACATAGAGACGAGGACACATAGATACGAAATTGAGGACACATAGAGACGAGGACACATAGATACGAAATTGAGGACACATAGAGACGGGGACACATAGATACGAAATTGAGGACACATAGAGACGGGGGCACATAGAGACGTGGACACATAGATACGAAATTGAGGACACATAGAGACGAGGACACATAGATACGAAATTGAGGACACATAGAGACGGGGACACATAGATACGAAATTGAGGACACATAGAGACGGGGACACATAGATGCGAAATTGAGGACACATAGAGACGGGGCACATAGAGACGGGGACACATAGATGCGAAATTGAGGACACATAGAGACGGGGGCACATAGAGACGGGGACACATAGATACGAAATTGAGGACACATAGAGACGGGGCACATAGAGACGGGGACACATAGATACGAAATTGAGGATACATAGAGAATGGGGAACAATGCTACTTAATCTGTTGGGGGGGGGGGGGGGGGGGGGCACAGGATGATGAGGGTGTGTGGGCACACTTTGAAAACCTAGCTATCAATTTGGCCATACCAGGCAGCGGGATTTATCCCTGCTCTTACCGACTTTTAACTGCCGTGGGATTTGTACGTGCGTAACGCGCACGGGTCAGACTAGCTTTAAGTCCCCATCCGATGGACTGGACTAGTTATCAATTTGGCCATACCAGGCAGCGGGATTTATCCCTGCTCTTACCGACTTTTAACTGCCGTGGGATTTTTACGTGCGTAACGCGCACGGGTCAGACTAGCTTTAAGTCCCCATCCGAAGGACTGGACGTTCAGTTCGAGTTTTCCTGTCAAACTAGAAAGAAAGGGCGAAGAGGCCGGGATTCGAACCCGGGTCACTCACGCTGCAGTCACGCATTACATTTGGCAGGCGAATGTCTTAACCACTCTGCCACCTACTTCTTGCCGACACGAGAGGGCGTTAATTTTAGGTCCGAACTGCCCATGCCACCTAGTGACGAGTCAGGGGCAGATCATTTTTTGTGGCTATTATACTACTAGTTCCTTGACAGGCAAGGGCGATAATCTTAAGTAGGTGGCGTTCGCATCTCAATGCACGAGACAGGGGCAGAGAATTTTCAGTAGAAAGCCTCATTGGGCAAACCATTTTGCCCAGTTCATGAAGTAGGCAATTTCACGGATTGGGCGTAACATACACATGTTCTATCGAGGCATACCAGTTTGTTCTGTGTTGTGTGTTGTTTAAATGTAACATATCCAAATCCAGTCCAAATCATCTTTATTATGCAATGTTGTACTTAGCAAACCGGACAAATATGAACCAATAGTCCAATAAAAACAGAACGCATTTTAAAAATGCATTTAGAATGCATTTAAAATCAAGACATAATCAGTAAAAAAAACGAGGCAAGAATAACGCTTAAAAAATGCAGCAATAATAGTACCTACACCATCTCTACACAGACAATTTAGACAAGAACATACACAGCAGTAATCTATTGCAGAACAAAAGGACTACAAATAGGCTTGCACAAATACAATCCCAAGGAGATGGACAGGCTGCTCAGCAAAACAATCACTCGATGCAGTGCATTAAGAGTTCAACAGATGGATTGATCTTGGTAAGAAAGTTTTCTCTGCCCTAATTTTCAGTGTTAGAGTTCTATATCGACGGCCCGATGGTAAACACTTCATAGTATTTTGCCAGAACATGACTTATCATTAAGAGTTTGTGATGGTGCATGGGAAAACCCTACATAAGTCGCCCAGAATGTTTTTGAGCAAAAACCAAAAATAGTCAACAACCCTCAAAATATTAATGTTCTATTTAGGGCATATTTATGTCTATTTTTATGTGTTCTACCAGCTTCGACAACCCTTTTTGTAAAACTAAAGCATTTTGTCCCTTTTACATAAATATATCGCCGTAACAGGAGTTCTCTCCCCCGGCATTTTAATAAAATACATGTAAATAACTGTAACCTCTTGTACATAGAAATAAAATAAATAAATACTGTGAATAAAAATCAAATATTTGTAAATATATTCTTTTAAAATAAATAACGGCCATACATGGTTTTTATTAATAAATATAAAAATTAAATTTTTAACATTGTAGCCCTTAAATTTTAATACAACAGGGAGGGTTGTACTCGGGTCAAACAACAAAAGAATTTTAACAAATCATTTTATACATATCTAGTTATTTATCAGGCATCCATAGATTCCACTAACTAATTTTAACAAATTTTAATAGGATATTCCTCAGAATACACTAAATCTTGCGCTTTTAGAATCCTTCTCCCATGTTATTAAATATCTTGTCCATGTCCTTGTATATGTCTCTTTAGTTTTGTATTGTATTTTTTATTATTTATACAACTAACAAATGTCCCATATGTGCCTTCCCAGGTCGAGAGGACGTAAAGCTTCAGATTTCATTCATTCTACCAGCTTCCACAACATAAAAGACAATTTTGGATGATTGCTTTGTTTATTTGATTGTTTTCTAAATCAAGTCAATAGAAACAAAGAGGCAAGCTTGCATCTTCTATGCCCAATTTCTGCAAATGATCTATTTCGAATGCCATTTGTGTAGAGTGGCACAGAGGTAACGCGTTCGCTTCGTGTCAAGTAAACCCGAGTTCGAACCTGGGTACAGGAGATTTTTCCTCTCACTTTACACTAGGCCTTACGGTCTGAACGTGGAATCTTTCGGATAAGACGATAAACCGAGGTCCCGTGTGCCCATGCACTTAGCACACGTTAAACCCAGTGGCAACGGAAAAGTTGTCATTAAATTTTGGTCAAATTTACCCCCCCTTCCTCATCAGTCACACAAAAATAAAAATAATATAAAAAAGGGGGTGACGCGCTCTCCAGGAGGGAGCAACCCGAATTTCACAGAGACGCCTCTGTGACTATGAACTACCTAATACCTGATAAAAAAATATTTTTAAATCGGCAGAACCTACCCAACTTGACAGCGCTATTCAGTCTATGGAATCATGCATTCATGATGTCAAATCCTGGATGACCTGCAACAAATTAAAACTTAATGATGACAAGACTGAAGCTCTGATTGTTTCCTCTCAGCGTATGTCTGCAACTATTTCTCTTCCAGAAACTCTTACAGTTGGCAATGCTTGTGTTCAGTTTTCTAAGTCAGCAAAGAATCTCGGAGTTACCCTCGATTCAAATCTCACAATGCGTAGCCTTCACTGGTTATTAATCTCATACGTTCCATCAATTATGAGCTCAGACGAATCAGTGCTGTTCGACACTTTCTGTCTGTTGAAGCCACGAAAACTCTTATTTCTGCCTTTATTCTTTCCCGCATTGACTATTGCAACTCTCTTCTCTGTGGCTGTCCTCAGTATCTCCTGCAACGTGTTCAAAAACTGTAAAACAGTGCAGCACGCCTCACTCTCAAGATTCCACGCTCTGATCATATAACACCTCATCTTCGTAACTTGCACTGGCTTCCAGTAGAGGCTAGAATCAAGTATAAAATAGCCTGCCTTTGTTTCGGTGCTGTTCACTTTTCTGGTCCTGTCTATCTCTCCGAACTAGTAACTGTCTACACGCCTGCTCGCTCCCTACGTTCTTCCTCTGACTGCTGCACACTCAAGGTTCCTCGGGTCCACACGAAAACTTTTGGTGAACGATCCTTCTACTATTTAGCACCTCACTTATGGAATTCCCTCCCACAACATGTCCGCTCATCTGACTCTATCTCCGCCTTTCGCTCTGCCCTTAAAACTCACTTGTTTCGGACATAATTATTATGATTGATTAGCTTTGTGTGTGGTGTGGGGGGGGGGGGGGGGGGGGGGCGTTTCATTGCAGAAATCTTGTAAAAAATGTATTTACAATTATTTTATAATGTGTATGTTGTATGTAGAATGTCGACGTCTTGTAAACTTTAAATGCTTGTAAATGAGGTAGAAGGGAATTTTTGTTTTTGCAAAATTTGTCTGTTATAATTAGTCATGTAATTGGTATGTCGATGGCAGTATGATTTTATTTTAAGTTGCAGTATTGTATTCAAACCTGATTGAGAATGTGAATGTGGTCTATGTTTCTTCTTAGAATTTTCATATTGTAACTATTTTACTCTTGTATAATTAATTGTGTGTGAGTGTGTGCGTGCGTGTATGTGTGCGTGCGTGCGTTCATGTGTGTGTGTGTGTCTGTGCATGTATGTGTGTGTGTGCGTGCCTGTATGCATGCAGGCGTGTGTTTGTGTGTGTGTGTGTGCGGTGTGTATGTGCGCGCGCGCGCTTGTGTGTGTGCGTGTGTGTGTGTGTGTGTGTGTGTGTGTGTGTGTGTGTGTGTGTGTGTGTGTGTGTGTCGCACGTGTGTGTGTGTGAGGAAGTAAGAGAATGTTGCATGCAATCATCGTGTTTATTTTACTTTCTAATGATTCATGATTTGTTTGCCTTTAATGTTTTTGTTATCAATGTAAAGCGCACTGAGCTCATGTGAGAAAGAGCGCTATATAAATTCCCATTATTATAACATAGACTAACCTGGCTCCTGTTTGTTTTAGAGTGAAGTCATGTTTGTTTCCCCTACGTGGTTGTTGCTTATACTTTGCTAGGCGATGGCGCCGTAAATAACTTTGGTGTAGGGAGTTAGCTGAATTTGGAGAGTTCCTTCCCTTCATTCATACACACGTTTTGTTTCCCTGTTGCTTATGCTTTGCTAGGCGATGGGCGCCGTAAATAACTAACTTTGGTGGAGGGAGTTACCTGAATTTGGAGAGTTCCTTCCCTTATTGTTTTCTGTTTCAGGGGCCCAGATTGGAAACGTAGTGACTTTTCCAGTCGCCGCCTGGCTCTGTGAACACGGCTTTGACGGGGGCTGGCCCTCTATATTCTATGTGCTTGGTAGGCTACTTTGGCTAAAAAAAAGGGAGATCATTACGAGAAGTTCCTTCCCCTTATTCATCTCACTAGCTCCTCCTTACTGTTTATTTAAACTGCCTTTAATGTTCCTTTCATACACATTCCCAACCGGGGGTCCGTGGTGAGAGGGTCTCTCTCTCGCCACGTGATGACACCGATGCAATGGTGGCAGTTGCATTGACGTCTCGCTGGGTGGCAGCCAGTGGGAAGGGCGACGCTGGATCTCCTCCCTCACCATGGGAGTTGAACGACTTGCGGACTGGAAGGATCGACGGGCAGCAACTTGAACCATCTCTGCAGTAACGCCGATGCCCAGTGGACGTACGAGTGGGAGTTTTGGGGCTGCTACCGCTTGTCTACTGGGAAGATCACATCCGCCTGCAGAGACGGCTCGACTTAGCTGCGTGTCTACCAGCCCGCCCGCGACGACATCGACTCCCCGGTACGGAGCAGGTCGCCCGGTGGTCCTGAAGACGGCCTTAGGAGGAGGAAGACCATCTACTACTAGAGCACCTCGACGCCAACGCCAACGGCAGCGACAAATTTCATTAGATGCTCGCATCTACGCACGTAAACTTAACGATGCTAACACCAGCATCACGCACAAGTTCCAAGACTCGGATCCCGTCCTAGATGTTCCCGCAACCAAACAGCGTCATCCGCGATTCCAGGATGCGCAACGTGTTCGAGTCATCAAACAACGACGTATGCCACGTCATGAACTACAATCTCACCTTTCCACGGCCTCCATCATCATCATCATCATCATTTCAACGGGAAGACTGTCCAGTCTTCAAGAAGATCGTCCATAAGGATCTACGATTAATTGGACGATAATCTCACCCTCTCTCCTTTCATACGTTTTTCCAAGACATACAATGTTTTTTGATGTTTTTGTTTTTAATGTATACTTGTTTCATTATTATGTTGTGTCCTGTATTCGTATTTATTTTTCCTGTGTGCAAAAAGACACGTTGGTTCACATATGAAAGTGAGAGCATGAAGGAACTGTTGAGTGGAAGGATGAAATATCCGCAAATCGGGACTTTACTGGAGTTGCACTGCCTCCGGGCATTGCCTCCAGTATTGTTCCCACCATCTTTGTATTTACAAATGTCCCATATGTGTCTGTTCCAGACCGAGAGGACGTAAAGCACCATTTTTCATTCAGGATGAAATAGCCTTATGTGTTTATTAGGAGTGAGACACCTATCTATATTGTTAAAATATCGGGACTTTACTGGTGTTGCACTGCCTCCGGGCATTGCAACCAGTATTTTTCCCACCATCTTTGTATTTACAAATGTCCTATATGTGTCTATGACCGAGAGGACGTAAAACACCATTTTTCATTCAGGATGAAATATCCTAACTAGTAAACATGTCCCATAAGTGCCTTCCCGGGTCCAGAGGACGTAAAACACTACTTTTCATTCATTCAGGATGAAATATTAAATACTTGTAGCGGTGCCATAGCCGATGAGGTTTAACCGAGGCGTGGTTACCGCTACACCTATCTGTATTAATTTTAAAAAATCGGGACTTTACTGGTTTCGTACTGCCTCCGGGCATTGCCTCCAGTATTGTTCCCACCATATTTGTATTTACAAATGTCCCATATGTGTCTGATTCAGACCAAGAGGACGTAAAACACTATTATCGAACGCATGTGTTTAACCCTTTCACCACCAAAGTCGCATTTTAGCACCACAGTGATTTAACACCTATGTCACTAAAAGGCCTCAAATTGGGGTCTGTTATCCAAAGACCCTATTGTTTTAGTTTTGGGAAGTAAGGATAGACCTTATTTTATATATGTCAGAAGAATCCCCAATACTGCAGATGGATTTTGTTCTCTACCCAGGTACATTTAATGGAATTTTGGGGCTGAAATGTGGCTGGCGGTGAAAGGGTTAATTACGTAAATGGATGAAAATTAGTGTTGAATAATTATAGCAAACGATAGAGGAGTCCTGTATGCAAAAAGACATGTTGGTTGACATATGCGAAAGTTGTAATCGAACATGAAGGAACTGTTGAGTGGAAGGATGAAAGAGGAGTTAATGAAAAAACAAGCGCGAAATCGCAATAGTTTGTGGCACGCGGTCTATTTTTACCACTCCAATCATGAGTCACCTCCCCTGGCTTTTCAATAATTTTAATCTGTAAACCAGGGACGGTATTCACGTTGAGATAGCATGAGACTTAGCATGATGCTAACTTAGAAGCTCTTCCAATGTCCTATAGGATTTAATAGGACTTTTGGAAGAGCTTCTAAGTTAGCATCATGCTAAGTCTCATGCTATCTCGACATGAATACCGTCCCTGAATGTTATCTCTGCACCCTTTCGTAACTTTTTATATCTTTTGGAAAACATTTAAAACTATGTATCCTACTTATACTCATCGAAAGAAGCACCGCATACTCGTCGTGTCTGTTGTAGTGTCTGTATTACGTATGTTTATTGTTTGTGGCTCAAGCCACAAACCTATAACTCACTTTGTCGGTCGGTCTGTCTGTCGGTCCAAAATTGTCGCACATTTTGACAAAAATGTCGCACTTCAAATCGAGGCTACACTTCAAAATTAATTGAGGCCGCTCTTTAAAATGATGTATTTTAAAAGCGTACAAAATAATAAACATACGTAATACAGACACTACAACAGACACGACGAGTATGCGGTGCTTCTTTTGATGAATATAAGTAGGATACATAGTTTTAAATGTTTTCCAAAAGATATAAAAAGTTACGAAATGGTGCAGAGATAACATTCTGGTTTACAGATTAAAATTATTGAAAAGCCAGGGGAGGTAACTCATGATTGGAGTGGTAAAAATAGACCGCGTGCCACAAAAGTATTGCGATTTCGCGCTTGTTATTTTGTACGCTTTTAAAATACATCATTTTAAAGAGCGGCCTCAATTTGAAGTGTAGCCTCGATTTGAAGTGCGACAATTTTGTCAAAATGTGCGACAATTTTGGACCGACAGACAGACCGACCGACCGACCGACCGACCGACAAAGTGAGTTATAGGTTTGTGGCTTGAGCCACAAACAAAAATCTATAATACAAAATAATGATAATGCTCTACCTTCACTTAACAGGGGTTTCCGGACTGCTGTGGTTCGCCCTGTGGACAATCTTCGCGTTCGATTCTCCGGCCACGCACCCCCGCATCTCCACCGAGGAAAAACTCTACATACAGTCCTGTCTCAAAGGACGAGCAGCGGCTGGCACGCTGGTGGGTTAGGGTGGAAGAGTCAGGCTAGCTCCCTCGCACTTTATTCACACACACACGCGCGCACACATCAGGGCTCCCAGGGACACCCATTGTTGAGGGTATAGGAAGCACTCAAATTCTACAGGACCCTCTAAAAAGAAGGTGCAGGGGGTCCCAGGGATGCACCAGAAAAATTTATTTTGAGCATTCGCTATGCCTCTTGGATGTAAGTGAAGGAGTCCCTGGGACCCCTTGTTTTGTGGGACGATTGGGAGCCCTGGGCACACTCACGCATGCGCGCACGCACGCATGCACGCGCACACACACACACACACAGACACACACACACCCGCATACACACAAACACACATTTATTTATGACGACAGGATGAAAAAAAGCTTTGTTTAGCTTATTCCTTTATCGTCAATAAAGATCATTTTGACTTGACTTGACTTGACACACACACACACGCGCGCGCGCGCGCGCATACACACACAGAGACACACACACACACACACACACACACACGCACGCACGCATGCACGCACCACCTCAAATTTTTTGCGTTGAAAATTTTCACTGAGAAGCAAACACAGAGAGAGAGAGAAAGAGAGAGAGAGAGATTATATTTTTCTGGGAATAGCGGTATGTGGGACTAGCCGCATCACGAATGTAAAATTACAGTGTGGGACTAGCGGTATGTGGGAACAATGGTAGGCTTCCGCTGATCCATTAGTAGGGTAACGTTGCTGAATTCCGACCAACAGAACTAGTAGTAGTTAGGGTAACGTCGCTGTATTCCGACCAACAGAACACTACTAGTAGTTAGGGTAACGTCGCTGTATTCCGACCAACAGAAACACTAGTAGTAGTTAGGGTAACGTCGCTGTATTCCGACCAACAGAACACTACTAGTAGTAGTTAGGGTAACGTCGCTGTATTCCGACCAACAGAAACTACTAGTAGTAGTTAGGGTAACGTCGCTGTATTCCGACCAACAGAACTAGTAGTAGTTAGGGTAACGTCGCTGTATTCCGACCAACAGAACTAGTAGTAGTTAGGGTAACGTTGCTGTATTCCGACCAACAGAACACTAGTAGTAGTTAGGGTAACGTCGCTGTATTCCGACCAACAGAACTAGTAGTAGTTAGGGTAACGTCGCTGAATTCCGACCAACAGAACACTAGTAGTTAGGGTAACGTCGCTGTATTCCGACCAACAGAACACTAGTAGTAGTTAGGGAAACGTCGCTGTATTCCGACCAACAGAACACTACTAGTAGTAGTTAGGGTAACGTCGCTGTATTCCGACCAACAGAAACTACTAGTAGTAGTTAGGGTAACGTCGCTGTATTCCGACCAACAGAACACTAGTAGTAGTTAGGGTAACGTCGCTGTATTCCGACCAACAGAAACTACTAGTAGTAGTTAGGGTAACGTCGCTGTATTCCGACCAACAGAACACTACTAGTAGTAGTTAGGGTAACGTCGCTGTATTCCGACCAACAGAACACTACTAGTAGTAGTTAGGGTAACGTCGCTGTATTCCGACCAACAGAACACTACTAGTAGTAGTTAGGGTAACGTCGCTGTATTCCGACCAACAGAACACTACTAGTAGTAGTTAGGGTAACGTCGCTGTATTCCGACCAACAGAACACTAGTAGTAGTTAGGGTAACGTCGCTGTATTCCGACCAACAGAACACTAGTAGTAGTTAGGGTAACGTCGCTGTATTCCGACCAACAGAACACTAGTAGTAGTTAGGGTAACGTCGCTGTATTCCGACCAACAGAACTACTAGTAGTAGTTAGGGTAACGTCGCTGTATTCCGACCAACAGAAACTACTAGTAGTAGTTAGGGTAACGTCGCTGTATTCCGACCAACAGAACACACTAGTAGTAGTTAGGGTAACGTCGCTGTATTCCGACCAACAGAACACTACTAGTAGTTAGGGTAACGTTGCTGTATTCCGACCAACAGAACACTACTAGTAGTTAGGGTAACGTCGCTGTATTCCGACCAACAGAACACTAGTAGTAGTTAGGGTAACGTCGCTGTATTCCGACCAACAGAACACTACTAGTAGTAGTTAGGGTAACGTCGCTGTATTCCGACCAACAGAACACTAGTAGTAGTTAGGGCAACGTCGCTGTATTCCGACCAACAGAACACTACTAGTAGTTAGGGTAACGTCGCTGTATTCCGACCAACAGAAACACTAGTAGTAGTTAGGGCAACGTCGCTGTATTCCGACCAACAGAACTACTAGTAGTAGTTAGGGTAACGTCGCTGAATTCCGACCAACAGAACACTAGTAGTAGTTAGGGTAACGTCGCTGTATTCCGACCAACAGAACTAGTAGTAGTTAGGGTAACGTCGCTGTATTACGACCAACAGAACACTAGTAGTAGTTAGGGTAACGTCGCTGTATTCCGACCAACAGAACACTAGTAGTAGTTAGGGTAACGTCGCTGTATTCCGACCAACAGAACACTAGTAGTAGTTAGGGTAACGTCGCTGTATTCCGACCAACAGAACACTAGTAGTAGTTAGGGTAACGTCGCTGTATTCCGACCAACAGAACTAGTAGTAGTTAGGGTAACGTCGCTGTATTCCGACCAACAGAACACTAGTAGTAGTTAGGGTAACGTCGCTGTATTCCGACCAACAGAACACTAGTAGTAGTAGGGTAATGTCGCTGTATTCCGACCAACAGAACACTACTAGTAGTAGTTAGGGTAACGTCGCTGTATTCCGACCAACAGAACACTACTAGTAGTAGTTAGGGTAACGTCGCTGTATTCCGACCAACAGAACACTACTAGTAGTAGTTAGGGTAACGTCGCTGTATTCCGACCAACAGAACACTAGTAGTAGTTAGGGTAACGTCGCTGTATTCCGACCAACAGAACACTACTAGTAGTAGTTAGGGTAACGTCGCTGTATTCCGACCAACAGAACACTACTAGTAGTAGTTAGGGTAACGTCGCTGTATTCCGACCAACAGAACACTAGTAGTAGTTAGGGTAACGTCGCTGTATTCCGACCAACAGAACACTACTAGTAGTAGTTAGGGTAACGTCGCTGTATTCCGACCAACAGAACACTACTAGTAGTTAGGGTAACGTTGCTGTATTCCGACCAACAGAACACTAGTAGTAGTTAGGGTAACGTCGCTGTATTCCGACCAACAGAACACTAGTAGTAGTTAGGGTAACGTCGCTGTATTCCGACCAACAGAACACTAGTAGTAGTTAGGGTAACGTCGCTGTATTCCGACCAACAGAACACTAGTAGTAGTTAGGGTAACGTCGCTGTATTCCGACCAACAGAACACTACTAGTAGTAGTTAGGGTAACGTCGCTGTATTCCGACCAACAGAACTAGTAGTAGTTAGGGTAACGTCGCTGTATTCCGACCAACAGAACACTACTAGTAGTAGTTAGGGTAACGTCGCTGTATTCCGACCAACAGAACACTAGTAGTAGTTAGGGTAACGTCGCTGTATTCCGACCAACAGAACACTAGTAGTAGTTAGGGTAACGTCGCTGTATTCCGACCAACAGAACACTAGTAGTAGTTAGGGTAACGTCGCTGTATTCCGACCAACAGAACACTACTAGTAGTAGTTAGGGTAACGTCGCTGTATTCCGACCAACAGAACACTACTAGTAGTTAGGGTAACGTCGCTGTATTCCGACCAACAGAACACTAGTAGTAGTTAGGGTAACGTCGCTGTATTCCGACCAACAGAACACTACTAGTAGTTAGGGTAACGTCGCTGTATTCCGACCAACAGAACACTAGTAGTAGTTAGGGTAACGTCGCTGTATTCCGACCAACAGAAACACTAGTAGTAGTTAGGGTAACGTCGCTGTATTCCGACCAACAGAACACTACTAGTAGTAGTTAGGGTAACGTCGCTGTATTCCGACCAACAGAACACTACTAGTAGTAGTTAGGGTAACGTCGCTGTATTCCGACCAACAGAACACTACTAGTAGTAGTTAGGGTAACGTCGCTGTATTCCGACCAACAGAAACACTAGTAGTAGTTAGGGTAACGTCGCTGTATTCCGACCAACAGAACACTACTAGTAGTAGTTAGGGTAACGTCGCTGTATTCCGACCAACAGAACACTAGTAGTAGTTAGGGTAACGTCGCTGTATTCCGACCAACAGAACTAGTAGCAGTAGGGTAACGTCGCCGTATTCCGACCAACAGAAAAACAGCGACATCCCCTGGCGCAAGATCCTGACCTCCCGGGTGGTTTGGGCGTTGGTGTTCACCCACACCTGTGCCACATGGGGCACCTACATCTTCCTCACCAACATCCCCACCTACCTGATGGAGGTGCTCAAATTCGACATCGAAAAGGTTGGACAGTTTTCGTACAGTTTTACCCTAAGCATTGCGTATGTACGTGGGCTGTTCTTTAACCCTGCCCGCTTGTAAACTATTTGCCAACTTCCTCACCAACATCCCCACCTACATGATGGAGGTGCTCAAATTCGACATCGAAAAGGTTTCAACAGGTTTCGGTAAAGGTCCAGATGTGCCACCACCTCCCTACATTTCTCAGCTATCCCTGCATTTTCAAACTTGCCTTTCTTACCAAACATTAAGCTGTATTTTATTAACCTTTTCAGCTGATTATCTTTGTTGAATAATTAATTGTAGTCATGATAAAGGCCATTATCTAATAGGCTCCCCCCTCCCCCTCCCCTTCTAGTGCAGTACACCGCTGCGTTTGTCACAGTGTTCATTGCGTTTTTCCGTCTTGCCTTTATCTTCTACTGTTTTTGAATGCATGTGTTTAATTATGTAAATGGATGAAAATTAGTGTTAAACATAGCAAATGATAGAGGATGAAGTACTCAATTTGCAGTAAGAAAGGCAAGAACGGAAAAATGGAAACAACCGAGAAATGGAGGGGGGGGGGGTGGGGCGCACCTGGGGGACCTAGTCTTTCCTCACCTACATGAAGTAGGTACTCAAATTCCACATAAAAAAAATGTTTTAACAGGTTTTTAAAATACAGTTTACCCTAAACTTTGCGTCTGTACGTGGGTTGTTCTTTAAACATTGTCCTTTATTAACCCTGCCTGCTTGTAAACTATGTGCCAACTTCCTCACCAACAGCCCCACCTACATGATGGAGGTTCTCAAATTCGACATCGAAAAGGTTTTTAACAGTTTTCGTACCCTAAACTTTGCGTTTGTACGTGGGCTGTTCGTTAACCCTTTCGCCGCCGGCCATTTTTCAGCCCAAAAATACAATTAAACTTAGCTGGGTAGAGAAAAAAAAGTATCTGCAATAGTGGGGATTCCTCTGTGACATGTATAAAGTAAGGCCTATCCTTACCTTCCAAATTTAAGAAAATATTGGTCTTTGGATAACAGGTCCAGAAAAACAGCGACATCCCCTGGTGCATAAATGCGACATTGGCGGTGAAAGGGTTAAACATTGTCCTTTAACCCTGCCGCTTGTAAGCTATGTGCCAACTCTGGGACCTACACCTTCCTCACCAACATTCCCACCTGCATGATGGAGGCTCTCAAATTCGACATCGAAAAGGTTTTTAACAGTTTTCGTACCCTAAACTTTGCGTTTGTACGTGGGTTGTTTGTTAAACATTGTCCTTTAACCCTGCCTGCTTGCAAACTATGTGTCAACTCCTCACCAGCATTCCCACCTACATGATGGAGGTTCTCAAATTCGACATCGAAAAGGTTTTTAACAGTTTTCGTACCCTAAACTTTGCGTTTGTACGTGGGTTGTTCGTTAAACATTGTCCTTTATTAACCCTGCCTGCTTGTAAACTATTTGCCAACTCCTCACCAGCATTCCCACCTACATGAAGTAGGAGGTGCTCAAATTCGACATCAAAAATATTTTAACAGTTTTTTTTAATACAGTTTACCCTACACTTTGCGTCTGTATATATACGTGGGTTGTTCATTAAACGTTGTCCTTTAACCCTGCCGCTTGTAAGCTATGTGCCAACTCGGGGACCTACGCCTTCCTCACCAACATCCCCAAGGAAAGAAGGCGATGAAATTCGACATCAAAAAGGTTGGTCGGTTTTGGTACAGTTTACCCTAAACTTAGATTAGGTTAGACAGTTTTCACACGAGCATCGTCGGGCCTTGAATTTATGTACCCTAACGTTGCATCTAAGAATCATTTGAACAGTCATTTTATGTATAAAGAAAACGAGCCTACAATCTCTCTCTCTCTGTCTCTCTGTCTCTCTGTCTCTCTCTGTGTCTCTCTCTCTCTCTCTCTCTCTCTCTCTCTCTCTCTCTCTCTCTCTCTCTCTCTCTCTCTCTCTCTCTCTGTGTCTCTCTGTCTCTCTCTGTCTGTCTCTCTCTCTCTCTCTCTCTCTCTCTCTCTCTCTCTCTCTCTCTCTCTCCTCTCTCTCTCTCTCTCTCTCTCTCTCTCTCTCTCTCTCTGTCTCTCTCTGTCTCTCTCTGTCTCTCTCTTCTCTCTCTCTCTCTCTCTCTCTCTCTCTCTCTCTCTCTCTCTCTCTCTCTCTCTCTCTCTCTCTCTCTCTCTCTCTCTCTCTCTCTCTCTCTGTGTCTCTGTCTCTCTCTGTCTCTCTCTCTCTCTCTCTCTCTCTCTCTCTCTTCTCTCTCTTCTCTCTCTCTCTCTCTCTCTCTCTATATATATATATATATATTCTATCTATGTGTTACATCTCTTGGAATCTATCTCTCTCTCTCATCTTTGTCTCTCTCTCTCTCTCGCATCTTTCTCTCTCTCACTCTCTCTCTCTCTCTCTCTCTCTCTCTCTCTCTCTCTCTCTGGTCTCTCTCTCTCTATCTCTCTCTCTCTCTCTCTCTCCTCTCTCCTCTCTCTCTCTCTCTCTCTCTCTCTCTCTCTCCGTGAATATTACGATTCTCCTCTATTGTTACATATAATCTTGGAATCCTATTATCATCCCTATCATCATTGTATATATTTGCACTCGCATCAGTTTCACACCCACACGTGCTTGTTTGTGCGTCCATTTTGGCAGAACGGTCTGCTGTCCAGTCTGCCCTACGTAGGAGTCTGGCTGGTCATCATCGTGTCCGGTCAGCTCTTCGACTTCCTGCAGTCCAGAAGGTACCTGTCCACCACAAACGCCAGGAAAATCGCCAACTCTCTGGGTAAGTATGGAGTCAGTGATTTAGGGGGTCAGAAGTGGGGGGAAAAAAACTATAAAAAAAACCCTCATCACTTTTATCATCTTCTGCCTCTTCTCCATAATCATCAGGAAGGTTAGGTTATGCTAGGTGCATTATAGTCACAGAGGGGTCTCTGTGAAGTTTTCGGGTTGCTCCCACCTGGAGAGCGCGTCGCAGCCAGAGGCGTGCCACCCATTTTTTTTTAATTTTTTTTTTGCATGCGATTTTTTGTGTGACTGATGAGGAAGGGGGGGGGGGGGGGTAAATTTTGACCAAATGACAACTTTTTTGTTGCCACTGGGTTTAACGTGTGCTAAGTGCATGGGCACACGGGACCTCGGCTCGGTTTTATCGTCTCATCCGAAAGACCGCAAGGCCTAGTGCCAAAGTGAGAGGGAAAAATCCCCTGTACCCAGGTTCGAACTCGGGTTTACTTGACACGAAGCGAACGCGCTACCACTGTGCCACTCTACAATAATATGCTAGGATAGGTGCCAGGATAGTTAAGGCATTGGTCTGCCAATAGACGATTTTCGGGGAATAAACTAGGGGAGAGCACTTCGTGAAAATTATAATTGTTTACCTCCATTACTCGGTCAAATTCCATGGCAACAATGCAACAATGGCGTCGAAGCTTGAAACCGCAGGATGGAGTCAGCGACTTGCAAACATTTTTTTTTTTAGAAAAATGAGGGGCGTCCAGTATCCACAAACTGAGAGAACTTGCAAAATGTGACCTAAAAATATAAATGACATCAATTTTAAAATGACGCACGGTGTTCTAAGTGATGTAGGCCTAAGTCTAATCAAACACGCAAGCCGAGAGCTGGGGATCTACCTGAAGGTAGAACAAGTCCCCCTGTTTGACCGATTGAATTAGGCAAGATCACTCCCACACACCATGAAATTACTCCCCGTAATTATTTCCAAACGCGTGCACATCTGTCGCTCGTGCAAATCTGTCGCTCGCTACTATGAGAGTGTGTATTTTGCGACATTCACAAATTTCACTTTTTCCGTACTTGAACCATTTACCTAACCCTAACCCTAACCCTATCCCTAACCCACGGAAAAAGTGAAATTTGTGGTTCATGCTGAATGTCGCAAAATGCCGCAAATACACACTCTCATAGGTAGCGAGCTACAGATTTGCACGAGCGACAGATTTGCACGCCACGACGCCCTGGTTTCGAATCTGGATCCGGGACTCGTCCATCCTTTCCAGTCCAAGGGGAAAATCAAACTGAACATGAACACCTTCTTCTTCTGCGATCCCAGGTCATGCTTAAATTTCCAATCCGGTCTGGAGGGCGAAGTCTGTCGTCTTCTTCAGCACCTCTGTGGGTCCCCACAGCTTCTGTTGGAGC
Source organism: Phymorhynchus buccinoides (assembly GCA_017654935.2). Classification (NCBI taxonomy): domain Eukaryota; kingdom Metazoa; phylum Mollusca; class Gastropoda; order Neogastropoda; family Raphitomidae; genus Phymorhynchus; species Phymorhynchus buccinoides. The sequence continues at coordinate 11,054,653 of CM065711.1, forward strand.
TCCATCCCTTCCGGCCAGGCTTGACATCTGATGTCGTGGCAAGTGGGGCACTCTTGGAGGATGTGCTCTGGGGATTGGATTCCAGTGCCACAAAGGGCACTCACTGGTGTGTGTCAGGTTGATCCTGTGAAGGTGTGACAGGAGTCGGCAGTGTCCCGTTCTCAATCTGAACAGTAACACCTGTTGTTGACGACTGAGACCTTGGAGATCATCGGTGTCGTTTTCGATGCCTAGTCGATTCCTCCACGATGTATGGAACCTGTTGTGCAGGATTGTTTTTACCTCCTTGTATGACAAAGGATGAACACCGAGTCCTTTGGATGAGGACTTAAAGCAAGTTTGACCGCTGGTGCGCTTTACGCACGTCGTAAAACTCCAACGGCAGATAAATGTCAGTAAGAGCAGGAGAGAAATCCAGCAGTCTGCTATGCACCAAGACTGATAGCTAGGTTTCCTGAGACCAACTCCCTGACCCCCCCATCCTCCCCCCTTCCTCCTCCGAAAACAGGGTGGCACTGCATTGCAGCGACGCGCTCTCCAGGTGGGAGCAACCCGAATTTCACATATCCCTGTGACAATACATGCACGCCAGTCAGTCGTTTCCGACCATGACTGACAGATAGCAGAGCTAGGGGGCAGGGCAGATGCTATTCTAGCGGGCCGGGGCTTGAACATTTGTTCACAGCGGAGATGCCTTGCCCAGGGTTTTACATCCCCACTCTCTCGGCCAAAGGGATTTGAGGACAGCTGGTGTTGGGGAAGGTCCCCAAAGGCCAACCCATCCCTTCGACTGCAGCACCAGAGCAAGTGCCAAGGCCCCCTCGTTTAGTCTTCCACGAGAGACTTGAAGTGTACCACGATTTTCACCATTACTGTAGAAAATCATCTATTGTTCAGCTCTCATGTTACTGTTGGCCTCTGATGCAGCATGTCACCCAATGATTAAAAAAACACCAAGCCCTTTGAACAAAGGTCCAAACAAGAAATAACAATTTCAAATACATGTACAATAACGAATATAAAGCCAACTTTTCCTGGTATACAAGGATTTCCTGATTTTGAGTTTTAAACAGAAAAGGTCATTGCTTTAAAAAAATGTCATTTGTGAAACAAGACCTTTGTATGTCTACTGTATTTTTCAAACACTTTAACCCTTTCGCCGCCAGCCATTTTGCAGCAAAACAAAAGATACCATTATAGTTAACTGGGTGGAGAAAAAACATTTATCTGCAATATTGAGAATGCCTCTGTGAAATGTATAACATTAAGCCTTCCCTTACCTCCCAAAATTAAGAAAAATAGGGTCTTCGGATAACAGGCCCTGATTTGATGCCTTTTAGTGACGTGGGTGTTAAACCATTGTGGTGCATAAATGCGACGTTGGCGGTGAAAGGGTTAAAATAAGCATTTGGTATAAATTGTGGGGAAATGCAAACTAAAATACTTTCATAAATCAATTTTTGCTTCAGCTGCAGGGGGGGGGGGGGGGGGGGGGGGGGGGGCATTACCCTGGACCCCGGCCTTTCAGTTGTTGCTTTTCATTTTGCGTAGTTGCACCCAAGTTAAAAGCCGTTTTCTCCTTAACCTCCATAACCTCCAACACAATTACCCCTGGACCCCGGCCTTTCAGGTGTTTGTTTTTTTCATTTTGTGTAGTTGCATCCACGTTAACCCTTTCACCGCCAATGTCGCATTTTAGCACCACAATGATTTAACACCCATGTCACGAAAAAGGCCTCAAACCAGGGTCTGTTATCCAAAGAGCCTATTTTCTTAATTTTGGGAGGTAAGGATAGGCCTTCCTTTAAATATGTCGTAGAGGAATCCCCACTATTGCAGATGATTTTTTTTTTCTCTACCCAGGTAAGTTTAATGGACATTTTTTGCTAAAAAAAAATGGCTGGCGGCGAAAGGGTTAAAAGCTATTTTATCCATGGGTGAAGGGTCATAAAGGCGAACTTGGCACATTCTTTTTTTGAGAATGATGCTTTGTTCGTCTCACTTTGGCTCTGACCCACGCACTGCTAGGTGATGATTGGTATCGTAATCAACTTTGGTGGAGGGGAGTTAATTAGACAGAGAGTATTAGCCCTTTGTTCAATTTCATTTTCCTCCATATTAACAGGCGAGATGGGGCCGGCCCTCCTGGTGATGGGTGTTGGTTTCGTGGACTGTCACCAGGCGGCGCTGGCCGTGGCGCTGCTGACGCTGGGCGTGTCCCTGTGCGGCTGCCAGTTCGGGGCGGGCTTCATCCTCAACCCCGGGGACATTGGGCCCCGCTATGCCGGCATCCTCTTCGGCATCTCCAACACCTTTGCCACCGTGCCCGGATTCCTGGCGCCCATCAGCATCGGCATCATCACCAAGCACGTGCGTACCGTAATAATCTAAAGATATAAACGAGGTGTGTGTGTGTTTGTTTTCGGGATAAAACCATGTTTAGCGTGGTTTTATCGCCGCCAAACTTTCGCAGTATCCAGATAAGATGGATGATCCCGGGTTAACATAGGGTACATTACATTTTGCAACACGCTCCGTAATTAGCGTAATTAGTCAAAGTCAAGAAAGCGATCGACCAGGTCAGTGGTTCTACCCACTGCTTTTTACAACTATAAGGCACAATTTCAACAGACAGCAGCAAGATACAATAGCGTAATGGTTAAGTCGTCGCATACTCACACAAACGTTCCGGGTTCGAATTGGCGTTTCGGGTTCGAACTGGCGTTCCGGGTTCGAACCTGGCTCCGTCAACATTTTTTTTTTTTTTTTTAATAATCAACCCAACACGCAAATAATAATACAGTGGATTCTTAATACAGTTGACTACGCTTATTATCCGCGAAGCGGGTAGTAACCGGCTAGTAATAATAATAATTGATAGCATTCCTATAGCGCCTTCCTATAATTGTTTTAAACTCAAGGCGCTTCCATTCACTGATACACCCGCAGTCACACAAAACATTATTACTATCAATAATTCACTCAGGTACAAGATCAAGAAGGAAAACAATTACAAGCCGAATGAGCTTTGAAAGTAGTGAGTCTTGAGTTTAGCTTTGAAAGTAGAGATAGTTGGTTCATGGCGGAGATCGACTGGGAGGGAATTCCAAACAGCAGGGGCACTCAAACTGAAACTGCGGTCACCAAGGAAGTACCGTACCGTACCCACAGTACACTCATTCCCCTCATTCTAGCTCCTTTCAGGTTTTTCCACAGAGAGCTATTTGTTTCAAGTTATTTCCTTTAACAGAGGCAAATATTCTTATAATTGATTTTGGTTAGGGATAGGAAAAGACCTTACAAGTGGCATGCCACCATAAAACGATGTAAGCCTAGTGGATAAAACACTTTAAATTGGCTTATGCTGGTGACAGAGAGTTAACAAAAGGCATAAACTGAAAGGAGCTGAGAAAAGCTACTGCATACCGTGATGAGGCTTTATACTGAAAACTCTCTAGTCCCCAGGCTGAATCGTGACCCCCCCCGTGGGGATACCGGGGGGGGGGGGGGGGTAGGGGTCTTTCGTACAGGTAGTTCCCCCACCTTCTGAAAGTTCTGTGCTTGTAACTTCATCTAATCTGTCTCTCTCTTTGACTTTGACTTTTCCCTTTGCTTACTGTCATCTGCTGTCTTTCTGTCTTACTGGTCCATTCACCTGCCTTCTATTTTTTTGGGGGGTGCAAATTCTTACAAAGATTTCTTCAGCCGAAGTCGCGGACATGCTGGGCCTAACTATTTTCTTAGTTAGGCGCATAACGGAAGCATGACGCATCTACGCTCATGTGACAGGAAACTGTCTGAGCGAACGAAGAAGAAGAAAGAAGAAGAAGGCTGACTCGTGCTACTGAATTTGCACTCGCAACCTAGCGACTAACCATCATCGTCGCCCTGGCTCATCGTGAAGAAGTAGTCTTCTTCTTCTTCTTCTTCTTCGATCGCTCAGACAGTTTCCTGTCAATTATGAGCGCAGATGCGTCATGCTGCCGTTATGTGCCAAACTAAGAAATAGTTAGGCCCAGCAAGTCCGACTTCGGCTGGAGGAAATGTTTTTGAAAAGTGTTTCGTGAAAAATGGCAGGCAGGAGAATGGACTGGTAAGGCAGAAAGATAGTAGATGACAGTAAGCAAAGGGAAAAGGCAGAGTCAAAGAGAGTGACAGATTGGAGGAAGTTACAAGCACAGAACTTCCAGAAGGTGGGGGAACTATTTATGCAAAAGACCCCCCGGTATCCTCACGGGGGATGAAGAAGTAGCATAAAGCCGGTAAAAATTCTGTACCCCTGACCAAGTCACACACACACGCACACGCACGCGCACGCACGCACACACACACACGAACCAGTGATTCTGAAGGGTAACCCTGCATTACACATTAATTCGAACATTTTGATATTTGAAATTGTTCATGAATATCTTTCCGAAACCAACAGATTTTAACTCATGTGTGTGTGTGTGTGAGTGAAAATGATGTTTTACGTCCTCTCGGTCACAGACACATATGGGACATTTATAAATACAAAGATGGTGGGAACAATACTGGGTGCAATGCCCGGAGGCAGTGCAACACCAGTAAAGTCCCGAGTTTTTAACAATATAGATAGGTGTAGCGGTAACCACGCCTCAGATAAACCTCATCGGCTATGGTACCGCCACAGTATATAATTTATCACATATTTTTTAAGTTATGTTTTATTTATTTATTATTATTACTATTATTGAAATTTTGAAAGCAATATTGTCTGTATGATCGAAACATGTATGCATTGTGGACGCTTCTCCAATGCTTTAGTAGCTGATTCACATTTCATGTTGTGCTAGGGATCATTTATTGTTTTGTGTTTTATTTCCCAAACTTGTAAATTTATTGATTTTTAAAATTCATTATTATTATTATTTCTATTTTGTTCACTCTTAAATTCTTCCTTTGTATTCACAGTTGCAGTAAGTTTCTAAATGATATTGATTAATAATACATTTAATTTTGTTCATCATTACACTACAGTGGAACCTCCCTTATAAGACCTCCATTATAAGACTCCCTCCCATACAAGACCTACTTTTCTGAGACATTGCCCTTCTTTGTAAGTATTAAAATTACCTCCCTTGAAGACCCTCCCTTAAAAGACCTCATTAAGGATGATTTTTTAAGGTATTATAGGGGCGGCTCCACTGTACCTGGTTTTAAAATGCAGTCTCCATCTGTTCAATCAATAGGGCATTTGCCTCGAGTGTTCGTTCTCTATACTAGACTACTAATTTGCCCGAGCTCGTTCTGCCCGAGTTACGCTGACCTTTCTACTTAAACTCTCTAAATTCAACTCAGTGAAATTCAAGGTCGCCCGCACGTGGCAAATGCCCTATTGTGCAATGTAAATTCAAGGAGCACAATATAAGCTTTGAGCTTGTTGTTGCTTTAATGATTTCAATGTCCCATATGGTCTTTTTAAGAGCGGGAGGACGTAAAGCTTTAACTTTGCTTGCTCTAATGAGGCTTTATACTGACCATTCTCTGCCCCTGTCTCGTGCTCTGTTTTGCGAGCGCCACCTACTTAAGATTATCACCCCTGCCTGTCAGGAACTAGCTAGCAGTGCATAGGCACATAAAATTATCTGCTCCTGACTGGTCACCAGGGGGCATCGGCAGTTCGGGCCTAAAATTATCGCCCTTTCGTGTCTGCAAGGAGTAGTACAAAGCCTCATTGTACGACTGTGTTTTCAAATGAATGAATGAAGATTTGTTTAAACCAACCAGTGATGGAATTTTGTGTTTCACTTTTGAAATAACACCCCCACCCCTTTTTGTCCACCACCCCCACTCCAGCAAACTCAAGAGGAGTGGCGTACCGTGTTTATCATCTGCGCTGTCATCTACACCGCCGGTACCATCGTTTTCGTCGCCTTCGGTTCCGGAGAACTGCAGAGCTGGGCGATGCAGAAGGAAGAAGAAGAAGGAGAGAAAGAAGAAGGAAAAGAAGAAGAAGAACGTCTGGAAGTAGCTCCGCAACTGAAACCGAACCAAGTTCAACCTTCCGGACCCACAGCACACTAATTCCCCTCATTCTGGCTCCTTTCAGTTTTCCACAGAGAGCGGTTTGTTTCAAGTTATTTCTTTTAACAGAGGCATAAATATTCTTATCATTGATTTTGTTTAGGGATAGGGAAAGACCTTACAAGTGGTATGCCACCTTATTTGGTTTATGCTGGTGACGAGTGTTTTAACAAAAGGCATGAATTGAAAGGAGCTGAGAAAAGCTACTGTGATCCCCTCATTCTGTCTCCTTTCCGTTTTCCACAGAGAGCTATTTAATTTGTTTCAATATATTTCCTTTAACAGAGGCAAATCATATTCTTATCATTGATTTTGCTTAGGGATAGGAAAAGACCTTACAAGTGGTATGCCACCATAAAATATTGTAAGCCTTTAATAGAAAAAACACTTTAAATTGGTTTATGCTGGTGACGAGTGTTTTAACAAAAGGTATGAACTGAAAGGAGCCGAGAAAAGCTACTGTGGATCGAGCGACTGTAGTGGAGAAACCTGCTTGTAGCTCTATAGCGTTTTATAATGATGAGCAGCGTGGGAGCGAGAGCTAGGGTGACGCCACGAAGTAAAAATTAATGACGTCGTCACCTGACGATGGTGGTGATGGTGGGATGACGTCGGACGTGGAGGTGTGATGGAGAGAAGGGCGAGGCCGTGATTCTTCTTCTTCTTCTTCGTTCGCTGACAGTTTCCTGTCGTATGAGCGTAGATGCGTCATGCTGCCGTTATGCGCCTAACTAAGAAATAGTTAGGCCCAGCATGTCCGACTTCGGCTGAAGAAATCTTTGTAAGAATTTGTAGGAAAAAAAAGGGCAGGAGAATGGAGCAGTGAGATAGAAAGACAGCAGATGACTGTAAGCAAAGAGAAAAGGCAGAGTCAAAGAGAGTGACATAATTAGAGGAAGCTACAAGCACAGAACTTCCAGAAGGTGGGGGAACTATTATTTTGTACAAAAGACCCCCGGTATGCGCACGGGGGGGGGGGTGGGGGGGGGGGGGGGGGGGGGGGGGGGGGGGGGGGGGGAGGAGAGAGGCCGTGATGAAAATGACGTCATCATCTGGCGACGATGGTGGCGGGATGACCGTTGGATAGATAATATGATGAAGGTGTGATGGAGACGGGTGACGCCATCGATGATGAATATGACGTCTTCTTCCGGTGATCGCGGTGTGATGTCGTCGGATCTCAATTAAAATGTCACGAAGAGGGTGACGTCATCATGAAAATGACGTCATCTCCCGCTGACGATGATGGGGATGGTACGACGACGTCGGATGTGAAGGAGGCAGGCGCGAAGGAGAGAAGGGTGAGGCCACAACGAAAATGACGTAATTATGCCTGGTTGATGTTGATGGTGTGATGGAGAGGATATGATGCCGTCATGAAAATGACGTCATCACCATAATTCTGATGGCGATGGTGTAATGACGCCGGGTGTGAACGTGTGATTGAGAGGGTGACGCAATGATGATAAAAATGACGTCACCATCTGGTGATGATCATGACGATGTCGGATATGAAGGCGCGAGGGCGAGATAGGTGAAGGAGTACGTATTTGATAACAGTAAAAAGAAAAAAAAAGCTTGTTAGTTTGAGTGGTTGTAGGCACCTTTAGATCTTCCTCTTAGTAGACGCTTTTGATTTGATGATGTAAGAAATGCATCAAATTAGGAAAAAGGATTTTCTCTTCGTTTTGTTTTTCTGTCCTTTTCTTTTCCTTTTCTCTTTTCCCCATTCAATTTGGTTATAAGGACAAAAACTTCAAAATGTTTTCTTATGCAAAATGTGTAGTTTTATTCATTAAACCATCAAACAATCTTCACTGAGAATGAGTAGTTAGAGCATTATTTGTACTTTTGAAGAGTAGTGGAGGTCCAAATTGAGTAGAATACTACTCGAAAAGAGTAGAGTAAACAGGTCTGACACACAATGAACGCCTCAGCACTTTCATCAATTACAGAGGCACATTTTATTATCATCATTACAGCAGTAAAAACAAAAGGAGCCAGACACACACACACACACGCAGACACACACAGTCAGTCTATTTCTTGGGCGTGGTGGTGTCGTCGTCCTTGGCGAACGATTTGAGCATCTCCTGCTTCTTCAGGGCGATCCTCTCCTCTCGCCTCTTGCGCGCCTCCTTGACCTTGGTGCGCCGCGCCTCCGCCTGGTCGCTGAAACGACGCAATCCATATCGTTAGCATACATTACAATCACAGGGGGTGCTAGTGGGGGAGAGAGGGGTCCCAAAAACCTGAAAGTAGAATTGACGTCAATAGGAACTGTTCGGAAATAATTAACCCCTTCGCTGCCGCCTACTACTTGCGCTTGCGCCGCCGGTTTGCCGCACGATGTTTTAATGCGGCAATATCGATACTTAGCGGCGACGTATATATACGTCAGTGGCAAGTACTGAAGCGCTATAGAGGACGTATATATACGTCAGTACTGAAGCGCTATAGAGGACGTATATATACGTCAGTGGCAAGTACTGAAGCGCTATAGAGGACGTATATATACGTCAGTGGCAAGTACTGAGCGCTATAGAGGACGTATATATACGTCAGTGGCAAGTACTGAAGCGCTATAGAGGACGTACAGGGAAACCCATTTAGTACGAGTACGGTTTAAACGAGAGCCCGTGTGTAACGAGTGGTTTCAAAATTCCCGACCACAAGCCTTCTTTTTCCTTGTTAAATAATTCTGCATACAACGAGCTTGCTACAACGAGCAACTTGCATATAACGTACAATTTATTGACTCCCAAAGTCAAGCTTTTATGCAAAAACTACATGGTTAGCACGAGAACGCACTTACAACCACACCGCCATCCCAAAGTCAAACTTTCTTGCACAACTACCTGGCTAGAACGAGAACACACTGACAACAACATCGCCATCTTGACTGACCCCTCGATATGTAAGCGGCATTCTGATTGGCCGATATATTCTGTTTGCGCACTGATCTTGTGACTTCCGTGAAATTTTAACTTTCTTTTAAAGCGCGTGTGTGGATTTTATGTTTTTGATGTTATCGTGTGTTAATAAACTGTTTTAAAGTGTTTGTAATCGGCATTAAAAACCCTATGGAATTGGGCTTACAACCATGCTTTGTTGGGTAAGGGTGTTGTTTCCGTTTTTCTGTCTTTTTCACACTTTACCAGCACGCACATCACAGTAGATGTGAGGAGCGATTGATAGGTTCGTCAGGGTTGCCAAAATCGATAAAATGGTTTGAACGAGCAATGCTTACGAGTAAATTGGCCCTCTCCCCTGGAATTCGTACTAAACAGGTTTCACTGTATATATACGTCGTGGGCAGGGAAGAGGTTAAGGGGAGTAATTTCATGGTGTGTGGGAGTGATCTTAGCTAATTCAATCGGTCAAACAGGGGAAGTCACTCTACCATCAGCTCTCGTAGCCACTCGACTCGTGTGTTTGAGCAGACATACAGCACTTAGAACACCGTCTGTCGTTCTAAAAATGTATGTCATTTATATTTTTACATCACATTTTGCAAGTTTTATCAGTTTGTGGCCACTGGCCACCCCTAATTTTTCTTTAAAAAATGTTTGCAAGCATCCTGCGGTTTCAAGCTTCGATGCCATTGTTGCATTGTTGCTATGGCATTTGACCGAGTAATGGAGGTAAGCAACTCTAATTTTCACAAAGTGCTCTCCCCTAGTTTTTTTCCGAAAATCATCTATTCTTGACAACCCCAAAACCTGAAATGAGATATCGTGTTTGGGAGAAAGGTGGCAGAGTGGTTAAGACGTTCGCCTGCCAAATGTAATGCATAACTGCAGCGTGAGTGACCCGGGTTCGAATCCCGGCCTCCTGACGCTTTCTTTCTAGTTTGACAGGAAAATCGAACTGAACATCCGAGTCCTTCGGATGGGGACTTAAAGCTAGTAAAAATCCCACGGCAGTTGAAAGTCTGTAAGAGCAGGGAAAAATCCCGCTGCCTGGTATGGCCAAATTGATAGCTAGGTTTTCTAAGTGTGCCCCCTCCCCCCTCCTCACCCTGTGCACCCCCCCCCCAAAAAAATAGAAAGAAAGAAATTAAATCACTACAAACGCAAAGGTTTGCAATTGTCGTCTAAGGGAGCGAAGCGAGCTTAGAAGTGACAAAGGTACTGTGTGCATACAGATTTACTTCCCTTGAAGCAAATGCATCAAATTGAGTTATCTATTAATTCCGGACATATATGGCCGGAACGACTTGAATGAGTTAAGATCAGCAGCAGTTACACAGGCTCTGAATAGCGTATAACAAGCAATCACGGCGATTCTTGGGAAAACTTCTCTTCACTGCCCGTGTGCAAACTACACTGTGTCACCTTCACGTAACTGATACTCAAACACAAATTGCAACTAGTTTTCACCTATTATTTTTGACTGCCGTGTTTTTCTGACTGTAAGGAAAACATAAGGCGCAGCCCCCAAATTATACACAAAATTTTGTTATTATGTTCTCTTACTATATCATCACTCAGGGCTCCCAGGGACCCCCATTTGGGGGTCTATGAAGTACTAGAATTCTAAGGGACCCTCTAAAAGAATGTGCTGGGGTTCTCAGGGATGCACTATACAAGTTATTTTTAGCATTCACAATGTCACTGGGACTCTCTATGCTCTATCCCTCCTCTAGGACCCTCTATACCGTAAGTGAAGGAGTCACTGGGACCCCTTGTTTTGCGGGACTGGGAGCCCTGTAACTATAAGGCGCAGGGGTCTAAGTACGGAAAAAAACCTATCGCCTTATAGTCCAAAACATACGGTACCATATTTCACAGCAAACTATTAACATCAGCAGCAGTTACACAGACTCTGAATAGCGTATAACAAACAATCACGGCGATTCTTGGGAAAACTTCTCTTCACTGCCTGTGTGCAAACTACACTGTCACCTTCACATGATTGATTAGTTAGTTAGTCTGTTATAGTCCCGTCAACAGCTATGGTTATCTCAGGACTGTCACCGCGTAAAGTTCGACCACGTATAACAAAACACACATCAATGATTCATAACAACGTCCCAAAAACCTGGGGAAAAAATAATAAATAAACAGTACAAATCACGACATGGCATCTTCATCATTGTACCCTATAGCTCATAATTTCACACAGTGCTGGAAACGTTGAGCCACTCTATTTATCGGATCCAGGTTACAAAAAAAGTTAAAAAAAAGGATAACAAACACATCCTAATAAAAAATAAAAATAAAAAAGGCCATATAGGCAAATATGCACTGCAGAATGGGCAACATGTGCCCACTCAAGTGCGTAAGGCAGACCTGTTTACCCCTATTTTGCAAAGTTGTAATTTCTTAAACCAAAAAACGTAATTTTGAAAAAAACAATCGTAATCCAACGCGTGACCAGTGAACGTCGATACCTGAGTGTGCAATACTAATGTCCGTCGAGCAGTAGACGCAGAACACATGCTCGTCACCTAGTGCAGAACGACGTATTCCTGGAATTTTTAGGTCACTTTCCTGGAATTTCTGTGCCACTTAAGTGACTTTTGACGTCTTGTCTTTTGATTTTTTCGACCAGAAGATACAGAAGCTTCGGAATGCACTCGCTTGGACGCCATTTTGGAACAGAAACGGAAATGGCGCGAAATGACTTTCCACCGCATCGTTTCAAAAGCTTCGCTTACCGACGCAACTGTAGTGCGGTTTTTTTATATTTAGGATTTTATTTTCCCGTATTGTTTTTTCGTAGCCGTAATTACCGTAATTTGACTTTTGCCCCGTAAAAATTACGGCAAAATCGTAAAGGTAAACAGGTCTGATAAGGTCTCACGCGTGAAAGCCAGTGAACAATTTAAAAAAAACCTGGCATGTCATAAATTGCAAAAAAATTAAGAGAAATCGAGATACAAGGTTTTTGAATTTCACCGACGATATTCAACACTTGTCAGATAGAAATCTTACTTTCCTACTGTGAACTTGCAATAACCGATGACGTTTTCAATTGATTTTGACACACAAACTTTAAGTTTACAACCTAATGGAAATGATACGCATCTGTATTGTTAAACATTCGGGACTTTCCTGGTGTTGCACTGCCTCCAAGATCGTTCCTACCATCTTTATATCTACTGTCCCATATGTCTGTTCCAAACCAGAGGATGTTAAGCAGAATTTCATTCAACCGGATGAAAAAATAACTATTTTGATTATTTTTTTAAAAATCGGGACTTTCCTGTATTGCAGTACCTCCAGGATCGTCTCACCATCTTTATAGTTATTAATGTCCCATATGTGCCTGTTCCAGGCCGGAGAACGTTAAACGAACTTTCATTCACTGGATGATTATGGAACGCAGACCTGTTTACCCCCTACACAAGTCTCGAGTAGTCTGGATAGCTGAAATGAGTAGTTTGGGTGCAAAATGTGTAGTTCTATTCATTAAACCATCAAACAATATTCACTGAAAATGAGTAGCAATCAATGATTTAAAGAGCATTATTTTCAATGTTGCAGAGTAGTAGAGATCCAAATTGAGTAGAATACTAGGTCTGGGAACGCAAAGGGACGTGGTTTGACGTCGTCGCGATAAATAAAATCCCATACCTGAGCAGCTTGGTTCTGGCCTTCTCCGCTTTCCTCTTGTGGATGAACTCCATGAGGATTCGCTTGTTCTTGAACCCGTTGCCCTTGCTCTTCAGGTACAGCTCGTGGTACCTGCACAACACACACACACACATCATCAGACCTGCCTACTTGGAATTTTCCCAATCAGTAGCCCAGCCATCAATTTTCAGTAGCATGGCAAATTTTTTCATAGCATCCACAAACGACGGCAATCAATTTGTTCTCTTCCTGAGCCGAAATGTACTGTTTATGTTTCGCCGATTGAACGTGTTGACGGTCGTCTCTACCGCCATGATTCACAGCGAAGTCTGCATGGCAGAGGTTGCAGTGAGCATGGTTCACACCAAGTCGACTTCTGACGATGCAAGGCCACTCCTCCGTGTAAGCTATTTTAAAAACTTGTGCGGCAGGCCGATGTTTTTTCTTAGAACAAGATGGCGTGCCAGATGATTTTCGTTTTCTGGTTTGAGTTCGGTTTTCTTCGTTTGAAACATCTCCTGAATCGCTACTGCTGCTGGAGTCCGCCACTTTTTTCAGAGAAAGTAATAAGAACGCATGCACAGTCACTTTGATAAAAACGGAAGTGACTAGGTTATCGCGCGTGACACAGCGTCTGCTCTTAGAAACCGACAAAACCGGGAACGGCATAAGCAAAAATAAAATGCGGCGGCAAATTGTTTTTTCCGTATCAACGTTAAGGTTGCCGTAGCTCCGTAGCAAAGCTTTATTTTTCGTAGCTGCTACGGCCAAATCGTAGCAGTAGGCAGGTCTGCATCATTAATGATGGGAAAATGTGGAATAAGACATCATTACAAATACAATTTAACCCTTACACCGCCAGCCATATTCAGGGCTCCCAATCACCCCACAAAACAAGGGGTCCCAGGGACTCCTTCACTTACAGTATAGAGGGTCCTAGAGGCGGGATAGAGGGTCCCAGTGGCATTACAAATGCAAAAAATATTTTTTTTAGTGCATCCCTGGGACCCCCAGTACATTCTTTTAGAGGGTCATGTAGAAATTTTAGTGCTTCATAGACCCCCAAATGGGGGTCCCTGGGAGCCCTGCATATTTCATCCAAAAATGTTCATTAAATTTACCTGGGTAGAGAACAAAATCTATCTGCAGTATTGATTATTCTGTGACATATATAAAATAAGGTCTATCCTTACTTCCCCAAACTAAGACAATAGGGTCTTTGGATAATAGACCCCAATTTGATGCCTTTTAGTGACATAGGTGTTAAATCACTGTGGTGCTAAAATGGGTTAAAATGCTATTTAACACAGATGACACTCAATAAAAAGGCAAAACCTCTGCCAGTAGAAACCAATCCTCTGTCAGAAATTCTTAATCCTCTGACAATTCTGATGCCTGAATAACATCACATATCCAGTACAGTAGAACCTCCCTTACAGAGATGGTGCTATAAATTTTCACTTTAGGCCATTTGGCCTAAACAGCCACAAAACCTTAGGCCATTTCAAAAATTTTAGGCCCTCTCACTCGGTCACAAGTGCTGTCGATCTCTGCTTGCTTGTTAACTGATCCCCCAAACAAAAGTAGCGACTGCCCGCTTATAAGTTTTGTCTTCTTTTTGGGAGGAATTTCAATTTTTTAAAAACCCCAGTGAAACACTGACGCAAAAGGACGACAAGATCACACAGACTCACACTACGGTGTGGCAAACGTCCGCCATAAGCAGCAAGGGAAGCAACTCTCACGAGGCAATTGGCCTTGTGCTAGCAAAATCATGACGCGACAAAGTTAGCTTTTTGATCTCGGTCACACGCGGTGCAAGCAAACTTTGTTTCACTTCGTTGTGAACGGATACACGGATACACTTTATTGTTCATAAAAAAAACGAACATACTCGTGCCGATTTGGTAATCAAACCTTCGGCCCACTGGGCCGACAGGACGGTTGACTTTTAGGACATTTTTTGTAATTTTCGGCGAATCGCCGAAGGCCGACAGCAAACAACAATCCTGCCTTATAAGACCTTCAAAAACCATCCAAAATGAGGTCTTATAACTTTTATATAAGGGAGGGGTTGTATAAGGGAGGTAATATTAATGCTTACACAGAAGGGCAATGTATCAGAGAAGTAGGTCTTATGTGGGAGGGAGTCTTATAATGGGAGGTCTTATAAGGGAGGTTCCACTGCATTGGACACAGGACCAGGCAGGGAAGAGGTTTAACCCTTTCACCGCCAATGTCGCATTTTTGCACCACAATGATTTAACACCAATGTCCCAAAGGCATAAAACCAGGGTCTGTTAATCCAGGGAACCCATTTTCTTAATTTTTGGGAGGTAAGGATAGGCCTTACTTTATACATGCCACAGAGGAATTTCCAATATTGCAGATGATTTGGTTTCTCTACCCAGGAAAAATGGAAAAATGTTGCTGAAAAATGGCTGGCGGCGAAAGGGTTAAAACACCCAAACCGCTCAAAACACTTACAGGTGCTTGTCGATCTTCTTCGCCTCGCGGTACTTCCTGAGCAGGATCCTCAGGACCCTCTAAATGAATGTCCAGGGGGTCCCAGGGATGCACTAGAAAAAATATTTTTTTAGCATTCGCTATGCCACTGGGACCCTCTATCCCGCCTCTAGGACCCTCTATACTGTAAGTGAAGGAGTCCCTGGGACCCCAGGGCTCCCACAAAACAAGGGGTCCCAGGGACTCCTTCACTTACGGCATAGAGGGTCCCAGAAGCGGGATAGAGGGTCCCAGTGGCATTGCGAATGCTAAAAAAGAATTTTTTCTAGTGCATCCCTGGGACCCCCTGCACATTCTTTTAGAGGGTCCTTTAGAATTTTAGTGCTTCATAGACCCCCAAATGGGGGTCCCTGGGACCCCTTGTTTTGCGGGATGATTGGGAGCCCTGCAAACCGCTCAAACACTTACAGGTGCTTGTTGATCTTCTTCGCCTCCTGGTACTTCCTGAGCAGGAACCTCAGGACCCTCTAAATGAATGTCCAGGGGGTCCCAGGGATGCACACAAAAAAATATTTTTCAGCATTCCTTATGCCACTGGGACCCTCTATCCCCCCCCCCCCCCCCCCCCCCCCCCCCCTCGCCTCTAGGACCCTCTAGACTGTAAGTGGAGGAGTCCCTGGGACCCCTTGTTTTGCGGGACGATTGGGAGCCCTGTGTAATGCGTGACTGCAGCGTGAGTGACCCGGGTTCGAATCCCGGCCTCACCCTTTCTTTCTAGTTTGACAGGAAAATCGAACTGAACGTCGAGTCCTTCGGATGGGGGACTTAAAGCTAGTCTGACCCGTGTGCTTTGCGCAAAACCACTTACAGGTGTTTGTCGATCTTCTTCGCCTCACGGTACTTCCTCAGCAGGTTCCTCAGGACGCGCATGCGGCGGATCCACATCACCTTGACGGGCATGCGGGCGTTGGCCGTGCCCTTGCGCTTGCCGTGGCCCATGTGACGCCCCTTGCGCCGCGCCTCCGCGTTCTTGCGCACGCGGGCCCGGGAGTGCACCTTGACGGGCTTGCGGATGATCAGGCCATCCTTGATCAGCTTGCGGATGTTCTGGCCTGGGTCACACACACATAAGGATGGACACCAGTAGAGTTGAGAACCGTTTTTTTAAAATCTGAACCGGATCTAAACCAGTTTTCCCTCTTCGAACCAGTTTTACCAAACTGTTTTTGTTTTTTTAACCAGTACTTGCATCACTAGTTTCACCTAGATGCAAACACATTATTTATCTGTCAGAATATTCACACACACGCACACATACTGTATTTTTCGGATCATTAGGCGCTGCTGTGTATAACTATAAGGCGAATAGGGCAATCTTCAAGAAAAATCTGAACAAATTACGGTAAAAGGTGCCATAGTTTACAAGGCGATACACACCTCACAAAAGAAAGTCGAAGTTTGAAGCCGTTTTTGTGACTTCCGGTTGTTGTGTTTAGACTTTTCTTCGCGAAAACTGGTAGAATTATGGCATCTTAAGCTCTACAATGATGCTTTTTACATCCAATGAAGGGTTATGGCATCTGTTGGACGGTATCTCAGATAATAATAGGGATTTTGAAGCATTTTAACGCGAGTATTCGTCGTATCGGCGACTCGTTACCACTTTCGATGTTGTGACTCACAGTAGACTGTACTGAGTACGGCAATCATTGCCTCTCTTCTCACGATTTTGTTCACTAATAGGGCGCCCTCGTTTATTAGGCGCATAGGTCGAAATTGGATAATAAAAATATCGCCTTATAGTCTGAAAATTACGGTACACACACATACTAAAGAAACTTATGACATGAAGTTATGATGAACAAAAAAACCTGAACGCCGACGTTGTTGCTGGTACTATATTTCGGAACTTTACATCCCTTTGTCAAACGGAAACCCAATCATGGACTTATGAAGTTATGACACACACACACTCAACTCAACACTCAGTCAAAGCCAAAGCCATACACCACCACAAACTATAAACAGCTACTCTTGGTTTACAAACACCCAATCTGAGCTGAGAATCAGTGTTGTTTTCAAAAAGAATGCGTTATTCTAAGAAAACCTTACTTTCAGTTTGCAGTTAAACTAAAGACCCACCACCACGTTTCAAAATCATGGTTTTCACGTGTTTTCCCTCTTATAGCTGGTAAGAAATCTTAAGAAATATTCCTAGCATAAGAGGGAATGTGACACATGACGTGGGGGGTCTTTAAAAAAACCGACTCACAGCTACTTGAACCGGTTTTTCGAACCACGAAAGTCTAGCACCGGTTTTTCGGTTGGAGTGGTAAAAATAGACCGCGTGCCACAAACTATTGCGATTTCGCACTTGTTTCCTAACATTTTCCTTGGGAAAGCATTTTGGGATATTGAGTATTTTTACTGGGTTAGAATATCTGTCCAAACTGCCTCTCTGCCTTCTTTAATTCCTATTGTTATATGGCCATGTACTTAGTAAATGTTTAAAATTCATTACAAAAAATACTTAGCATACTCAGATGTTGGTAGACTTGTGGTGTGACTCACTAAGGGACCCATATAGAACAGGCAAAATACATTTTAAAGGAATTTGTTTGCACTGGGGGTACGAGGCATTACTGCGCTACTTATATTATGGAAAGTTCGTGCAAAGGCCTAAGTGACTCAGGTGGCCATTAGAAAAGAGAAGGCACATGACTTTTCTTTCACTAAAAAAATCTGACTTCCAGTACCTCCGCCAAGGAGGAATCACCGATTTGACGGTTTGATTTATAGGAAACCAGAGCAAAGTGAGTGTTTCGATCTCTCTCAGTAAAGGGTGTTTTCATGGTGATCTTGACAAGTTTCTTGCAAAAACCCATCTGTCAGGATGCCCCTTTAAGCCTGTATGTTTGTAATGGATTTAAACTTGCATAGCAATTGCAAACATCTTCGTTACTTTTGTTCATTTTTAAACTAAGAAAAATATGAACTTTAGAAAACAAAATATCAAATCAAATATAAAGCATTTTTATTTTTGTGCAAGCTGAGCTTTTGCTGTATTTACTCATTATTCAACAGGATGCGATTACATACATTGTATAATGCCAAACAAAATTCTACTAAGTACTAGAAGGAGAAGAAATTTGTTAAGACATGCTTGCTCTGAATAGCGTATAACAACCAAACATGGGTATTCTTGCCAAATTCTGTCTTCATTGCAAAGCATGTTTCATATTCTGAATGTAATTTTTTCTTTCTTTTTTATTCTCTTTTTCCATTTTATTCATATATCTTATTGTTTATATTCTGTGTTTTGTGTATTTCACAAAGTTTGGATTGATCTTTTTTTCTTTTTTTCACTGATTTGCATTGGTTTCCTGATGTATATTTCACGAAAGAATTTGAAATGTACCTATCTTTATCAATTTTTTCTTTGATAATGTTTAGATCAACCTGGTCAGTCTTGTACTTGCTAGCCGCCATTCAGAAATTCATGCATTGTACGTTGGCACAGTATAAGCTTTAAGCTTGTTGTTGCCGTTATGCTTGCTTAACATGTACGTAATGTACGTTTTAATAAATTAAAAAAACATTTAAACCAAGCATGTTTCCTTGGTCTATATTTATTTACACACAAAAAATGATGTTTGTGAGCATTTTGTTGTTTGCTAATTTCGTGCATAGCACCACACACACACACGTGTCTACACACACACAAATGCCAACAAATTAGTGGAACCTCCCTTATAAGACCTTCAAAAATCATCCAAAATGAGGTCTATAAGGGAGGTAATTTTAATACTTACAAAGAAGGGCAATGTCTCAGAGAAGTAGGTCTTATGTGGGAGGGAGTCTTATAATGGGAGGTCTTATAAGGGAGGTTCCACTGTAATATTTTTTACCAACATAAATGTCATCATTAAACAAGTACCACTACTGAGTTTTTATTCAAGTAAAAAAACAAAAACAAAACTCATTTGGTAGTCAAGTTCTTTTGCGAAATAATATCTTTTAAAGTCGCTCATTGATGTTCTTAGATGTTGGGATCTTATTTCCCTTTGTGTAGTTATCAAGGGAGTTTTAATTGCTTTGGTTCAATGTTGAGGAGAAGTTACTCCCATTAGACATTTTTTACACATGACAGAACCATGGGTGCTACTCCCCAAAATGAAAAGAACGCTGAAAGGCAGGGGTCCAGGGACCCACGGCCCGGCAGGGTACAGGGGCAGAGCCCCGTCGGACGATTCAGGGAGACAACTTAAGAGAGAGATATAACGAGATATGGCAGACACTGAGACAGTAAAAATGATAGAGACAGTTTGAGTTTGATAAGCCTTCTAAAATTATTACACTGCCTTTGTAAACTTCCAAGATAGAACAACCAAGTTCAAAACGCCCCAAATCACTTGTGGTCAAATTTGTTTTGGGGGGAATGAATAAAATTTTAAAAAGTTCAGTTTCTGGTAAAATTAAAAAATACTGAAATCATCATATAGTAAAAAGGTGTGTGTGTGTGTGTGTGTGTGTGCGTGCGTGCGTGTGTGCGTGCATGTGTGTGTGTCCGTCTGTCTGTAACGCAAAACGGGCCTTATAACTCCGTCGTTTTTTTACCGAATCGCTTCAAATTTGCTGTGAGCCCTAACGAGGCGATGGCAACGGCGGCGGCTGTGTCATTTGCGCGGTTTCGCAAATGCGAGAAACGCGTATCCACCGGACTCTCGGTGCCCGTATCTCCGGCATTTCTGGACCGATTGCCTTCAAATTTGGCAGGTACATGACCAGTGACGGTGACTATCACTGTGCCAAACCGTAAGCGAATCGGTTCAGAAACGCGCGCTATACGCCGCTTCACCTTTTCACGAATAACTCCGCCGTTTCTTAACCGAATCGCCTCAAATTTGCTGTACTCAGCGTTACCAGTACTTGGCGTTACCGTTACTAGGCGTTACCAGTACGGTGCATTGCCAGTACTAGGCGTTGCGCTAGTCAGTGTAAAAATGAAAGTAATACCCATGCAGAACACCACCACACTTTGCTCAATAATCCGCATACTTACGCGAGTTGGCATTGGCAATTTCATTGGTCTCGTTAGGATCCAACCAGACCTTGTTTTTACCGCATTTTAACACGGCTGAGGAAAGCCGCTTCTGCAGACGCAGAGTACTGAAATACGAAAAACCAATATGTTTACGGTGAATACATTTTAAAATGTGACAGACATGGTTTTCTTCCAAAATTTGAAATAGTTAATAGAATATTCTTAGTGCAGACATGACCCTAACGTAAGTTACATTGTTACAATTTACATGACTGATGATGATGAAGACAGCAAATAATGTTGCTTCTAACTTCTAAGTGAACATTTTCTAAATAGTAAGACTAATTTTAATGTGAAATTCTGTTGGTTTTCTGGAGGTTCTTAATCTTATTTAAGCCTCCACCAACCCAGCGGAAATTATGTGTGTGACTGTGAGTGAGTGCAGGGCTCCCAATCGTTCCGCAAAACAAGGGGTCCCAGGGACCCCTTCACTTACAGTTACAGTATAGAGGTTCCTAGAGGCAGGATAGAGCCATTAGAGGGTCCCACTCCCAGTGACATAGCGAATGCCAACAAGATTTTTTCTAGTGCATCCCTGGGACCCCCTGCACATTCTTTTAAAATGTCCTCTAGAATTCTAGTACTTCATAGACCCCCAAATGAGGGTCCCTGGGAGCCCTGGAGTATGTGTGTGTATGTTGGGAGGGGGGGCAGCTAAACTTAAAACTGCACCTTTGCCGAATAACAACTAAGATAATTGACCTCTCAAGTGCATGTTGCCAGAGAAACATAATAATGTAGTAGTAGTAGTAGTAGTAGTAGTGATATTGGCCTTGGGGCTCTTGTAATTGTATGCCCAATCATTCTTACATTGATCAGGAAAAATCAGGATAATTAAGCCATTTAAGGTCACACTTTTATTGCAAGATAATCAGCTGACAGAGAAATCTATCATATGAGCACTTTTCTGTTGATATATTAGATGAGAAACTGAAAGCTATGCATTAAGTATACCTCTGGCACTTTAGTCATTTAGTGGCAGCCTTCTGTCTTGCCATTTACTGATTTAGATGATCTCATCTGGGGGGTGTCTATTCACCGAAAAATGCCGAAAGGTGAATGCTGGATGGTCATGACACCATTATGGTGAAGCTGAATTATGAAACCACATAATATAACCAAAATATAAATATTGTCATTTTATTATTTTATTCATTTAACAGTGACTGATCACTGTTTGGAAGATTTTCACATTGATACTATGGTAGTGAGCCCACTTTCCGCAAACATCGCAACAAATGCAGCCGATGTCACACTGCTTTCCACAACAGGAGCAAGGGTAATAATCGGACATTGTTGAAAAAGGTTAGCTTTTAAAATTTACACATGGCCCAGGCCTAGGTCACGGTGACGATCTCTGCCTGTGTGTACAGTGTGTTGCCAAACAAACAAAAATTACATCTACTCATCGAGTTCTTTAAATTATGTTGAGCGCCGATGTGTACGGGTGCGCGCGCCGTTTTGTTTGTAAACTCGTCGGTATATTATGACGCGATATCATGATATGACGTGATTTCTATTCTAGTGTGTGCGATAGCCGAACTACAGAAATGTGTCATCGGGGCCGTGGGCAACATTAACATTTCTTCCCCTAACCCAAAACGGTACAAGTGCAGTTGTAGTGCACGCGCACTATAACTTCACTTGCGCTCCAAGTGTCAAGTGTACTATCCGGGACAGAAAATATTGGTGATTGTTTTTTACGGAAAAAGTGATATTTTCATTTTTCAAATCCCCTATAGAGACAGCACTTTTTCCGTCTAAGATGGTTCAGATAGTGTTGTGAGGGGAAGAAATGTTAATATTGCCGGGCCGTGTTAATCATTTTGCTATTCGGCAATTTCACTTTCAATTGTTGCAAATTTTGGGGTTTTTTGTATAATGTTTTCATAATTCTGCCCTACCATTCGGCATTTTGATCATTCCGCCTTCACCATTCGGCATTTTTCGGTATGGTTTGACCATTCTGCATTCGTTTTTCGGCATTTACCGACCATTCTGCATTCATTTTTCTGTATTTTTTGGTGAATAGACACACCGCTCATCTGGACAATGTTTCATTTGGTTGTGCAACATCCATTTCGATGATGATTGGAAGTTCCGAAATCAGAGCATAAACCTAAACACGATATCTAAAAAATACCCTCTGGCTTTGTCTGTCATTCATCAGACTATAAAGACAACATGTACCCACTTTGAGTGGCTTAAAATTATCCAAATTCCCGATGTAACAAGACAAATGTTGGACATGGCCTACCTCATGTTTCCTGTCACACCAAAGGAACTTTACACACAGGAAGTTCCGTCTGCTCCAATCACAAAGCTAAAAATAGTATGTCGTCGGCCAATACTCAATGGCATGCTGGGTAAACCTTATATAAAAGTGAATTATTATACTTATTGCAGCTATGATTTGTTATTATTTCTGATATTTAATTAAAAATCTAACAAGGGTTAGTTTTCATAACTGAGAGAAAAACGAAGAAAAATAACATCCTCAGTATATTATGAAGGTTCCATGCCATAGATGCAAATTAGATGCTGTGTCACAAGAGACAAAACAAAAAGCATGGTGTAGACAAGAATAGTTCTTAGTTTTTCTCTTCTTCTGTTTGTTGAGTGCCCACCATCAACAGTTTGATTCTTTGGGAAAGGGGAAAAAAAACCAACCAACCAACGAAACAAACAAACAAAAACAACACGCTCTTTTGATATTTTAACTTCTTTTTTTAAAATTCTCTCTCTCTCTCTCTCTCTCTCTCTCTCTCTCTCTCTCTCTCTCTCTCTCTCTCTCTCTCTCTCTCTCTCTCTCTCTCTCTCTCTCTCTCTCTCTCTCTCTCTCTCTCTCTCTCTCTCTGTGTGTGTGTGTGTGTGTGTGTGTGTGTGTGTGTGTGTGTGTGTGTGTGTGTGTGTGTGTGTGCGTGTGCGTGTGCGTGTGTGCGCGTGTGCGAATGTGCGTGCATCACATCTATTGTTAGTTAAAAGTTGTAGTTTTGATTGTTTACATGGATAAGGAGTTATTGTACATTTTCTTCATTCAATGTGTATTACTGATATAATATGCATATATTTTGCATGTTTCCGCTTGCGCGCCTATGTGTGTGTGTGTGTGTGTGTGTGCGTGTGCGTGTGTGAATCACATTTTTTTGGGCTCGTTTTTAACTTTTTATTGTTTTGTAGTAAAGCGCATTGAGCTTTAAGGCTATGGGCTGTATAAGGGTTTTTTTAATAAATAAATAAATAAGTAGTAGTAGTAGTAGTAGTAGTAGTAGTAGTAGTAGTAGTAGTAGTAGTAGTAGTAGTAGTAGTAGTAGTAGCAGAGAGCTTATCTCTGGTATTTACTTATTTGCTTGTTTGTTTATTTGGTTGGTTATTTTTCAGTTTTGTTTTGTTTTTATTGCTGATGTTGATGCTCTGCCTACCGTGTCGTTGCTATATTACTGTCAGTTGTTGTTTCTGTTGGCGATGTTCCTATATTCCAATGTTCGTTTGTGGTGATGGTTGTGTATTGCATGCTTAGAACCAAGGACAGAATGGAAGAATAGGCCCAGCCTAAATTTTTATCCTTGTAAAATAAAGTATCTGAGTCTGAGTCTCTCTCTCTCTCTCTCTCTCTCTCTCTCTCTCTCTCTCTCTCTCTCTCTCTCTCTCTCTCTCTCTCTCTCTCTCTCTCTCTCTCGGATTTGATTTTGCTTATTTCATTCTCATTGCTCCTTATAGTCCATGCATTGTGGCCCAAGGCCAATTTACATTAAACAATTCAGTGTTCAGTGTTCTCTCTCTCTCTCTCTCTCTCTCTCTCTCTCTCTCTCTCTCTCTCTCTCACACACACACACACACACACACACACACACACACACACATGTCAGCTCAATGCTGTGTATGTGTTGCTCCATGTCAGCTCAGTGCTGTGTCTGTGTGCTCCACGTCAGCTCAGTGTGTATGTGTTGCTCCATGTCAGCTCAGTGTTGTGTCTCTGTGCTCCATGTCAGCTCAGTGTGTATGTGTTGCTCCATGTCAGCTCAGTGTGTATGTGTTGCTCCACGTTAGCTCAGTGCTGTGTATGTGTTGCTCCATGTCAGCTCAGTGTTGTGTCTCTGTGCTCCATGTCAGCTCAGTGCTGTGTATGTGTTGCTCCATGTCAGCTCAGTGCTGTGTCTCTGTGCTCCACGTCAGCTCAGTGCTGTCTGTGTGCTTCCATGTCAGCTCAGTGCTGTCTGTGTGCTTCCATGTCAGCTCAGTGGCTGTCTGTGTGCTTCCATGTCAGCTCAGTGGCTGTCTGTGTGCTTCCATGTCAGCTCAGTGCTGTGTCTCTCAGTGTGTATGTGTTGCTCCATGTCAGCTCGGGTGCGCCTCACTTCGCCTAATTAAACTTCGCCTAATCCTTTGATCTCTAACCTTCCATGCCGGAATTAACTTCCCGATGTCACGAAAACCCCAAGCGTAACATAAAAGGCATTAGCACGATTCGTCTAATCGGCCTAAACATGAGTTATGGCATCGTCGCTGACATGAAGCAACGAGTCACTCAGCAACCACAGACACCTAACCCTAACCACAGACACCTAACCCTAACCACAGACACCTAACCCTAACCACAGACACCTAACCCCTAACCACAGACACCTCTGCACAGGATAGACAACGACGTGCTTCAAGAGGCTGTTCAAGATAACGGAGAAGCTGATAACATTGCACCCAGCCTTCCTACCCACAACGCATGCAGAATGGCACTCCATAACCCTAACCCTAACCCTAACCCTAACCATAGGTTTGGAAATTTTAGGCTAATTGCTACATTATGATCGAGAGTCGATAATGATTAGGCCAAGTGTAATTAGGCGAGATGTGATTAGGCTAGATGTGGTTTGGCGAAGTGTGATGTACTGGTTGGCTCAGATTAAAGATTTTAACCCCCCAGAAAGTATAACCAAACTCTGCCAGAGTTTTTCCCGCTCACTTTTCACTAGATCTTATGGTCTGAACGCTAAGTCTTTTGGATGAGATGACAAAAACCGAGGTCCCGTGAGCCCACGCTAAGTCTTTCGGATGAGATGACAAAAACCGAGGTCCCGTGTGCTCATGCTCTTCGTTCACGTAAAAACAACAACCCAAGGGAGAACGAAAAAGTTGTCATTTGGTCAAAATGTAAACACCACTCCTCATCAGTCACACAAAAATGGCATACAAAAAGAAAATGGATGGCGCAGCGCTAGATGCAACGCGCTCTCCGGGTGGAAGCAAACCCGAATTTCACAGAAACGATTCTCTGTGATTGTAAAAGTAACACCAACACCTATAGGAGTTGACAGACAGACAGACAAGCAAATCAAGAGAACAAGAAACAATCCTTTCTTTACCGAGGCAATTGAATCATTTAATGCATTTTCCCACTGAATTATATAATTAATTCATAACAGTAATGCATTTTTGCCAATACAATTTCCGTACAGACTCCCTCGATGACTAACAATAACCATCATAATCAGTCCCTCACATATGCAATGCAACTCCCAGAAAAAAAAGTAGGCCTACATACTCCCAGATTATTAATTCATAACAAGAATGCATTTTTGCCAGTATAATTTCAGTACAGGCTCCCTCGATGACTAACACTAACCATCATAATCAGTCCCTCACAGAAAGCAATGTAAATACTCCCAGAAAAAAAAGTGCATACTCCCTGATACTTAACTCATAACAATAATGCATTTTTGCCAATGATAATTATATAAATAAAATAAAATAATTTCAGTACAGGTTCCCTCGATTATCAACAATCACCACCATACACAATGCTTACTGTTCCACTAATACTTTTGTACCCGAAGTATAATATTATTTATGCATACATAAAAAAAAACCCATCACCGTTATCACCACCTCTAATTAAAATTCCATTATCATGGCCACTATTTTCTATCAACATTATCATTAAGGAGTGGGTAACTGTCGGATTCGTTCAACGTCTTTTTCTTCAAATATTTTCATAGCGCCTTTAATTTCCTTTAACCCATTTCTGCTGAAATGTTTTATTTTGATAAACGTGTCTGAACAGTGTTGTATTTAATCCAGGAACTCACTATCAAGCATTAATTTATTTCCAAATCTAAGCCGTTGCTTCGGAGTTATGGTGTCTCATATATGGGACACTAAGACTGAATGGGTAGTGGGGTTTTTTTCGACTGAAGAACAGATAGAGAAAATCACTTTACCTGCAGCTTAGGACGATAAATTGACCACTAGAGGGCAGTCCAACCGTTAGGGGCTTATCACGCGCTATTCTTAGTTGGGCGTAGTGAGAGAGAGAGGGGGGGGGGGGAGATTAGTCCCACCCTATCTCTCTCTCACTACGGATAGATGAGCAATAAATAAATACCAAATAAATTAAGCAGTGAATAAATCATTGAATACAGACATCGGAGAAGCGTTATAAAAGACGTGAATATGTTATGTAGGCCTATATGCGAGAGGGTCACTTATAAATGGCAAACACATTACTTTTTAAATACATAAAAAGATAATTAGCGCTCATATATTTACCAAAGCAGTAGCTCAAATGCTAATGCTAAATGCTGGCGGTCAATTTATCGTCCTAAGTTGTCCATTGGGTGCTAAAGAAGTCTCAGAACGACGAAGATCACCTTTAGTGTCCATTTTGCATCAACCTAGTTACATAATTAGACTTTTGTTTTTACCTTCACGGACTGAATGTCTGCCTGTTGCAAGAGTGAATGCCCGTTTGGATACTGACCAACATGGGTATAACTCTCGCCAATAAACCTATTTGAGGCCACTGAATGGCTGCCTTTTGCATGTTCCACATGTCTCGCGACAAAGAGGACGAAAAATACAAACTTTCATTTCATGCCTTTTGCCTTTTGGATACTGACCAACAAGGGCTTAACTCTTGCCGTCAAGGGAGTTAATAACTCTAGTTGCAATGGCCAATATGGGACGCACGGCACAAATGGGATAAACATTAGGGACCTTCGCGCTTTACTTATGTTATACAAATAGGCCTACAATATAAAAGACACACATCTTACACGATTAGAACAACAAAAGTATATAATTATTTTACACAATCAGAACATAACAAAAGTACGTATCTTACACAACTAAGCAACTAAACAGCTAAACATAATAAGGTTTAATAAAGGTCCCGTTGACTGAAACTCAGAATCCCTCTTTTTTTTCAAAAACGTCCAATACTCTCGGACACAACCTTGACAACTTGATTATTACCCTATTTTTCTAAGCCTAGATGAAAGCAAAACACTGTATGAAAAATCACCCCCAGAAATATAAACTACTTTGAAGCAGCATTTCAGGGATAGTGCATGAAAACCCCCCATATGTGTCTAATTCAGACCAAGAGGACGTAAAACACCATTTTCGCGCTCATCGAAGGTGCAAATCACCAAGACCCCTATGTCTTTCTTAAATCCGAGAAGCAAAGTAGTGCAATCTGGGCATGAAATAAAGGACCAATGCCATTGGTGTTCATACCCCTATTGAAACATGTTTTGAACCATTAAGTACCTATCAACTGGTGGTGCTGACGAGTGCTAGGTATACCCCGCGAGGAAATTTAGCTGCCGCCCGGCGACATGATTTTGTTGTTGTTGAGGAAAAAGGGTGGGGTCTGCAGTCCCCCCCCGTAGGTCTGGCCCTGTCTCTGTGGAAAATTAAATTAAACAGTTCGTATCATTGAGACGGTTTTTAAGTGTAGTCCAGTCCGGATCCAAGGGACCTCCGCAAGCATCAGCCATGCAGTTTCTGAAGGCGCGAAAGGCGTCGCCAGGGGCTGCCGTCATGGCACTGTGCTCCAGACAGGCGGCATTTTCTCTCTTTAAGTAGAAGCTGCAGCTGACGACGGCGTTGTCTTTGGCTGCGGTTGTGGTGCAGTAGTCGTGAAACACGCTGAACGCATTGATGCACTGGGCCCTAGAACAGAATAGATAGCGGTGGCGTCGGAAGATAGTTGACATTGCGGTGGGGTTGTGGGGTGGGTGAAGGGTTGCAGCATGAACATGAATGGCATGGGGGGAGGGGGGGGGGGAGAGCCAGATAGATAGGTAGATAGATAGATAGATCGATAGATAGATAGATAGATTGATAGATACTGAGATAGATAGATAGATAGATAGGTAGATAGATATATAGATACTGAGATACTGATATAGATAGATAGATAGATAGATAGATAGATAGATAGATAGATAGATTGATAGATACTGACATAGATAGATAGATAGATAGATAGATAGATAGGTAGATAGATATATAGATACTGAGATACTGATATAGATAGATAGATAGATAGATAGATAGATATAGATAGATAGATAGATAGATAGATAGATACTGATATAGATAGATATAGATAGATAGATAGATAGATAGATAGATAGATAGATAGATAGATAGATAGATAGATACTGAGATACTGAGATTCTGATATAGATAGATATAGATAGATATAGATAGATAGATAGATAGATGTGAACAAATCTCAGTTTACTACCGGCATCATTCCTCCAGCCTACAGGACTCAAAAGTTAGAGCAATTGAAATGCAATGATAATAGAGTTGTTTAACCCTTTCGCCGCCAGCCATTTTTCAGCCAAAAAATACCATTAAATTTAACTGGGTAGAGAAAAACAAAAATCTGCAATATTGCAAATTTCTCTGTAACATGTATAACATTAGGCCTATCCTTACCTCCCAAAATTAAGAAAATAGGGTATTCAGATAACAGGCCCTGATTTGATGCATATGGCTCCAACCCACCTGCGTGCGCATCTCGACCATTCCAACGGAAGTGTCGCCATCTTAGTCCTTATTTGTGTGTAAACAAAGTGAAAATGTTATCTAAATGTGTAAAGAAAACATCCAGATGTTATAAATACAGTTTAGATAAGTTTCGAATTGGAACAGCCAAATACGCAGCATCGATCTGGCATTTTTCAAAAAAAGGTAAGGACTAAGATGGCGGTCTCCCATAATATGGCGCTCCTTGTGGCCGGATATGACGACACGTGGGTACCAGCAATTAGAGACATGGGTGTTAAACCATTGTGGTGCTAAAATGCGACATTGGCGGTGAAAGGGTTAAAACAGTTTTGTCCCTGTCTTTGGAAGCGAACATTCAAAAATCAAAACCAGTTAAATTAACATGGTGTTTGATCTATGTTCTAAAAAACCCATAAAGAGTGCTGGCTTAGTTTTTCCTCCTTATTAGGGAGGCAATGATAGAACCCAGCCAAGGACAGCTGTTTCGATCCTAGGGGATCTCATCAGCTCGGCAATGGATGGGGTCTTAGCCTACCAAAGTGGAACTACTCTCACCTCAAGATAGATAGATAGATAGACTTGATATATATATATATTAAGTGAAAAAATCAAAACAACAACAAAACGTTGACGAGACGTTTCGCTGTATTGCTTTTTCAATCTACATTCTGAGTTACAAGAATGAATGAACTTGACGTTCTGTGGGGAAATGTCATCATACTGATGACAAATTCACACAATGACGTCAAGCTCTAAATAACACGTTCGCTTCCCTTAGATTAAAGACCTCACATATCAAAAAGTATGAAAAAATAAACATGTGCATGTACATACACACGTGCTAACATACAATTTATTTCACTCTATGTTGCTCTCTCTCTCTCTCTCTCTCCCCCCCCTCTCTCTCTCTCTCTCTCTCTCTCTCCTCTCTCTCTCTCTCTCTCTCTCTCTCTCTCTCTCTCTCTCTCTCTCTCTCTCTATCTCACACACACACACACGCACTATCTGTCTCACATTCTCTCTCTCTCTTTATCTCACACACACACACACATAACACACACACACACACACACACACACACACACACACACACACACGCATACACACACACACACACACACACACACACACACACACACACACACACACACACACACACACACACACACACACGCACGCACGCACGCACACACACACATTATTATTTTGTTCATTTTACTTAAGATTTTCATAAGATTTTTACTATTTCTGGTTTAACTTTGTGCTGGTTTGCATTTATTGTGGATTTTCAATTTGGTGCAAAGAAGACACCATTCTCTTGTAGAATGTCTTCTGGCTCAAGTTGACAACCACTGGACAGTCAAATTGCCTTATGTTATTGTGGCAGTATCATAGCCGATGAGGTTTATCCGAGGCGTGGTTACTGCTACACATATCTGTATTAAAAAGAAAGATCGGGACTTTACTGGTTAAGCACTGCCTCCGGGTATTGCCCCCAGTATTGTTCCCACCATCTTTATATTTACAAATGCCCCACATGGCCGAAAGGCCGAAGAGGGCGTAAAACCCTATTTTCACAGTCAAATTGCAGGCCGATCATGCAAACTGATGAGACCTTTACTAGGTCGAAACAGCTGTCTTTGCATAAGGCACTGTGCCTCCCCCATTGGGAGAAAAAGTGAATCAGCACAATTTATATATAAAACCACAAACGGACTATATTTAAAATCAACCAACAAGACATAATATTAGAAGTCCTCAGTAAAACTACGTGCGCTCATACACACACACAGACACCCACACAGACACACAGAGACACACAGAGACACACACACACACACACACACACACACACACACACACACACACACACACACACACACACACACACACACATACACACAAACGCGCGCACGCACACGCACACAAACACACCCACAACAGTAACAACAATCAACATACCTAGAGGCCAAGAACGGGCCTGTGCTTGATAGCAGTCTGTCTATATAATATATATATATATATATATATATATATATATATATGGAGAATAAGTAAATCAGCACAATTTATATAATTTTTTATTTTTTTATTTTTTGAGCACGGAACATTACTCAAAGTTAACGTTAACTGGTTTTGTTTCTGAGGTTCACAAATAAAGACATTGGACACAGAAAAGCTTTATCAAAGCAAACTATCCTGCATTTCAAATGCACTAACTTTTCAGTCCTTCAGAGTAGGGGTACGGAGCTGGCTATTCACTGAGATTTTTCTTTCATACTATATATATATATATTTGTTTAGACCAGCATGGACAAAGAGCAGTCTTAGCTCGACATATCTGCTTTTAATAAATGTTCCTTTTTTAAAAAAATGCAGGCCGATCATGCAAACTGATGAGACCTTCTCTTAGGTCGAAACAGCTGTCTTTGCATAAGGCACTGTCCCTCCCCCATTGGGAGAAAAAGTAAATCAGCACAATTTATATAATAAATGTTTTTTATTTTTTTATTTTTTGAACACGGAACATTACTCAAAGTTAACTGGTTTTGTTTCTGAGGTTCACAAATAAAGACATTGGACACAGAAAAGCTTTATCAAAGCAAACTATATATATAATATATATATAAACGTACAAGAATTGAAGACGAAAAAACAACCACACCATTAAACTTTCCTCTTATATATATAGTTTGCTTTAATAAAACTTTATTTGTGTCCAATGTATCAGTTTGTGAATCTAAGAAAGAAACTCAATAACTTTAACTTTACGATTTGTTCTGTGTTCTGAAAAGAATTAAAAAAAATTAACGTGCTGATTTACTTTTTCTCCCAATGGGAGATAGACAATGCCTATGCAAAGACAGCTGTTTCGTCTTTGAGAAAGACTCTTCAGTCTGCATATCGGCCTGCAAAGAATGTCCACAGTGAACAGTCAAACTGAGCTAGAAAACTTTCTCCAAGAGAAAGGTTGTCCTCTTTGCACCAGATTGAAAGTCCTCAATAAAAGCAAACCAGCACTTAATTAAAAAGAAATGGCAAAAATCGTGTGCAAAATAACAAAAATAATAATGTTCTAAAATTACAATCCCTTGAAGAGAGTAGAAGAGATGGGATGCCATACTTATATATATACTTATATATACTTTTTTAATATATATATTTTTTTTTTTTTAAACATTATTTTTTTTTTTTTTTTTGAACACGGAATACTCAAAGTTAGCGTTAACTGGTTTTGTTTTTGAGGTTCACAAATAAAGACATTGGACACAGAAAAGTTTTATCAAAGCAAACTATTCTGCATTTCAAATGCACTAACTTTTCAGTCCTTCAGAGTAGGGGTACGGAGCTGGCTATTCACTGAGATTTTTCTTTCATACTATATATATATATTTGTTTTAGACCAGCATGGACAAAGAGCAGTCTTAGCTCGACATATCTGCTTTTAATAAATGTTCCTTTTACAGTTATTTCTACTGTTGTGTTTTCGTTTTTTAATGTCCTGATAGATAGATAGATAGATAGATACATACATACATAGATAGATAGATAGATAGATAGATACATAGATACATACATACATAGATAGATAGATAGATAGATAGAAGTTGCCAGAATACGGATTCTCCTGTTGTCACACAAAAATGATACTCTGTCTATGTCTCTCTGTCCCTGACTCTCTCTCGCTCGCGCTCTCTCTCTCTCTCTCTCTCTCTCTCCCCTCTCTCTATCTCTCCCCCCCTCTCTCTCTCCACCCCTCTCTCTCTCTCTCTCTCTCTCTCTCTCTCTCTCTCCCCTCTCTGTCTCTCTCTCTCTCCCCCTCTCTCTCTCTCTCTCTCTCTCCCCTCTCTCTCTCTCTCTCTCTCTGTGTCTCTCTCTCCCCTCTCTGTCTCTGTCTCTGTCTGTCTGTCTGTCTGTCTGTCTCTCTCTCTCTCTCTCTCTCTCTCTCTCTCTCTCTCTCTCTCTCTCTCTCTCTCTCTCTCTCTCTCTCTCTCCCCCCTCCCTCTCTCTCTCTGTGTGAATGTAACTACTTTCTTTAAAATTCTCGATACAAACATCCAGCCTATTTTACTACACGCATCTGAAATTGGGGGGCTACATAGGTTAGAACATAATGCACATTTTAGCTTGTAAACGGTTTATCGATGTTCCAAGCAAAACTGCTAACAAAATGGTTTATGGGGATTTAGGCAGGTACCCACTTTACTTTAATTCTAGTGTTGCTTTTTTATGATTCTGGTTTAGATTACTTCAAATGGATGTTGGTAGATTGCCATACAAAGCGTATTCATTTTGATGTTGTTAGAATTAAACAGATCTGGTAAGCAATGTTGGGTGTTTAAGATTAGAGAGATTCTGTGTATGACAGGCTTTAACTTTGTTTGATTACAGCAAGGGGTAGGTGATGTAAAGACGTTTTTAAATATATTTAAACAGCGACTTATTGACATGTTTATCCAGGAATGGTCTGGCACCATCAGAGACCAACAAAGGTATGAAGATTATAGAGATTTCAAGATTATGTTTGAAAAAGATAGATATATCTCCAATATAAGCTCATATTGTTTCCGTGTTGCTATAACTCAATTACGATTCAATGTTCTGCCTCTAAACAACAATGTCCATCGCTATAGTACAGTCGATAAAGAAAAGACGTGTCCATCTTGTAGTAATCAAATTGAAAATGAACTACATTTTCTAATGAAATGTCCTCAGTTTCAAGATCTCAGAAACAAGTTTCTTAAAGATATTAATCATTTGCCTATTCAGAACGTTTTGAAAGCAAATAATGATTATCACATATATAAAGTCTCCAGATATGTGTTTCATGCTACGACTAGAAGGCAAAGAGGAATACTATAAATACATGGACTGTATTTTGTTCTTTGTCATTGCATTTGACAAATCGAAACTTGACTTTCTATGTGTTTTTCTGCGTACATTTAGTGTTGTCGTTCTTGTTGTAATGTAAACGCATTGATTACTTTCATATTTGATAATTCATTCATCAATTATGTTTGATGGTCATATGGTTTGTTTATTATCTTTTTGTTGCAGGTTTTATGCCTTGGATTATTTTTTCCCCCTCCCCTCCCCCCCCAACCATTCCATTTCATGGTATTGTGGCCAATGGCCGATGTACAATTAAAAATGTTCAGTGTTCAGTGTTCTCTCTCTCTCTCTCTCTCTCTCTCTCTCTCTCTCTCTCTCTCTCTCTCTCTCTCTCTCTCTCTCTCTCTCTCTTCCTTTCCTTCCTTGCAGGCTACTCACGCGTCCTGAGCGTTGTTTTGATAGAAAAGGCCATACAGAATGTTCTGAGTATTCGACCCAATGTTGATGATATGGTTGTTCCAGTTCGTGTCATCGAACGTGGAACATAGACTTGCAGGGAAGAGGTAGTCGTCACTTGGTTTAGCTGCCACATGCAGCTGGAAAAAAGAAGGCCAATTAATGAGCCTACAAATGTTGATGTATTATTGGTGTGACCGAGTGACGTAAGTAGTCCACTCGTCACTAATTATTCATAGCCCAGTTTACTGGTCACAAGATTGTTCAAAGCAGACGGTTCAATCTGCCGACAGACGGCTCGATTGCAATTCGCTAGTTTTGACAACCATTGTCATCGTGTCAGCAGACGATGTAATTGCGTGTCTCCTTTTTAGTCACAAGATCTTATTCGAATTCAAATATGACTAAGTCACGTGCTGAGGCAAGCTTATAATTCAAATTTGACCGCCAGTTGGTCGCGTCACTTGACCAGAGTAGCTAGGCCTACTACTAGCACTAGCCACTCACTCACTGTGTGATGCGTGATACGCCCGTGTGGTCATCAGCCTGCAATGTCTGAGCACTATCCCTGCTCATAGATCATGATGTATTTGCTGCACTGTCTTTCTTAGTTTTTCCTAGCTATGTTTCCTAGTGAATAAACAAAGTCAAACAACTGTCTGGTTTTCCTCTATATGTTCCTGGTCTGCGTGGTGTGTGCTCATCATCACCCCCATTTCCTCATCAACTCCTCCTTATCCCTAACCCTTACCCTTACCACCCCCATCACATTGGATTTAATACAAAAACCTAATAACTTGTATGAAACAATGACTGCATAAATATAAAAAGGGGTTGTTGTTGTTTTATTTTATATTTCAGCAGTCGTTTTGTTATACAATTTATTAGTTTTCGTAATAAGTTCAATAATATGTCTGATGCAATCTGGGCATGAAATAAAGGACTAATGCCATTACTGTTCATACCCCTATTGAAACATGTTTTGAACCATTAAGTACCTATCAACTGGTGGTGCTGACGAGTGCTAGGTATAGCCCGCTAGGAAATTTAGCTGCCGCTCGACGACATAATATATTTTTTTTTTAAAGAAAAAGAGTGTGGGCTGCAGCCACCTGAGCCACCCTCCCCCCTCCCCCGCTCGTAGGTCCGGCCTTGTCTCCGTGGAAAACTAAAAGGAGCTAGAATAAGGGGAATTCGTGTACTGCGGGTCTAACAGTTCGCATCATTGAGACGGTTTTGAAGAGCAATCCTGTCGACATCCGTGGCACCTCCGCAGTCCTCAGCCATGCAGTTTCTGAAGGCGCGAAAGGCGTCGCCAGGGGCTGCCCCCGTGGCACGGTGCTCCAGACAGGCGGCATTGTCTCTCTCTAAGTAGAAGCTGCAGCTGACGACGGCGTTCGCTCTGTTTGTGGGTGTGGCACAGTCGTCGTGAAACACGAATAGGGGTGGGGGACGGGGGGGGGGAGAGCCAGATTGATATATAGAT
>CM065711.1:11095425-11097925 GCA_017654935.2 Phymorhynchus buccinoides
TATATTTTCTTTGTGCTTTTTTTTTTTTGGGGGGCGGGGGTGGGGGTGGGGTGGGGTGGAATCTTAGCTCGAATTTGTGGAGAGAAAAAAATCTCAATTAATGGTAAAATAAATTTAACAAAAAATAAAATGGCATGTCTGGGTTTCTCATGGTGGTTTTTTTAAAGCAATAAATCCCCGTGGGAATACCTCAAAAATAGTCCCCCCACCTTCTGGAAGTTCTATGCTTGTAAACTTCCCCTAATCTGCCACTCCCTTTCACTCTGCCTTTTCCCTTTGCTTTCCGTTATCTACTATCTTTCTGACTTATTGGCCCCATTCTCCTGCCTTTAACACAAAAAAAAAATCTTCCAAATAAATTTTTTTTTGGGGGGGGGGGGGGTTGTTGACTATTTTTGGGGTTGTTGACTATTTTTGGGGTTGTTGACTATTTTTGACTATTTTTGGGGTTGTTGACTATTTTTGGGGTTGTTGACTATTTTTGGGGTTGTTGACTATTTTTGGGGTTGTTGACTATTTTTGGGGTTGTTGACTATTTTTGGGGTTGCTGACTATTTTTGGGGTTGTTGACTATTTTTGGCTTTTGCTCAAAACATTCCGAGCGACTTATATGTAGTTTTTTCCCCCAGGCACCATCTGCATTCAGTCTTTTAACTGCATGAACAGCTTGACTTTGAATGTGACCGAACAGCCGTGGGAAGCCCAAAAGCTACTAGGGGAAGACGGGGTAAAAAGCGCATGGGCGGGTAAGAAGCCCACCCCAATTATCTCATGAAATGAAGCCAATTTCAGTCTCATTTTGCCCGTGAGACGAGCGTTAATGTCTAGCATTCGTCTCATGGGCAAATTTGACTGAAAGTTTCTTTATTTCATGAGATAATTGGGGTGGGCTTCTTACCCGCCCATGCGCTTTTTACCCCGTCTTCCCCTACACGCATTAAACATATCAATACAGGGAGCTGATAGTTGTTGTTGCTGTTGTTGTCTTACCCTGGCTTAAAGACTCCAGGGATCATCCCAACAACCAAAGCACTTGAACACTATGGTACAAATGCACCAGCTACTAGGGATGAGAACATTACGTGTGTGACCGTTTTTGATTAACCCGCCACGTGGGCAGCCACACTGCGACTTCGGAGGAGGGGCTGATATTGCCTTCTTCTTCTTCTTCTTCTTCTTCTTCTTCTTCTTCTTGCGTTCCCATGCCATATGGCCATAATGGGTAAGGTACGTATGTGTCCGGTTTTCAGTTTTCACTGGTCTCTCCGCTGCGTACAGCCGACACATTCCGATTTTGGAGGAGCTCAAAGGAGAGAAAACAAGGTCGTACGTCAAGGTCAAGGTCACGACGGCAAAATGGTTTGCGCGGATCTCTTCCTATTAAGGTGGCACACCTTCACACAAAATTTGACGCGATTCGGTCAAGCGGTTCGGGAGATATCCTTGGGACAGACAGAAAACAACAACAACAACAACAAAACAAAACAACAAAAAGACAAACCAGCCCATCGCAAAGTCCGTTCACCTTCGGTGACGGACAATGATTTGGAAGACTTTTGGTGTTTTTTGTTTGTGGCTCAAGCCACAAACCTATAACTCACTTTGTCGGTCGGTCGGTCGGTCTGTCGGTCGGTCCAAAATTGTCGCACATTTTGACAAAATTGTCGCACTTCAA
Source organism: Phymorhynchus buccinoides (assembly GCA_017654935.2). Taxonomy (NCBI): domain Eukaryota; kingdom Metazoa; phylum Mollusca; class Gastropoda; order Neogastropoda; family Raphitomidae; genus Phymorhynchus; species Phymorhynchus buccinoides. Next base: position 11,097,101 of record CM065711.1, read on the forward strand.
ATCGAGGCGATGAAAATGATGTTTTACGTCCTCTCGGTCATAGACACATATGGGACATTTGTAAATACAAAGATGGTGGGAACAATACTTGCTGCAATGCCCGAAGGCAGTGCAACACCGGTACAGTCCCGAGTTTTTAACAATATAGATAGGTGTAGCGGTAACCACGCCTCGGTTAAACTTCATCGGCTATGGTACCGCAACATTATTATTGATTACAGTTAAGTATAAAAGTAAGAATGCCAACAGCACCTGGTGTTCCCAGGCGGTCACCCATCCAAGTACTGACCAGGCCCGACGTTGCTTAACTTCGGTGATCGGACGAGAACCGGTGTTTTCAACGTGGTATGGCCGTTGGCATTCAAATCGAGGCTACACTTCAAATTGAGGCCTCTCTTTAAAATGATGTATTTTAAAAGCGTACAAAATAATAAACATACGTAATACAGACACTACAACAGACACGACGAGTATGCGGTGCTTCTTTTGATGAACATAAGTAGGATAAATAGTTTTAAATGTTTTTCCAAAAGATATAGATAAAAAAGTTACGAAATGGTGCAGAGATAACATTCTGGTTTACAGATTAAAATTATTGAAAAGCCAGGGGAGGTGACTCATGATTGGAGTGGTAAAAATAGACCGCGTGCCACAAACTATTGCGATTTCGCGCTTGTTTAAAGGCAGGATTGAGAATGGGACAATGAGCTCAGAAAGGTAGTAGACGACAGAAAGCAAGGGGGAAAGGCAGAGTCAAAGAGAGTGGCAGATTAGAGGCAGTTACAAGCACAGAATTTCAAGAAGGTGGGGGAACTATTTTTGTTA
>CM065711.1:11102925-11108589 GCA_017654935.2 Phymorhynchus buccinoides
ACCACGAAAGGGACATTTAAGTGTCAAACTGACCATTCTGAGAAAAAATATACATTTGAAAACTTCAGACGATTTTCTTTCTATTGATACAAGAACCATTTCATTGAGATGAAAGAAGTGTTCCGGACGAACATATTGACCAGTCAATATTGGCACACATGTTTTTTTCATTGAGATCAAAGAAGTGTTCTGAAAAAACATACTGACCACTCAAGATTGGCATACATGTTTTGTTTTTCCCATTGATATCAAAGAAGTGTTCTGGGCAGACACGTTGACCAGTCAAGATTGACACACATGTTGTTTTCCCCATTGATATCAAAGAAGTGTTCTGGACAGACACGTTGACCAGTCAAGATTGGCATACATGTTTTGTTTTTCCATTGATATCAAAGAAGTGTTCTGGACAGACACGTTGAACCAGTCAAGATTGACACACATGTTGTTTTCCCCATTGATATCAAAGAAGTGTTCTGGACAGACACGTTGACCAGTCAAGATTGACACACATGTTGTTTTCCCCATTGATATCAAAGAAGTGTTCTGGACAGACACGTTGACCAGTCAAGATTGACACACATGTTGTTTTCCCCATTGATATCAAAGAAGTGTTCTGGACAGACACGTTGACCAGTCAAGATTGACACACGTTTTTTTCCATTGAGATCAAAGAAGTGTTCTGGACAGACACATTGACCAGTCAAGATTGACACACATGTTTTTTTCGTTGAGATCAAAGAAGTATTCTGAAAAACACACTGACCAGTCAAGATTGGCATACATGTTTTGTTTTTCCCATTGAGATGAAAGAAGTGTACTGGGCAGACCTATTGACCAGTCAAGATTGACACACATGTTTTGTTTTTCCCATTGAGATCAAAGAAGTGTTCCGGGCAGACCTATTGACCAGTCAAGATTGACACACATGTTTTGTTTTTCCCATTGAGATCAAAGAAGTGTTCCGGACAGACGTATTGACCCCCCAAAAAAAAATCAACATGGGATTGTTAGCTTGTCAAAACGTCATCGTCAATAATGTCAACTGTTCAATATTGCGCAGACGCGAGGTGGGTGGGTGGTGGTGATGGTGTGTGTGTGTGTGTGTGGGTGGGGGGGGGGGGGGGGAGGGGGCAGTAGAAGAACGCACTCCCTAACCTTTACTAGTCAGGATTTTTTAAGTTCAGTTTCCCGACGAAATGTTGGATCGATGAGAAACAACATGTGTCACACAACATCAATGGCGTTTTCTTGTTTCGATATTTTGAAAACAACTCGCAGCTTGATATCTGATCAGTGCGTCTGTAAGCAAATAGCATTCAACTGTTAAAAGTAAGGACATTAAACTCAGGAGCGAAACAACAAGGAAGTCATCAATAAAACTAAACCCGTTTTATGTCAAGGGCCACCGTTTCGTTTTGGGGACGCTAGGTTGTAGGGGTGATACTCATTCAACTAAACTTTTTTACAATAACATTTTGGTACCAGGCATGTCCAAATGCAGTTGCGCATCCTTAGGGGAAGACGGGGTAAAAAAAAGCGCATGGGCGGGTAAGAAGCCCACCCCAATTATCTCATGAAATGAAGCAAATTTCAGTCTCATTTTTGCCCATGAGACGAGCGTTAATGTTCTAGCATTCGTCTCATGGGCAAAATTTGACTGAAATTTTGCTTTATTTCATGAGATAATAATTGGCATGGGCTTCTTACCCGCCCATGTGCTTTTTACCCCGTCTTCCCCTACCAGTTGCGACTACCAATCTTCGTCTAGATGGGTTGCTTACCATGTCCACAATCCATACTTTTAATCCCTGAGAAAGACGGGAAATGGACATAATGCCTTGATGTAAAAACGGTCTTCGGGGGATTTAACCCTTTTTTTCACCGCCAATGTCGCATTTTGCACCACAATGATTTAACACCCATGTCATTAAAACTCTTGAAATCAGGGTCTGTTATTCAATGATATTGTGTTCCTAAATTTAGGGCAGTAAGGATTGACCCATTTCTAAATGTGTCACAGAGAAATCCCACAATATTGCAGACAAAATCTTTTCTGTAGCCAAGTAAATTTAATGGACCTTTTTGGCTCAAAGCTTGGCTGGCGGTGAAAGGGTAAGTAAGAAAAGAAAAAGAAAATGCTTCTATGGCTGGTACCCACGTGTCGTCATATCCGGCCACAAGGAGCGCCATATTATGGGAGACAGCCATCTTAGTCAGTAACTTTTTTTGAAAAATGCCAGATCGATGCTGCGTATTTGGCTGTTCCAATTCGAAACTTATCTAAACTGTATTTATAACATCTGGATGTTTAAAATTTTTTCTTTACACATTTAGATAACATTTTCACTTTGCTTACACACAAATAAAGACTAAGATGGCGACACTTCCGTTGGAAGGGTCGAGATGCGCACGCAGGTGGGGGGGGGGGGGGGGGCATACTTGCATCCCTAGAGTATTGGGTAAAGTACCGTCCCAAAAAATAGGACAGCAGGCACGGGAGGAGGTTTTTTTTTTTTTTATTTTTTTTGTTTTTTTTGAGTTTTTTTTTTTTTTTTTTTTTTTTTTTTTTAGGGTTTTTTTTTTTTTTTTAAAGGACACACTGACCCACCAACGATTAAGTCCCTTCGTTTTTTGGGCTTCTGGCTGGGTAGCTGTGACCCACGTCACACAAATCCCACCCCCGACTTCAAATTGAGGCTTGTGATGCTGCTCTTTAAACTGATGTTTCGTGTTTCGAATTTTGGGGGCATTTGCATGGGAGTCAAACCTGATCACAACACGATTTCTTACCAGCTATAAGAGGGGAAACACGTGAAAACCCGTGATTTTGACACGTGATCTGGTGGGTCTTTAACACATACGAAGACGAAGCGTATCTTATCTTCCAGATGTATGTCATGTTCACAAGTGTAGAGTGAAACAGAGGTAACGCGTTCGCCTCGTACACAATAAACCCGAGTTAGAAAACCTGGGTAGCCTACATGGGGAAAAATTTTCCCCTCTCAGTCTGCCACTAGGCCTTACGCGTTCTGAAACGTGGAGTCTGTAGGATGAGACGATAAACCCCGAGGTCCCGTGTGCCCATGCACTTAGCACACGTTAAACCCAGTGGGAAACGAAAAAGTTTGTCATTTGGTCCAAATTTACCCACCTCCTCCCCACCACCCACCACCCCTGCCTTTCCATTCCTCATCATCAAAAAGTCACACAAACAGCTCATGCAAAAATAAAACAAGAAATCAAATAATAATTTTTAAAAAAAGAAGCGGCTTGGAACACCTTTGGCTGCGATGCGCTCTCCAGGTGAGAGCAGCCCGAATTTCACAGAGACGCCTCGTGTGCTTTTCAATTGACTATAAAAAGTAAACCAAATACTACTACCAAAACTATCATGTTTTATTGAAAGATAGAGGCGAAGCGTAGCGTGTAGGCGACGAAGGTTAGCTATCCAGAAAAGACAGTAAAGGTTCTAACCAAACAATGATGCTTGACCTTAGGAGAATGTGTAGTGTAGTATAGATTATACAAATGGCATATTAACGATTTTTCATTTAATTAGTGGCAATAATTTACGCTAATAATGTCATAAATCATGCAGAACAGAAAAACCAGTGCGGCAGAGTGGCGAAACGAATATAAGCACGGGACACTCATCTCCTCCCATTTATCCCCTTTCATCCTGCTTACTTCCTCATCATCCTTACTCCTCATCCTCCTTTTTTTTCCCTCGTCCTCCTTACCCTGTCCTCCTCCCTCCTCCTTCTGTTTCCTTCTCCTATACCTCCTCATCCTCCTTCTTCCCCCCTCCTCCTCCGTCATCATTATCATTATTATCATCTCGATATTCGTCGTCGTCGTCGATCATCGTCATCATAATTATGACCACCACCGACCCATCTCTCTAAGCGGACTCACGACGACGGTTCAAAATGACCAAAAATGCAGCGCAACGGCTCCGGCGGTCACCCTCATGGTTGGTGTCAGCTCAGGTCAAGGTCAAAGTCAAGGACAAGGTCGAGGTCAAGGTCAGCAATTCTTCTTCCGCTTCGTAGGCCTGATAAGACACGTAGTGTACGAACCAGAACGTAATTGTTAGGGGATTCCGTCGGACGGCAGACAGGTTCTCCTCGACCCTCTTTAACCCCTCCCGGGAGGGAGAGACGGAGATCGAGAGAGAGAGGATAGAGGCAGAGCTAGCGCGGGCGAGAAGAGAGAGAGAGAGAATAGAGAGCACGAAAGAGAGAGATATAGATGAAAAGAAGAGAAGAGAAATAAAAAAGAGCGAGCGAACAAAAAAAAAAAGAGAGAGTAGGAGAGAGAAAATAGAGAACAGAAGAGGAAAAAAGAGAGAGAAGAGAGAGCACAAAAGAGAGATAGCGGAAAGAACCTAGGAGAGAGATATGAGAGAGAGACGCGAAAGTACTAGCAGGATAGATAGAGAGAGAGAGAGAGAGATTAGCAGCCGTGTGACAGCGAGCGAGAGAAACGAGAGCGAGACGAGCGAGAGAGCTCTCTCTCCCTCTCCCCTCTCTCTCTCTCTATCTCTCTCTCTCCGCTCTCTCTCTATGTCTCCCCCTTCTCTCCTCTATTTCATTTTCTGTCAGTCAGTCAGTCTCTCTCGTCTCTCCCTCTTCCATACTCTCCCGTGGCTCCCCCCACCCTCATGCTCTGCTCTCTCTCTGTGTCTACCCACCCTATCTCATTATTTCATTCTCTGTCAGTCTCCTCTCTCTCTCTCTACTCTCTCTCTCTTCTCTCTCTCTCTCTCTCTCGCTCTCCTCTCTCTCTCTACTCTCTTCTAACTTTTCCCGATCACTGTCAAAGACCCGCACGTTCAGTTCAAGTTCAAGTTCAAGTATACCTTTATATCTCAAAAGAGAAATTCAGGTTAGTGCCAACAACATGACAGAGATAAAACATAACTGAAAGAACATTAATCAAAAAGGGTTGAACAAAATGATACCAACCAAATAATTATCATTAAAAATCATGACATCAACTTAGAAATGTGCACATTTAAAACCACAGCGAGAGAGAGAGAGAGAGAAGAGAGAGAGCGAGAGAGAGAGAGATCGACGAGGAAGATAGAGAGAGAGAGAGGAGAGAGAGAGCGATCTGATAGAGAGAGAGAGAGACTGACGGAATGACAGACAATGAAAGAGAGCGAGAGAGCGAGAGAGAGAGAGGAGAGAGAGAGGAGAGATTGAGAGACGGAGATGAGGCTGAGAGAAGGAGGCGAGAGAGAAGAGAGAGAGAGAGAGGGGATCAATAAAAAATCCTCTCTCCTCTTTCTTTTCCGCAAAAAACATTATAACTTATGTCACGTGTCACAATTCCCTTCCTTATGATAGGAAGATTTCTTAAGATTCCTTACTAGCTGTAAGAGGGAAAACGCGTGAAACCCGTGTGATTTTGGACACGTGACGCGCGGGTCTTTTCTTTAATAGTCACGGTGCTCACTTCATATTTCGTACTTCCAGATTCCTTCTTTCTTTTTTTCTTTTCTTTTGCGGATCTGCGATGAGTTTCCGTAAGGAAGGTTTTGTAATATAAGGTGTACATGACCCATCACCTCCCCCCCCCCCCCCCCCCCCCCCCCCCCCCCCCCCCCCCCCCCCAAGAAGAAGAAGAAGAAGAAAGAAGAAGAAGAAGAAGAGAAGAAGA
>CM065711.1:11109089-11166589 GCA_017654935.2 Phymorhynchus buccinoides
CGTGCCACAAAGTATTGCGATTTCGCGCTTGTTATTTTGTACGCTTTTAAAATACATCATTTAAAGAGCGGCCTCAATTAATTTTGAAGTGTAGCTCGATTTGAAGTGCGGTGACAATTGTGTCAAAATGTGCGACAATTTTGGACCGACCGACAAAGTGAGTTATAGGTTTGTGGCTTGAGCCACAAACAAAAATCTATAATACAAAATAATGATAATGCTCTACCTTCACTTAACAGGGGTTTCCGGACTGCTGTGGTTCGCCCTGTGGACAGTCTTCGCGTTCGATTCTCCGGCCACGCACCCCCGCATCTCCACCGAGGAAAAACTCTACATACAGTCCTGTCTCAAAGGACGAGCAGCGGCTGGCACGCTGGTGGGTTAGGGTGGAAGAGTCAGGCTAGCTCCCTCGCACTTTATTCACACACACACGCGCGCACACATCAGGGCTCCCAGGGACACCCATTTGGGGGTCTATGAAGCACTAAAATTCTACAGGACCCTCTAAAAAAAAGAATGTGCAGGTGGGTTCCAGGGATGCACTAGAAAAAATTATTTTTAGCATTCGCTATGCCACTGGGAGTATACTGTAAGTGAAGGAGTCCCTGGGACCCCTTGTTTTGTGGGGACGATTGGGAGCCCTGGAACACTCACACATGTGCACGCATGCACGCACGCACGCACGCACCACGCACACACACACACACACACACACACACACACACACACCCGCATACACACACACACATTTATTTATGACGACAGGATGAAAAAAAGCTTTGTTTAGCTTATTCCTTTATCGTCAATAAAGATCATTTTGACTTGACACACACACACATACACACACACGCGCGCGCGCGCATACACACACAGACACACACACACACACACACACACACGCACGCACGCATGCACGCACCACCTCAAATTTTCGCGTTGAAAATTTTCACTGAGAAGCAAACACAAAAAGACAGAGAGAGAGAGAGAGAGAGAAAGAGAGGAGAGAGAGAGAGATTGATATTTGTGTGGGGAATAGCGGTATGTGGGACTAGCCGCATCACGAATGTAAAATTACAGTGTGGGACTAGCGGTATGTGGGAACAATGGTAGGCTTCCGCTGATCTACTAGTAGGGTAACGTCGCTGTTTCCGACCAACAGAACTAGTAGTAGTTAGAGTAACGTTGCTGTATTCCGACCAACAGAACTAGTAGTAGTTAGGGTAACGTTGCTGTATTCCGACCAACAGAACACTACTAGTAGTAGTTAGGGTAACGTCGCTGTATTCCGACCAACAGAACACTAGTAGTAGTTAGGGTAACGTTGCTGTATTCCGACCAACAGAACACTAGTAGTAGTTAGGGTAACGTTGCTGTATTCCGACCAACAGAACACTAGTAGTAGTTAGGGTAACGTCGCTGTATTCCGACCAACAGAACACTACTAGTAGTAGTTAGGGTAACGTCGCTGTATTCCGACCAACAGAACACTAGTAGTAGTTAGGGTAACGTCGCTGTATTCCGACCAACAGAACACTACTAGTAGTTAGGGTAACGTTGCTGTATTCCGACCAACAGAACACTAGTAGTAGTTAGGGTAACGTCGCTGAATTCCGACCAACAGAACACTAGTAGTAAATAGGGTAACGTTGCTGAATTCCGACCAACAGAACACTAGTAGTAGTTAGGGTAACGTTGCTGAATTCCGACCAACAGAACTAGTAGTAGTTAGGGTAACGTTGCTGTATTCCGACCAACAGAACTAGTAGTTAGGTTAACGTTGCTGAATTCCGACCAACAGAACTAGTAGTTAGGGTAACGTCGCTGTATTCCGACCAACAGAACACTAGTAGTAGTTAGGGTAACGTCGCTGTATTCCGACCAACAGAACACTAGTAGTAGTTAGGGTAACGTCGCTGTATTCCGACCAACAGAACACTAGTAGTAGTTAGGGTAACGTCGCTGTATTCCGACCAACAGAACACTACTAGTAGTAGTTAGGGTAACGTCGCTGTATTCCGACCAACAGAACACTACTAGTAGTAGTTAGGGTAACGTCGCTGTATTCCGACCAACAGAACACTACTAGTAGTAGTAGGGTAACGTCGCTGTATTCCGACCAACAGAACACTAGTAGTAGTTAGGGTAACGTCGCTGTATTCCGACCAACAGAACACTAGTAGTAGTTAGGGTAACGTCGCTGTATTCCGACCAACAGAACACTAGTAGTAGTTAGGGTAACGTCGCTGTATTCCGACCAACAGAACACTAGTAGTAGTTAGGGTAACGTCGCTGTATTCCGACCAACAGAACACTAGTAGTAAATAGGGTAACGTTGCTGAATTCCGACCAACAGAACACTAGTAGTAGTTAGGGTAACGTCGCTGTATTCCGACCAACAGAACACTAGTAGTAGTTAGGGTAACGTCGCTGTATTCCGACCAACAGAACACTAGTAGTAAATAGGGTAACGTTGCTGAATTCCGACCAACAGAACACTAGTAGTAGTTAGGGTAACGTCGCTGTATTCCGACCAACAGAACACTAGTAGTAGTTAGGGTAACGTCGCTGTATTCCGACCAACAGAACACTACTAGTAGTAGTTAGGGTAACGTCGCTGTATTCCGACCAACAGAACACTACTAGTAGTAGTTAGGGTAACGTCGCTGTATTCCGACCAACAGAACACTACTAGTAGTAGTTAGGGTAACGTCGCTGTATTACGACCAACAGAACACTAGTAGTAGTTAGGGTAACGTCGCTGTATTCCGACCAACAGAACACTAGTAGTAGTATAGGGTAACGTCGCTGTATTCCGACCAACAGAACACTAGTAGTAGTTAGGGTAACGTCGCTGTATTCCGACCAACAGAACACTACTAGTAGTAGTTAGGGTAACGTCGCTGTATTCCGACCAACAGAACACTAGTAGTAGTTAGGGTAACGTCGCTGTATTCCGACCAACAGAACACTAGTAGTAGTTAGGGTAACGTTGCTGTATTCCGACCAACAGAACACTAGTAGTAGTTAGGGTAACGTCGCTGTATTCCGACCAACAGAACACTAGTAGTAGTTAGGGTAACGTCGCTGTATTCCGACCAACAGAACACTAGTAGTAAATAGGGTAACGTTGCTGAATTCCGACCAACAGAACACTAGTAGTAGTTAGGGTAACGTCGCTGTATTCCGACCAACAGAACACTAGTAGTAGTTAGGGTAACGTCGCTGTATTCCGACCAACAGAACACTAGTAGTAGTTAGGGTAACGTCGCTGTATTCCGACCAACAGAACACTAGTAGTAAATAGGGTAACGTTGCTGAATTCCGACCAACAGAACACTAGTAGTAGTTAGGGTAACGTCGCTGTATTACGACCAACAGAACTAGTAGCAGTAGGGTAACGTCGCCGTATTCCGACCAACAGAAAAACAGCGACATCCCCTGGCGCAAGATCCTGACCTCCCGGGTGGTTTGGGCGTTGGTGTTCACGCACACCTGTGCCACATGGGGCACCTACATCTTCCTCACCAACATCCCCACCTACCTGATGGAGGTGCTCAAATTCGACATCGAAAAGGTTGGACCGTTATCGTACAGTTTACCCTAAGCATTGCGTATGTACGTGGGCTGTTCTTTAACCCTGCCCGCTTGTAAACTATTTGCCAACTTCCTGACCAACATCCCCACCTACATGATGGAGGTGCTCAAATTCGACATCGAAAAGGTTTCAACAGGTTTCGGTAAAGGTCCAGATGTGCCACCACCTCCCTACATTTCTCAGCTATCCCTGCATTTTCAAACTTGCCTTTCTTACCAAACATTAAGCTGTATTTTATTAACCATTTCAGCTGATTATCTTTGTTGAATAATTAATTGTAGTCATGATAAAGGCCATTATCTAATAGGCTCCCCCCTCCCCCTCCCCTTCTAGTGCAGTACACCGCTGCGTTTGTCACAGTGTTCATTGCGTTTTTCCGTCTTGCCTTTATCTTCTACTGTTTTTGAATGCATGTGTTTAATTATGTAAATGGATGAAAATTAGTGTGAAACATAGCAAATGATAGAGGATGAAGTACTCAATCTGCAGTAAGAAAGGCAAGAACGGAAAAATGGAAACAACCGAGAAATGGAGGGGGGGGGGCGTATCTTTACTGTGCCGCTTGTAAGCTATGTGCCACCTGGGGGACCTAGTCTTTCCTCACCAACATCCCAACCTACATGAAGTAGGTACTCAAATTCCACATCAAAAAAATGTTTTAACAGGTTTTTTAAATACAGTTTACCCTAAACTTTGCGTCTGTACGTGGGTTGTTCTTTAAACATTGTCCTGTATTAACCCTGCCTGCTTGTAAACTATGTGCCAACTTCCTCACCAACAGCCCCACCTACATGATGGAGGTTCTCAAATTCGACATCGAAAAGGTTTTTAACAGTTTTCGTACCCTAAACTTTGCGTTTGTACGTGGGTTGTTCGTTAAACATTGTCCTTTATTAACCCTGCCTGCTTATAAACTATTTGCCAACTCCTCACCAGCATTCCCACCTACATGAAGTAGGAGGTGCTCAAATTCGACATCAAAAATATTTTAACAGTTTTTTTAATACAGTTTACCCTACACTTTGCGTCTGTATATATACGTGGGTTGTTCATTAAACGTTGTCCTTTAACCCTGCCGCTTGTAAGCTATGTGCCAACTCGGGGACCTACGCCTTCCTCACCAACATCCCCAAGGAAAGAAGGCGATGAAATTCCACATCAAAAAGGTTGGTCGGTTTTGGTACAGTTTACCCTAAACTTAGATTAGGTTAGACAGTTTTCACACGAACATCGTCGGGCCTTGAATTTATGTACCCTAACGTTGCATCTAAGAATCATTTGAACAGTCATTTTATGTATAAAGAAAACGAGCCTACAATCTCTCTCTCTCTCTCTCTCTCTCTCTCTCTCTGTCTCTCTGTCTCTCTCTGTGTCTCTCTCTCTCTCTTTCTTTCTCTCTCTCTCTCTCTCTCTCTCTCTGTGTCTCTGTCTCTCTCTGTCTGTCTTTCTCTCTCTCTCTCTCTCTCTCTCTCTCTCTCTCTCTCTCTCTCTCTCTCTCTCTCTCTCTCTCTCTCTGTGTGTCTCTCTGTCTCTCTCTGTCTGTCTTTCTCTCTCTCTCTCTCTCTCTCTCTCTCTTTCTCTCTCTCTCTCTCTCTCTCTCTATATATATATCTCTCTCTCTCTCTATCTATGTCTCTCTCTCTCTTCTCTCTCTCTCTCTCTCTCTCTGTCTCTCTCTCTCTCTCTCTCTCTCTCTCTCTCTCTCTCTCTCTCTCTCTCTCTCTCTCTCTCTCTCTCTCTCTCTCTCTCTCTCTCTCTCCGTGAATATTACGATTCTCCTCTATTGTTACATATAATCTTGGAATCCTATTATCATCCCTATCATCATTGTATATATTTGCACTCGCATCAGTTTCACACCCACACGTGCTTGTTTGTGCGTCCATTTTGGCAGAACGGTCTGCTGTCCAGTCTGCCCTACGTAGGAGTCTGGCTGGTCATCATCGTGTCCGGTCAGCTCTTCGACTTCCTGCAGTCCAGAAGGTACCTGTCCACCACAAACGCCAGGAAAATCGCCAACTCTCTGGGTAAGTATGGAGTCAGTGATTTAGGGGGTCAGAAGTGGGGGGGGAAAACTATTTTAAAAAAACTCATCACTTTTATCATCTTCTGCCTCTTCTCCATAATCATCAGGAAGGTTAGGTTTGGTAAGGTTATGTCAAATCAAATCAAATCAAATCAAATCATCTTTATTATCTCATAACTGAGAAATTGCAGCCAGGTGCACATAAGAAAAACAACAACAATAAACACATTTATCAACCAAAAAAACACAACAACAATAAACACATTTATCAACAATTAAAGAATATAAATTAATAACTAATAACACTGCAATATTGTAGTTAACACACTGGACGAATACGAATACAAATTCAATCCCAAGGAGATGGACAGGCTGCTCAGCAAAACAATCACTCGATGCAGTGCATTAAGAGTTCAACAGATGAATTGATCTTGGTAAGAAAATTTTATGTGCTCTTATTTTCAGTTTTAGAGTTCTGTTAGGTGCATTATAGTCAGAGAGGGGTCTCTGTGAATTTCGGGTTGCTCCCACCTGGAGAGCGCGTCGCAGCCAGAGGCGTGCCACCCAATTTGTTTTGTGGGTTTTTTTTGCATGCAATTTTTGTGTGACTGATGAGGAAGGAAAGGGGGAGGGGGGGGTAAATTTTGACCAAATGACAACTTTTTTGTTGCCACTGGGTTTAACGTGTGCTAAGTGCATGAGCACACGGGACCCGGCTCGGTTTTTTCGTCTCATCCGAAAGACCGCAAGGCCTAGTGCCAAGTGAGAGGAAAAATCCCCTGTACCCAGGTTCGAACTCGGGTTTACTTGACACGAAGCGAACGCGCTACCACTGTGCCACTCTACAATAATATGCTAGGATAGGTGCCAGGATAGTTAAGGCATTGGTCTGCCAATAGACGATTTTCGGGGAATAAACTAGGGGAGAGCACTTCGTGAAAATTATAATTGTCTACCTCCATTACTCGGTCAAATTCCATGGCAACAATACAACAATGGCGTCGAAGCTTGAAACCGCAGGATGGAGTCAGCGACTTGCAAACATTTTTTTTTTTAGAAAAATGAGGGGCGTCCAGTATCCACAAACTGAGAGAACTTGCAAAATGTGACCTAAAAATATAAATGACATCAATTTTAAAATGACACACGGTGTTTTAAGTGATGTAAGTCTAATCAAACACGCAAGCCGAGAGCTGGGGATCTACCTGAAGGTAGAACAAGTCCCCCTGTTTGACCGATTGAATTAGGCAAGATCACTCCCACACACCATGAAATTACTCCCCGTAGTTATTTCCAAACGCGTGCACATCTGTCGCTCGTGCAAATCTGTCGCTCGCTACTATGAGAGTGTGTATTTGCGACATTCACAAATTTCACTTTTTCCGTACTTGAACCATTTACCTAACCCTAACCCTAACCCTATCCCTAACCCACGGAAAAAGTGAAATTTGTGGTTCATGCTGAATGTCGCAAAATGCCGCAAATACACACTCTCATAGGTAGCGAGCTACAGATTTGCACGAGCGACAGATTTGCACGCCACGACGCCCTGGTTTCGAATCTGGATCCGGGACTCGTCCATCCTTTCCAGTCCAAGGGGAAAATCAAACTGAACATGAACACCTTCTTCTTCTGCGATCCCAGGTCATGCTTAAATTTCCAATCCGGTCTGGAGGGCGAAGTCTGTCGTCTTCTTCAGCACCTCTGTGGGTCCCCACAGCTTCTGTTGGAGCTCCATCCCTTCCGGCCAGGCTTGACATCTGATGTCGTGGCAAGTGGGGCACTCTTGGAGGATGTGCTCTGGGGATTGGATTCCAGTGCCACAAAGGGCACTCACTGGTGTGTGTCAGGTTGATCCTGTGAAGGTGTGACAGGAGTCGGCAGTTTCCCGTTCTCAATCTGAACAGTACGTAACGCCTGTTGTTGACGACTGACACCTTGGAGATCATCGGTGTCGTTTTCGATGCCTAGTCGATTCCTCCACGATGTATGGAACCTGTTGTGCAGGATTGTTTTTACCTCCTTGTATGACAAAGGATGAACACCGAGTCCTTTGGATGAGGACTTAAAGCAAGTTTGACCGCTGGTGCGCTTTACGCACGTCGTAAAACTCCAACGGCAGATAAATGTCAGTAAGAGCAGGAGAGAAATCCAGCAGTCTGCTATGCACCAAGACTGATAGCTAGGTTTCCTGAGACCAACTCCCTGACCCCCCATCCTCCCCCCTTCCTCCTCCGAAAACAGGGTGGCACTGCATTGCAGCGACGCGCTCTCCAGGTGGGAGCAACCCGAATTTCACATATCCCTGTGACAATACATGCACGCCAGTCAGTCGTTTCCGACCATGACTGACAGATAGCAGAGCTAGGGGGCAGGGCAGATGCTATTCTAGCGGGCCGGGGCTTGAACATTTGTTCACAGCGGAGATGCCTTGCCCAGGGTTACATCCCCACTCTCTCGGCCAAAGGGATTTGAGGACTGCTGGTGTTGGGGAAGGTCCCCAAAGGCCAACCCATCCCTTCGACTGCAGCACCAGAGCAAGTGCCAAGGCCCCCTCGTTTAGTCTTCCACGAGAGACTTGAAGTGTACCACGATTTTCACCATTACTGTAGAAAATCATCTATTGTTCAGCTCTCATGTTACTGTTGGCCTCTGCTGCAGCATGTCACCCAATGATTAAAAAAACACCAAGCCCTTTGAACAAAGGTCCAAACAAGAAATAACAATTTCAAATACATGTACAATAACGAATATAAAGCCAACTTTTCCTGGTATACAAGGATTTCCTGATTTTGAGTTTTAAACAGAAAAGGTCATTGCTTTAAAAAAATGTCATTTGTGAAACAAGACCTTTGTATGTCTACTGTATTTTTCAAACACTTTAACCCTTTCGCCGCCAGCCATTTTGCAGCAAAACAAAAGATACCATTATAGTTAACTGGGTGGCGAAAAACATTTATCTGCAATATTGAGAATGCCTCTGTAAAATGTATAACATTAAGCCTTCCCTTACCTCCCAAAATTAAGAAAATAGGGTCTTCGGATAACAGGCCCTGATTTGATGCCTTTTAGTGACGTGGTTGTTAAACCATTGTGGTGCATAAATGCGACGTTGGCGGTGAAAGGGTTAAAATAAGCATTTGGTATAAATTGTGGGGAAATGCAAACTAAAATACTTTCATAAATCAATTTTTGCTTGCTTCAGCTGCAGGGGGGGGGGGGGGGGGACATTACCCCTGGACCCCGGCCTTTCAGTTGTTGCTTTTCATTTTGCGTAGTTGCACCCAAGTTAAAAGCCGTTTTCTCCTTAACCTCCATAACCTCCAACACAATTACCCCTGGACCCCGGCCTTTCAGGTGTTGTTTTCATTTTGTGTAGTTGCATCCACGTTAACCCTTTCACCGCCAATGTCGCATTTTAGCACCACAATGATTTAACACCGCATGTCACGAAAAGGCCTCAAACCAGGGTCTGTTATCCAAAGAGCCTATTTTCATTATTTTTGGGGGTAAGAGAATAGGCCTTCCTTTAAATATGTCGTAGAGGAATCCCCACTATTGCAGATGATTTTTTTTTTGTCTACCCAGGTAAGTTTAATGGACATTTTTTGCTTAAAAATGGCTGGCGGCGAAAGGGTTAAAAGCTATTTTATCCATGGGTGAAGGGTAATAAAGGCGAACTTGGCACAGTCTTTTTTGAGAATGATGCTTTGTTCGTCTCACTTTGGCTCTGACCCACGCACTGCTAGGTGATGATTGGTATCGTAATCAACTTTGGTGGAGGGGAGTTAATTAGACAGAGAGTATTAGCCCTTTGTTCAATTTCATTTTCCTCCATATTAACAGGCGAGATGGGGCCGGCCCTCCTGGTGATGGGTGTTGGTTTCGTGGACTGTCACCAGGCGGCGCTGGCCGTGGCGCTGCTGACGGTGGGCGTGTCCCTGTGCGGCTGCCAGTTCGGGGCGGGCTTCATCCTCAACCCCGGGGACATTGGGCCCCGCTATGCCGGCATCCTCTTCGGCATCTCCAACACCTTTGCCACCGTGCCCGGATTCCTGGCGCCCATCAGCATCGGCATCATCACCAAGCACGTGCGTACCGTAATAATCTAAAGATATAAACGAGGTGTGTGTGTGTGTGTGTGTTTGTTTTCGGGATAAAACCATGTTTAGCGTGGTTTTATCGCCGCCAAACTTTCGCAGTATCCAGATAAGATGGATGATCCCGGGTTAACATAGGGTACATTACATTTTGCAACACGCTCCGTAATTAGCGTAATTAGTCAAAGTCAAGAAAGCGATCGACCAGGTCAGTGGTTCTACCCACTGCTTTTTACAACTATAAGGCACAATTTCAACAGACAGCAGCAAGATACAATAGCGTAATGGTTAAGTCGTCGCATACTCACACAAACGTTCCGGGTTCGAATTGGCGTTCCGGGTTCGAACTGGCGTTCCGGGTTCGAACCTGGCTCCGTCAACATTTTTTTTTTTTTTTTTAATAATCAACCCAACACGCAAATAATAATACAGTGCATTCTTAATACAGTTGACTACGCTCATTATCCGCGAAGCGGGTAGTAACCGGCTAGTAATAATAATAATTGATAGCATTCCTATAGCGCCTTCCTATAATTATTTTAAACTCAAGGCGCTTCCATTCACTGATACACCCGCAGTCACACAAGACATTATTACCCAATCATTCACTCAGGTACAAGATCAAGAAGGAAAACAATTACAAGCCGAATGAGCTTTGAAAGTAGTGAGTCTTGAGTTTAGCTTTGAAAGTAGAGATAGTTGGTTCATGGCGGAGATCGACTGGGAGGGAATTCCAAACAGCAGGGGCACTCAAACTGAAACTGCGGTCACCAAGGAAGTACCGTACCGTACCCACAGTACACTCATTCCCCTCATTCTGGCTCCTTTCCGTTTTTCCACAGAGAGCTATTTGTTTCAAGATATTTCCTTTAACAGAGGCAAATATTCTTATAATTGATTTTGGTTAGGGATAGGAAAAGACCTTACAAGTGGCATGCCACCATAAAACGATGTAAGCCTAGTGGATAAAACACTTTAAATTGGCTTATGCTGGTGACAGAGAGTTAACAAAAGGCATAAACTGAAAGGAGCTGAGAAAAGCTACTGCATACCGTGATGAGGCTTTATACTGAAAACTCTCTAGTCCCCAGGCTGAATCGTGACCCCCCCCGTGGGGATACCGGGGGGGGGGGGGGTAGGGTCTTTCGTACAGGTAGTTCCCCCACCTTCTGAAAGTTCTGTGCTTGTAACTTCATCTAATCTGTCTCTCTCTTTGACTTTGACTTTTCCCTTTTGCTTACTGTCATCTGCTGTCTTTCTGTCTTACTGGTCCATTCACCTGCCTTCTATTTTTTTGGGGGGTGCAAATTCTTACAAAGATTTCTTCAGCCGAAGTCGGACATGCTGGGCCTAACTATTTCTTAGTTAGGCGCATAACGGAAGCATGACGCATCTACGCTCATGTGACAGGAAACGAACGAAGAAGAAGAAAGAAGAAGAAGGCTGACTCGTGCTACTGAATTTGCACTCGCAACCTAGCGACTAACCATCATCGTCGCCCTGGCTCATCGTGAAGAAGTAGTCTTCTTCTTCTTCTTCTTCTTCTTCTTCGATCGCTCAGACAGTTTCCTGTCAATTATGAGCGCAGATGCGTCATGCTGCCGTTATGTGCCTAACTAAGAAATAGTTAGGCCCAGCAAGTCCGACTTCGGCTGGAGGAAATGTTTTTTGAAAAGTGTTTCGTGAAAAAAAAAAGGCAGGAGAATGGACTGGTAAGGCAGAAAGATAGTAGATGACAGTAAGCAAAGGGAAAAGGCAGAGTCAAAGAGAGTGACAGATTGGAGGAAGTTACAAGCACAGAACTTCCAGAAGGTGGGGGAACTATTTATGCAAAAGACCCCCCGGTATCGCCACGGGGGATGAAGAAGTAGCATAAAGCCGGTAAAAATTCTGTACCCCTGACCAAGTCACACACACACGCACACGCACGCGCACGCACGCACACACACACACACACACACACGAACCAGCGATTCTGAAGGGTAACCCTGCATTACACATTAATTCGAACATTTTGATATTTGAAATTGTTCATGAATATCTTTCCGAAACCAACAGATTTTAAGTCATGTTTTATTGTTTTATTTATTTATTATTATTACTATTATTGAATTTTTGAAAGCAATATTGTCTGTATGATCGAACATGTATGCATTGTGGACGCTTCTCCAATGCTTTACTAGCTGATTCACATTTCATGTTGTGCTGTGGATCATTTATTGTTTTGTGTTTTATTTCCCCTTGGTCTCTCCCAAACTCACAAATTTGTAAATTTATTGATTTTTTAAAATTCATTATTATTATTATTATTATTATTATTATTATTATTTCTATTTTGTTCACTCTTAAATTCTTCCTTTTGTATTCACAGTTGCAGCAAGTTTCTAAATTATATTGATTAATAATACCTTTAATTTTGTTCATCATTACACTACAGTGGAACCTCCCTTATAAGACCTCCATTATAAGACTCCCTCCCATACAAGACCTACTTTTCTGAGACATTGCCCTTCTTTGTAAGTATTAAAATTACCTCCCTTATAAGACCCCTCCCTTAAAAGACCTCATTAAGGATGATTTTTGAAGGTATTATAGGGGCGGCTCCACTGTACCTGGTTTTAAAATGCAGTCTCCATCTGTTCAATCAATAGGGCATTTGCCTCGAGTGTTCGTTCTCTATACTAGACTACTAATTTGCCCGAGCTCGTTCTGCCCGAGTTACTCTGACCTTTCTACTTAAACTCTCTAAATTCAACTCGGTGAAATTCAAGGTCGCCCGCACGCGGCAAATGCCCTATTGTGCAATGTAAATTCAAGGAGCACAATATAAGCTTTGAGCTTTGTTGTTGCTCTAATGAGGCTCTAATGAGGCTTTATAGGGGAAGACGGGGTAAAAAGCGCAAGGGGGGGTAAGAAGCCCACCCCAATTATCTCATGAAATAAAGAACATTTCAGTCAAATTTGCCCATGAGACGAATGCTAGACATTAACGCTCGTCTCATGAGCAAAATGAGACTGAAATTTGCTTCATTTCATGAGATAATTGGGGTGGGCTTCTTACCCGCCCATGCGCTTTTTACCCCGTCTTCCCCTACTGACCATTCTCTGCCCCTGTCTCGTGCTCTGTTTTGCGAGCGCCACCTACTTAAGATTATCACCCCTGCCTGTCAGGAACTAGCTAGCAGTGCATAGGCACATCAAATTATCTGCTCCTGACTCGTCACCAGGGGGCATCGGCAGTTCGGGCCTAAAATTATCGCCCTTTCGTGTCTGCAAGGAGTAGTACAAAGCCTCATTGTACGACTGTGTTTTCAAATGAATGAATGAAGATTTGTTTAAACCAACCAGTGATGGAATTTTGTGTTTCACTTTTGAAATAACACCCCCACCCCTTTTTGTCCACCACCCCCACTCCAGCAAACTCAAGAGGAGTGGCGTACCGTGTTTATCATCTGCGCTGTCATCTACACCGCCGGTACCATCGTTTTCGTCGCCTTCGGTTCCGGAGAACTGCAGAGCTGGGCGATGCAGAAGGAAGAAGAAGAAGGAGAGAAAGAAGAAGAAAAGAAGAAGAAGAACGTCCGGAAGTAGCTCCGCAACTGAAACCGAACCAAGTTCAACCTTCCGGACCCACAGCACACTAATCCCCCTCATTCTGGCTCCTGTCAGTTTTCCACAGAGAGCGGTTTGTTTCAAGTTATTTCTTTTAATTAACAGAGGCATAAATATTCTTATCATTGATTTTGTTTAGGGAAAGGGAAAGACCTTACAAGTGGTATGCCACCTTAAAGCAATGTAAGCCTTTAATGGGATAAAACACTTTAAATTGGTTTATGCTGGTGACGAGTGTTTTAACAAAAGGCATGAACTGAAAGGAGCTGAGAAAAGCTACTGTGGATCGAGCGACTGTAGTGGAGAAACCTGCTTGTAGCTCTATAGCGTTTTATAATGATGAGCAGCGTGGGAGCGAGAGCGAGGGTGACGCCACGAAGTAAAAATTAATGACGTCGTCACCTGACGATGGTGGTGATGGTGGGATGACGTCGGACGTGGAGGAGGTGTGATGGAGAGAAGGGCGAGGCCGTGATTCTTCTTCTTCTTCTTCTTCGTTCGCTGACAGTTTCCCGTCGTATGAGCGTAGATGCGTCATGCTGCCATTATGCGCCTAACTAAGAAATAGTTAGGCCCAGCATGTCCGACTTCGGCTGAAGAAATCTTTGTAAGAATTTGTAGGGAAAAAAAGGGCAGGAGAATGGTCCAGTGAGATAGAAAGACAGCAGATGACTGTAAGCAAAGAGAAAAGGCAGAGTCAAAGAGAGTGACATAATTAGAGGAAGTTACAAGCACAGAACTTCCAGAAGGTGGGGGAACTATTATTTTGTACAAAAGACCCCCGGTATGCGCACGGGGGGGGGGAGAGAGGCCGTGATGAAAATGACGTCATCATCTGGCGACGATGGTGGCGGGATGACCGTTGGATAGATAATATGATGAAGGTGTGATGGAGACGGGTGACGCCATCGATGATGAATATGACGTCTTCTTCCGGTGATCGCGGTGTGATGTCGTCGGATCTCAATTAAAATGTGACGAAGAGGGTGACGTCATCATGAAAATGACGTCATCTCCCGCTGACGATGATGGGGATGGTACGACGACGTCGGATGTGAAGGAGGCAGGTGCGATGGAGAGAAGGGTGAGGCCACAACGAAAATGACGTAATTATGCCTGGTTGATGTTGATGGTGTGATGGAGAGGATATGATGCCGTCATGAAAATGACGTCATCACCATAATTCTGATGGCGATGGTGTAATGACGCCGGGTGTGAACGTGTGATTGAGAGGGTGACGCAATGATGATAAAAATGACGTCACCATCTGGTGATGATCATGACGATGTCGGATATGAAGGCGCGAGGGAGAGGTTGACGCCATGATGAAAATGACGTCATCGCCTGGTGATGATGTGATGACGTCGGATATGAAAAGGTGTGGTGGTGGTGATGTGTGTATATGTGTGTGCGTGTGTGTGTGAGAGTATGTGTGTGTGTGTGAGAGTCAGCATGTGTATGTTGTACTACGTTATGTAACAATTT
The DNA here is from genome assembly GCA_017654935.2 of Phymorhynchus buccinoides. Taxonomy (NCBI): domain Eukaryota; kingdom Metazoa; phylum Mollusca; class Gastropoda; order Neogastropoda; family Raphitomidae; genus Phymorhynchus; species Phymorhynchus buccinoides. The sequence goes on from CM065711.1 coordinate 11,123,908, forward strand.
GTATCCCAATTTTATCTGAACGAGGCGTGGAACGAAGGCATTGTAAATATACATACAAGTTTTTTGGGGGGTTTCCCTTTGTTTCAAGTCGGTAAATCTAAGTTTATTGTTGTTGGTGTTTTACGTCCATCTTGTTTAACCCTTTCACCGCCAAAGTCGCATTTTAGCACCACAGTGATTTAACACCCATGTCACTAAAAGGCATCACATTGGGGTCTGTTATCCAAAGACCCTATTGTCTTAGTTTTGGGAGGTAAGGATAGACCTTATTTTACGTATGCCAAGGAAGAATCCCCAATACTGCAGATGGATTTTGTTCTCTACCCAGGCAAATTTAATGGGAATTCTTGCCTGAAATATGGCTGGCAGTGAAAGGGTTAATGTCCCCCGGTCTGGAACAGACACATATGGGACACTAGTAGAATATAAAGATGGTGGGAGCGATCCTGGAGGCAATGCCCGGAGGCAGTGCAACACCAGGAAAGTTGACTTTTTTTTTTAGCAATACAGATGCATTATAGCAATTAATGATTTTGTGCATGGAAACAAGGCGTTATAAACACATACAACATAAACAAAAAAATTGTTTTTAAGTCAGTAAATCTTTATTAATTGTGTGTGTGTGTGTGTGTATTCTTCAGTTTAACGTCCTTCCACTAAAAGTGATTCAGACAAAAGTCGTTTTTACGTTTTGCCTTGTGCATGGAAAAAAAGCATCATAAAAATAAATACCCCCCCCCCCCCAAAAGAACCCCATGTGTTCCTTTGTTTTAAGTCAGTAAATCTTTATTAACCTTTACTGGACTTCTGGGGTCGCCCACGACCCCTTGACACACAAAACATGTTATATCTCTAAAACTAAGCAATCTTCATGAAATTTCATGACTTTGTCAAAAACGTAAATGGCTTTAAGTGTGTTAAATTTCATTAATGTGTATAAAATATAAATGACGTAATATGACGCGTAATTTTAATATACCTGTCCGGATGACGGGGGTCTCCCACGACCCCTACTTTAAAGAGCACTGCAGTGCATTGAGTAGGGGTCGTGGGAGACCCCCGCCATCCGGACAGGGATAAACACATGGTGCCTCTTTGACAAGTAGGGGTCGTGGGAGACCCCCGCCATCCGGACAGGGATCAACACCTAGGAATTTGCTCTTTGCTTTGTTTCAAGTCAAGGACAGACATGACATCATCCTCAATGAAGGATGACCCAGGTTTGTCTATGTATGTGACCATTACCCACCCACACAGTACACAACAATGGTGGGGGAGAATTACCTGGAGAGTTTCTTCCCTTCATTCATTTCTCTGAGCCACTAACTATTGAAACTATGGGTTTAGGTTGTTCGTTGGTTGACATGACCAAAAAAGCATGTATGTTTGCTTATTCAATGTCCGTCTTTAAATGAAATTTTGACTTTGACTTTAGCATTACCTTCACCCAGCCTCCATTACAGACTCTGGTACGCATAAGAACGCTGACTGTTATTTTATTATGACATATTATTTGTGACCCAGCACCACGAAAGGGACATTAAGTCGCTGGGCTAGTTTCTCATACTAGGCTTGCAATTTTTTGAATTTTTTTTATTCTTTTTTTTTTTTGGCTGTCCCATCTTTTGGGCCTACAGTAGCATTGCTCCCACGCTGCTCGTTCCAAATCCCAACTCGCAGCCACACCTCCGCACGTTCGGGTCGCAGAATCTGAGACCAGCAGTCCAAGGGGAGCTAATCTATGTTAGGCCGCCAGGAGGCAACCAACCGAGGAGACACTGCACTGCTGCTGAGTCACTTCGGTGGAGTTCAGTGGAGCCTGTTCAGGACACCACCTACTAAGCCCCCTACTGATGACACTATTCTCTTAGTCGCGGAGTGAGGTCCTCCGAGGGCGCCATCACGACCGTCCACCGACAGCTCCCCAGAACACACTGATCCCCATGACTTTGACCCGAACGCACCAAGGCATAGACTGGATTGGAAAACGAAACTGAGGTCACCATGAGAGCAGGGCATGCAAAGCCACAGAATTTGAAGACATTTTTTATGATTGATGGAAAATGAGGCCGATGATAACGATGATGATGATACTATGGAGTTCCATATCGGTCTGAGACTGCATGGCAGGGCTGTATTCTACGCTTCCTTTCATAATGATATCCCGGCGTTAACCAGGCCCGAGAACTACAGACACCTGCAGTGTTGGTCTTGCAATTAGAGCAACACTCTCAGAATCGCATCCGTTAAGCGGATGAAACTCGACTGTGTGGTTTCAGTCTTCCCATTGAGCCCATAGCCACTCACTCTGGGTAGGAGTCTGTCCAGGACCGAAAAAACCCTCGCCTCCGATGGGATTCGAACCCAAGACCTCCCAGCCAGTAGTCCGCGACGCTAACCACTACACCACAGCGGCTGGTCCTTATCTTTCATATTTATAAAGGACAATCTTTACTATGGTCTCTAAATGGTCTTATAAGTGTTTCAAAACGAGTAGGTCAATGTATTTTCTTCAGCTAGGTTAGCAATTTTTTTCTCCCCGCCGAACTCCTTTCTTATCAAGTTATGTATTATCAAAACTCGGATATAAGAAAACCGCTTATAAGAAAACTTGGTTATAAGGAAGCAAATTCGTTCTCCCATCCGCGATGTAAACTCGGATATAAGAAAAGGGAGTTGGTTTGCAGTTCATTTTCTTATAAGCGATGTTTTAAAAAATTAGGGCATGAACTGAAAGGATGTTCCAAAAAGTGCAGTGTTCCAACAAAACAAACAAAAGAGGAAAATTTACGTCAGAGCAGCTACGTCACAGACACTCTAACCTTAATATAGAAATACACAGCCGAATCCGCTTATAAGAAAACTTTATTATAATGAAGCAAAAACATTTCCCTGCCAAACTTCTTTCTTATCTATGATCAAAACTCGGATATAAGAAACTCGCTCATAAGAAAACTCGGTTATAAGCAAGCAAATTCCTTCTCCCATGGAAACTTGGACATAAGAAAAGTATGTCATACAAGAGAGTTGGTTTGCAGTTCATTTTTTTTATAAGCGAGCTCTATTTTCTTATAAGCGAATTACCATTGACAACATTTTCTTAAAGACCCACCAGATCACGTGTCAAAATCATGGGTTCCACATGTTTTCCCTCTTATAGCTGGTACGAAATCTTGTTTTGACTAGGTTTGACTCCCATACAAATGCCCCCAAATTGAAAACGAAACATTTTAAAGGGCAGCCTCAATTTGAAGTTGGGGAAATTTGCATGTGGGTCACAGCTACCCAGAAAAAACAAGACTTAATCGTGTTGGGTCAGTGTGTCTTTAAAAGTGAGTTGGACCTGAACTGAAAGGATGTTCCAAGAAAATTGAAGTCATTCCAAAAAGGGAAAGTTTACCTCATACCAGTTGCCTCACAGACAGTCTAAACAGTACAGGCACTTGATTGCAAGACTAATTGAGTTGTTTTTGTTCCTTTATTCCATACTTTCCTTCAGTATTCTGTGCAAAATAAATGTTGAGCAGAAGAAAAAAATATGAGTGCCTGTACTTTTGTGTTGGTGGTAGAGAGACTGTCCAGCCTTTTATTTTCAGCAGCAATGGCAGAGAGGAAAAGGCCATCCATTTCTTTAAGAAGCAGGCATGAAACTGGATGAAAATCAAAAAAGAGGAAAAAATTTCGTCTGAGAAATCCTTCCACCCGGATTTTCACCTGACGTCAGAAGTTTTGTTGTCGGGGGGGGGGGGGGGGGGGGGGGGGGGGGGGGGGGGGGGGGGGGGGTGGGGGGGGGGGGGGGGGGGGGGTGGGGGGGGGGGGGGGGGGGTGGGGGGGGGGGGGGGGCCCCCCAAATTTTTCCAGCACAAACATCTTTCAGGCATCTACAAAGAATCAGATTCTTTTCAGCCGGGAAAAATCCTTCCACCCGGATTTTCACCTAACGTCCGATGTTTTGTGGGGGGGGGGGGGGTGCACAACGTTCCCCCAAAAAAATTTCCAACCACCTTTTCACCTACCTCACGTCACAAGTTTTATTCAGCGAGGAGGGGGAATAATCTATTCAGAAAATTTGGTCGGCACAAATAGCCTTCCACACACATTTTCAGCTAACATCGCTACTTTTGTAGAGCGGGAGCTACTCATTTCGCCTTCCTTCGCACAATTGAAGCGAGTGAGCTAAAGCGACTTCCGGTTAAGCAGTTTGAGAATCGCCAAATAGAGACTTGTAGATATAAGAATACGGCAAGATCGGTCCTTTACACGGAATTTGTTTTTTTCCCGCAGAAATTTTGATTTTCCGCGAAACGCGGAATTCTTTCATGCCTGAAGAAGATAAATACAAATAACTGAATATGTGGACGAAAATCCACATAAACAAAAGCAAACGATTGATAAAAAGCTGCATAGGTGGACAGTAAATGTTAATAGTTCAGTACAAGATAGGTGAAGGGGTACGTATTTGATAACAGTAAAAAGAAAAAAAAAGCTTGTTAGTTTGAGTGGTTGTAGGCACCTTTAGATCTTCCTCTTAGTAGACGCTTTTGATTTTATGATGTAAGAAATGCATCAAATTAGGAAAAAGGATTTTCTCTTCGTTTTGTTTTTCTGTTCTTTTCTTTTCCTTTTCTTTCCTCTTTTCCCTTTTCCCCATTCAGTTTGGTTATAAGGAATAAAACTTAAAAATGTTTTCTTATGCAAAATGTGTAGTTTTATTCATTAAACCATCAAACAATCTTCACTGAGAATGAGTAGTTAGAGCATTATTTGTACTTTTGAAGAGTAGTAGAGATCCAAATTGAGTAGAATACTACTCGAAAAGAGTAGAGTAAACAGGTCTGACACACAATGAACGCCTCAGCACTTCCGTCAATTACAGAGGCACATTTTATTATCATCATTACAGCAGTAAAAACAAAAGGAGCCAGACACACACACACACGCAGACACACACAGTCAGTCTATTTCTTGGGCGTGGTGGTGTCGTCGTCCTTGGCGAACGATTTGAGCATCTCCTGCTTCTTCAGGGCGATCCTCTCCTCTCGCCTCTTGCGCGCCTCCTTGACCTTGGTGCGCCGCGCCTCCGCCTGGTCGCTGAAACGACGCAATCCATATCGTTAGCATACATTACAATCACAGGGGGTGCTAGTGGGGGAGAGAGGGGTCCCAAAAACCTGAAAGTAGAATTGACGTCAATAGGAACTGTTCGGAAATAATTAACCCCTTCGCTGCCGCCTACTACTTGCGCTTGCGCCGCCGGTTTGCCGCACGATGTTTTAATGCGGCAATATCGATACTTAGCGGCGACGTATATATACGTCAGTGGCAAGTACTGAAGCGCTATAGAGGACGTATATATACGTCAGTGGCAAGTACTGAAGCGCTATAGAGGACGTATATATACGTCAGTGGCAAGTACTGACGCGCTATAGAGGACGTATATATACGTCAGTGGCAAGTACTGAAGCGCTATAGAGGACGTATATATACGTCAGTGGCAAGTACTGAGCGCTATAGAGGACGTATATATACGTCAGTGGCAAGTACTGAAGCGCTATAGAGGATGTATATATACGTCAGTGGCAAGTACTGAAGCGCTATAGAGGACGTACAGGGAAACCCATTTAGTACGAGTACGGTTTAAACGAGAGCCCGTGTGTAACGAGTGGTTTCAAAATTCCCGACCACAAGCCTTCTTTTTCCTTGTTAAATAATTCTGCATACAACGAGCTTGCTACAACGAGCAACTTGCATATAACGTACAATTTATTGACTCCCAAAGTCAAGCTTTTATGCAAAAACTACATGGTTAGCACGAGAACGCACTTACAACCACACCGCCATCCCAAAGTCAAACTTTCTTGCACAACTACCTGGCTAGAACGAGAACACACTGACAACAACATCGCCATCTTGACTGACCCCTCGATATGTAAGCGGCATTCTGATTGGCCGATATATTCTGTTTGCGCACTGATCTTGTGACTTCCGTGAAATTTTAACTTTCTTTTAAAGCGCGTGTGTGGATTTTATGTTTTTGATGTTATCGTGTGTTAATAAACTGTTTTAAAGTGTTTGTAATCGGCATTAAAAACCCTATGGATACAGGATGGGCTTACAACCATGCTTTGTTGGGTAAGTGTGTTGTTTCCGTTTTTCTGTCTTTTTCACACTTTACCAGCACGCACATCACAGTAGATGTGAGGAGCGATTGATAGGTTCGTCAGGGTTGCCAAAATCGATAAAATGGTTTGAACGAGCAATGCTTACAACGAGTAAATTGGCCCTCTCCCCTGGAATTCGTACTAAACGGGTTTCACTGTATATATACGTCGTGGGCAGGGAAGAGGTTAAGGGGAGTAATTTCATGGTGTGTGGGAGTGATCTTAGCCTAATTCAATCGGTCAAACAGGGGAAGTCACTCTACCATCAGCTCTCGTAGCCACTCGACTCGTGTGTTTGAGCAGACATACAGCATTTAGAACACCGTCTGTCGTTCTAAAAATGTATGTCATTTATATTTTTTAAAAATGTATGTCATTTATATTTTTACATCACATTTTGCAAGTTTTATCAGTTTGTGGCCACTGGCCACCCCTAATTTTTCTTTAAAAAATGTTTGCAAGCATCCTGCGGTTTCAAGCTTCGATGCCATTGTTGCATTGTTGCTATGGCATTTGACCGAGTAATGGAGGTAAGCAACTCTAATTTTCACAAAGTGCTCTCCCCTAGTTTTTTTCCGAAAATCATCTATTCTTGACAACCCCAAAACCTGAAATGTTTGGGAGAAAGGTGGCAGAGTGGTTAAGACGTTCGCCTGCCAAATGTAATGCATAACTGCAGCGTGAGTGACCCGGGTTCGAATCCCGGCCTCCTCACGCTTTCTTTCTAGTTTGACAGGAAAATCGAACTGAACATCGAGTCCTTCGGATGGGGACTTAAAGCTAGTAAAAATCCCACGGCAGTTGAAAGTCTGTAAGAACAGGGAAAAATCCCGCTGCCTGGTATGGCCAAATTGATAGCTAGGTTTTCTAAGTGTGCCCCCTCCCCCCTCCTCACCCTGTGCACCACCACCCCCAAAAAAAAGAAAGAAAGTAAATCACTACAAAAGCAAAGGTTTGCAATTGTCTAAGGGAGCGAAGCGAGCTTAGAAGTAACAAAGGTACTGTGTGCATACAGATTTACTTCCCTTGAAGCAAATGCATCAAATTGAGTTATCTATTAATTCCGGACATATATGGCCGAAACGACTTGAATGAGTTAAGATCAGCAGCAGTTACACAGGCTCTGAATAGCGTATAACAAGCAATCACGGTGATTCTTGGGAAAATTTCTCTTCACTGCCCGTGTGCAAACTACACTGTGTCACCTTCACGTAATTGATACTCAAACACAAATTGCAACTAGTTTTCACCCATTATTTTTGATTGCCGTGTTTTTCTGACTGTAAGGAAAACATAAGGCGCACCCCCCAAATTATACACAAAGTTCAGATTTTATTATTATGTTCTCTTACTATATCATCAGTCATGCTATAACTCAGGGCTCCCAGGGACCCCCATTTGGGGGTCTATGAAGTACTAGAATTCTAAGGGACCCTCTAAAAGAATGTGCAGGGGTTCTCAGGGATGCACTATACAAGTTATTTTTAGCATTCACAATGTCACTGGGACCCTCCTCTAGGACCCTCTATACCGTAAGTGAAGGAGTCACTGGGACCCCTTGTTTTGCGGGACTGGGAGCTCTGTAACTATAAGGCGCAGGGGTCTAAGTCCGGAAAAAAACCTATCGCCTTATAGTCCGAAACATACGGTACCATATTTCACAGCAAACTATTAACATCAGCAGCAGTTACACAGACTCTGAATAGCGTATAAGCAATCACGGTGATTCTTGGAAAAACTTCTCTTCACTGCCTGTGTGCAAACTACACTGTCACCTTCACATGATTGATTAGTTAGTTAGTCTGTTATAGTCCCGTCAACAGCTATGGTTATCTCAGGACTGTCACCGCGTAAAGTTCGACCACGTATAACAAAACACACATCAATGATTCATAACAACGTCCCAAAAACCTGGGGAAAAAATAATAAATAAACAGTACAAATCACGACATGGCATCTTCATCATTGTACCCTATAGCTCATAATTTCACACAGTGCTGGAAACGTTGAGCCACTCTATTTATCGGATCCAGGTTACAAAAAAAGTTAAAAAAAGGATAACAAACACATCCTAATAAAAAATAAAAATGAAAAAGGCCATATAGGCAAATATGCACTGCAGAATGGGCGACATGTGCCCACTCAAGTGAGTAAGGTCTCACGCGTGAAAGCCAGTGAACAATAAAAAAAAAACACCTGGCATGTCATAAATTGCAAAAAATTAAGAAAAATCGAGATACAAGGTTTTTGAATTTCACCGACGATATTCAACACTTGTCAGATATAAATCTTACTTTCCTACTGTGAACTTGCAATAACCGATGACGTTTTCAATTGATTTTGACACACAAACTTTAAGTTTACAACCTAATGGAAATGATACGCATCTGTATTGTTAAACATTCGGGACTTTCCTGGTGTTGCACTGCCTCCAGGATCGTTCCTACCATCTTTATATCTACTGTCCCATATGTCTGTTCCAAACCAGAGGATGTTAAGCAGAATTCAACCGGATGAAAAAATAACTATTTTGATTATTTTTTTAAAAATCGGGACTTTCCTGTATTGCAGTACCTCCAGGATCGTCTCACCATCTTTATAGTTATTAATGTCCCATATGTGCCTGTTCCAGGCCGGAGAACGTTAAACGAACTTTCATTCACTGGATGATTATGGAACGCAGACCTGTTTACCCCCTACACAAGTCTCGAGTAGTCTGGATAGCTGAAATGAGTAGTTTGGGTGCAAAATGTGTAGTTCTATTCATTAAACCATCAAACAATATTCACTGAAAATGAGTAGTAATCAATGATTTAAAGAGCATTATTTTCAATGTTGCAGAGTAGTAGAGATCCAAATTGAGTAGAATACTAGGTCTGGGAACGCAAATGGACATGGTTTGACGTCGTCGCGATAAAATGAATCCCATACCTGAGCAGCTTGGTTCTGGCCTTCTCCGCCTTCCTCTTGTGGATGAACTCCATGAGGATTCGCTTGTTCTTGAACCCGTTGCCCTTGCTCTTCAGGTACAGCTCGTGGTACCTGCACAACACACATATCATCAGACCTGCCTACTTGGAATTTTCCCAATCAGTAGCCCAGCCATCAATTTTCAGTAGCATGGCAAATTTTTTCGTAGCATCCACAAACGACGGCAATCAATTTGTTCTCTTCCTGAGACGAAACGTACTGTTTATGTTTCGCCGATTGAACGTGTTGACGGTCGTCTCTACCGCCATGATTCACAGCAAAGTCTGCATGGCAGAGGTTGCAGTGAGCATGGTTTGCACCGAGTCAACTTCTGACGATGCAAGGCCACTCCTCCGTGTAAGCTATTTTGAAAACTTGTGCATCAGGCCGATGGTTTTTTTTAGAACAAGATGGCGTGCCAGATGATTTTCGTTTTCTGGTTTGGGTTCGGTTTTCTTCGTTTGAAACATCTCCCGAATCGCTACTGCTGCTGGAGTCCGCCACTTTTTTCAGAGCAAGTAATAAGAACGCATGCGCAGTCACTTTGATAAAAACCGAAGTGACTAGGTTATCGCGCGTGACACGGCGTCTGCTCTTAGAAACCGACAAAACCGGGAACGGCATAAGCAAAAATAAAATGCGGCGGCAATTTGTTTTTTCCGTATCAACGTTAAGGTTGCCATAGCTCCGTAGCAAAGCTTTATTTTTCGTAGCTGCTACGGCCAAATCGTAGCAGTAGGCAGGTCTGCATCATTAATGATGGGAAAATGTGGAATAAGACATCATTACAAATACAATTTAACCCTTACACCGCCAGCCATATTCAGGGCTCCCAATCACCCCGCAAAACAAGGGGTCCCAGGGACTCCTTCACTTACAGTATAGAGGGTCCTAGAGGCGGGATAGAGGGTCCCAGTGGCATTACAGTGGAATTTTTCTAGTGCATCCCTGGAACCCCCAGTACATTCTTTTAGAGGGTCATGTGGAATTTTAGTGCTTCATAGACCCCCAAATGGGGGTCCCTGGGAGCCCTGCATATTTCATCCAAAAATGTTCATTAAATTTACCTGGGTAGAGAACAAAATCCATCTGCAGTATTGGGGATTCTACTGTGACATATATAAAATAAGGTCTATCCTTACTTCCCAAAACTAAGACAACAGGGTCTTTGGATAATAGACCCCAATTTGATGCCTTTTAGTGACATAGGTGTTAAATCACTGTCGTGCTAAAATGCGACTTTGGCGGTGAAAAGGCTAAGACTTTAACTCATTCACGTCGTTCCGGTGTCATGCGAAATAAGTACCTATCGTGAAATAAATACCCTTCAAAAGCGCACTAGAACCGTTCTTCTTTCATGTGGTAAAGAAGTCAACTATTATTTAAAATATTGATATTTAAGTGCTCAATCTACACGGAAAGAACCAAGTAATAGAGCGGGAGGGTGTAAATCTACATCTTTGCCGAGAAATCAATACACAAAGCCATGTCACTTAGTTTCATATTTTTCAAAATGGCCGACGATATAAACAACCATCCGTGCAAACAAAAATAAATAATAAAAAATATTAGAAAAATATCCCCGACTTCTCAATATTTAATGATGAATCTTCTGTTCTTCCTGCATGCCACAAGACACCTCTAAATGTATTTAAGGGCGAATCTTTCCCAAACAGCAAACAATTTGAATGAGGAAAAGAGTATTTATCTTATGGGTAAATTATTTTATGCAACACCGGCCATATATGTCCGGAAGTAATAGATAACTGTCAATTTGATGCATTTGCTTTAAGGGAAGTAAATCTGTGTGTACACAATACCTTGGTCATTTCTAAACTCGCTTCGCTCCCTTAGACCACAATTTTGCCCCTGACTTTGCTTTTGTAGTGGTTTGTTGTGGGGAAACCAATCGGTGTGGAGAGTTTTTCTATATAAAGTCTATATATATAAAAAAAAAGTCTGATCTACGACTTCCCTATGTCTAAACCTGAAGTAAAAACCTGTAATCTTTCATTTCTCCTTTTGTTTATGTATGTTTCGTTTGTGTGTATGGCTGGAGTGATTTGTGAGTTTCGTTAATAATTCAACATCGTTGCGATGCGAATGAGTTAAACATTCCACAAACCCTCTAAATAAATGAGCAGGGGGTCCCAGGGATGCACTAGAAAAATTCTTTTTAGCATTCAAAATACCACTGACCCTCTATACTGTAAGTGAAGGAGTCCCTGGGACCCCTTGTTTTTTTCGGGATGATTGGGAGCCCTGGGTCTGATTCCAACAAAACACTCGCTAGTAAAAGTGCTCGCTAAGAAAAGCGCTCGCTAAGAAAAGCGCTCGCGAGTAAAAGTGCTCGCTAAGAAAAGCGCTCGCTAAGAAACTGTAGTGTACTGATCGTTCTGACGCCATTTGCTCAATAATTTAGGGCCCAGTGTTGTAGCCGATTAACCAGGAAACTGTTGAGAGAACCAACAGCTTCCAACGATGCAGGCTACTTTAGTTTGATGTTGCACTCTTACAACCAGAGACCCTACAGCAGAGGAAACTGGAGATACCGAATGCGTTTCATTTTCGCAACAAGCCAACAACACAACAGACATTTTCAAACACTAACTGGTTAATCGAACTTTTTTCGCCTCTCTGTACTTCCTACGCAGATTCCTTAACTCTCTCTATGCTATTGTACGCCATAGCGTACATGGCGCGCACAAACATTCCATACTAGGCGGGTTTGCATCATTACATAAAAATTATTTAAAAAATAATGCTTAACCGCAGTTTTTAAAATTTGCGGTATCGCTTATAATAATAAAATCTAGCATATGTTCTAATTCCAAAGTAAATTTTTTATTATTAGCAGATTTAGAAAAATTCTTTATAGCATTCGCAATGCCACTGGGACCCTCTATCCCGCCTCTAGGACCCTCTATACTGTAAGTGAAGGAGTCCATGGGACCCCTTGTTTTGCGGGACGATTGGGAGCCCTGATTAATGTTCAATGTACAAGTCTTGAATAGTCTGGATAGCTGAAATGAGTAGGTTTTTTTATGCAAAATGTGTAGTTTTATTCATAAAACCATCAAACAATAATCATTGAAAATGAGTAGCAATCAAGAATTAAAGAGCGTTGTCATCAATTTTGAAGAGTAGTAGAGGTCCAAATTGAGTAGAATACTACTCAAAAAGAGTCGAGTAAACAGGTCTGCATCAATCTTTTTGACATAAATTTCTGCAATTCTTCAGCAGGTTCCTCTAACAGACACACACACATAGACTCTCTCTCTCTCCCCCCTCTGTCACACACATACTCCCTCCCACCCCCCCACCCCCACCCCCCCTTGTCACACAGCAGTCTTAACCCCTTCACAGCCAGCTCAGGAAAAAAACAAAGAAGTTAACGATATTCTTAACACAAAATTCAAAAGAGACCCGCTAAGACTCAAAAGTCAAACTGAGAAAATAGTCTACATATCTTTGATCCTGACTTGCCTAAATAAAAAAAACATCATTCCAGGGCTATGACATCAAAAGTTATGACTTCATCAATAACCAGGCATCAGAAAAGTCTGAAGTCCAATTCTCTGAAAACCGTGGTAAAAGGGCCATCAAGGCCCCAGACTATAGAGGGCAATACTGAAATCAGTTCCCAACACCACCAAAAAGGCTTTATGCAGTGAGAAATCACTTTAACCCTTTCACCGCCAGCCATACTTCAGCCAAACATTTCCATTAACTTTACCTGGGTATAGAACAAAATCCATCTGCAGTATTGGGGATTCTTCTGTGACAGATATATAACATAAGGTCTATCCTTACTTCCCCAAACTAAGACAATAGGGTCTTTGGATAATAGACCCCAATTTGATGCCTTTTAGTGACATAGGTGTTAAATCACTGTGGTGCTAAAATGCGACTTTGGCTGCGAAAGGGTTAAAATGCTATTTAACACAAAGGATGACACTCAATAAAAAGGCAAAACCTCTGACAGTAGAAACCAATCCTCTGTCAGAAATTCTTAATCCTCTGACAATTCTGATGCCTGAATAACATCACATCCAGTACAGTGGAACCATCCAAAATGAGGTCTTATAACTTTTATATAAGGGAGGGGTCGTATAAGGGAGGTAATATTAATACTTACACAGAAGGGCAATGTATCAGAGAAGTTCAAGTAGGTCTTATGTGGGAGGGAGTCTTATAATGGGAGGTCTTATAAGGGAGGTTCCACTGTATTGGACACGGGACCAGGCAGGGAAGAGGTTTAAAACACCCAAACCGCTCAAAACACTTACAGGTGCTTGTCGATCTTCTTCGCCTCGCGGTACTTCCTGAGCAGGATCCTCAGGACCCTCTAAATGAATGTCCAGGGGGTCCCAGGGATGCACTAGAAAAAATATTTTTTTAGCATTCGCTATGCCACTGGGACCCTCTATCCTCCCCACCTCTAGGACCCTCTATACTGTAAGTGAAGGAGTCCCTGGGACCCCAGGGCTCCCACAAAACAAGGGGTCCCAGGGACTCCTTCACTTACGGCATAGTGTCCCAGAAGCGGGATCGAGGGTCCCAGTGGCATTGCGAATGCTAAAAAGAATTTTTTCTAGTGCATCCCTGGGACCCCCTGCACATTCTTTTAGAGGGTCCTTTAGAATTTTAGTGCTTCATAGACCCCCAAATAGGGGTCCCTGGACCCCTTGTTTTGCGGGATGATTGGGAGCCCTGCAAACCGCTCAAACACTTACAGGTGCTTGGCGATCTTCTTCGCCTCCTGGTACTTCCTGAGCAGGATCCTCAAGACCCTCTAAATGAATGTCCAGGGGGTCCCAGGGATGCACACAAAAAAATATTTTTCAGCATTCCTTATGCCACTGGGACCCTCTATCCCCCCCCCCCCCCCCCCCCCCCCCCCCCCCCCCCTCGCCTCTAGGACCCTCTAGACTGTAAGTGGAGGAGTCCCTGGGACCCCTTGTTTTGCGGGACGATTGGGAGCCCTGTGTAATGCGTGTCTGCAGCGTGAGTGACCCGGGTTCGAATCCCGGCCTCACCCTTTCTTTCTAGTTTGACAGGAAAATCGAACTGAACGTCCAGTCCTTCGGATGGGGGACTTAAAGCTAGTCTGACCGGTGCGCTTTACGCAAAACTGCTCAAAACACTTACAGGTGTTTGTCGATCTTCTTCGCCTCGCGGTACTTCCTCAGCAGGTTCCTCAGGACGCGCATGCGACGGATCCACATCACCTTGACGGGCATGCGGGCGTTGGCCGTGCCCTTGCGCTTGCCGTGGCCCATGTGACGCCCCTTGCGCCGCGCCTCCGCGTTCTTGCGCACGCGGGCCCGGGAGTGCACCTTGACGGGCTTGCGAATGATCAGGCCATCCTTGATCAGCTTGCGGATGTTCTGGCCTGGGTCACACACACAGAAGGATGGACACCAGTAGAGTCGAGAACCGGTTTTTAAAAAATCTGAACCGGATCTAAACCGGTTTTCCCTCTTCGAACCAGTTTTACCGAACTGTTTTTGTTTTCTTAACCAGTACTTGTGTCACTAGTTTCACCTAGATGCAAACACATTATTTATCTGTCAGAATATTCACACACACACGCACACATACTGTATTTTTTGGATCATTAGGCGCTGCTGTGTATAACTATAAGGCGAATAGGGCAATTTTCAAGAAAAATCTGAAAAAATTACGGTAAAAGGCGCCATCGTTTACAAGGCAATACACACATCACAAAAGAAAGTCGAAGTTTGAAGCCATTTTTGTGACGTCCGGTCTTCGCGAAAACTGGTAGAATTATGGCATTTTAAGCTCTACAACGATGCTTTTTACATCCAATGAAGGGTTATGGCATCTGTTGGACGGTATCTCAGATAATAATAGGGATTTTGAAGCATTTTAACGCGAGTATTCGTCGTATCGGCGACTCGTTACCACTTTCGATGTTGTGACTCACAGTAGACTGTACTGAGTACGGCAATCATTGCCTCTCTTCTCACGATTTTGTTCACTAATAGGGCGCCCTCGTTTATTAGGCGCATAGGTCGAAATTGGATAATAAAAATATCGCCTTATAGTCTGAAAATTACGGTACACACACATACTAAAGAAACTTATGACATGAAGTTATGATGAACAAAAAAACCTGAACGCCGACGTTGTTGCTGGTACTATATTTCGGAACTTTACATCCCTTTGTCAAACGGAAACCCAGTCATGGACTTCTGAAGTTATGACACACACACACTCAACTCAACACTCAGTCAAAGCCAAAGCCATACAGTATACACCACCACAAACTATAAACAGCTACTCTTGGTTTACAAACACCCAATCTGCGCTGAGAATCAGTGTTGTTTTTCAAAAAGAATGCGTTATTCTAAGAAAAACTTACTTTCAGTTTGCAGTTAAACTAAAGACCCACCACCACGTTTCAAAATCACGGTTTTCACATGTTTTCCCTCTTATAGCTGGTAAAAAATCTTAAGAAATATTCCTAGCATAAGAGGGAATGTGACACATGACGTGGGGGGCCTTTAAAGAAACCGACTCACAACAACTTGAACCGGTTTTTCGAACCACGAAAGTCTAGCACCGGTTTTTCGGTTCAAACCGTTTCCCCCCCCCCCCCCCTACGTCTAGACACCAATGATGTGCCGAGGATCAAAAAGTGACAGGACAAACTCATGGGGGTGCCTGGGAAATGTCAAAAATCCTGTAAGCCCCGGGCAGAGTACGCTGACGTTGTTGCTGGTAATATATTTCGGAACTTTACATCCCTTTGTCAAACGGAAACCCAGTCATGGACTTATGAATACAGGTGCCCCTTGGAAGCTGAAGGAAAACAACAGTTTCCAATACAGACCTGGTTACCACTTACACAAGTCTTGAGTAGTCTGGATAGCTAAAATGAGTAGTTTTGGTGTGAAATGAGTAGTCCTCTTCATTAAGCCATCAAACAATGTTCACTGAAAATGAGTAGCAATCAAGAATTAAGGAGCGTTATTTTCAATTCTGAAGAGCAGTAGAGGTCCAAAATGAGTAGAAAACTACTCGAAAAGAGTAGAGTAAACAGGTCTGCCAATGTTATGTAATTGACAGGCTCTCGTTGCACTTTCACTTCTGGTTATTAAACTTCAATGACCTCTATAACCAGCAAAATGCATCTTCTCAAATTCTCATAATCCGGCGACACCGGCTCCAGGCAATTTAAAACATCCTGAACTTCAGGACATCCTGAAAGCAGGAGCTTCCATGCAAACCGTCCAGAGACAAGAGAAATAGATATAATCATGTCCTGGCTCTTGTAGAAATCGATAAGGCGAAGCGTGCCAGTAATAAAAATTTAATAAGACATTTGTCCGGGCAGGGGTGGAGAACACAAAATGACATTTTCAATTTTAATAGGTCAATGGCCTATGGCCGGGGCCTCGGGACATCACCGAGATAAACATCTTTTAAAAATTGGCCTTACTTTTTGTTATTTAAATTTTGTTTTCGCCTTCCTTGTTTCTGTTTTTTTTTCCCTTCTCGCCTTTCTTATTCTCGTGTTTCTTCTTTTTTCCTAACACTTTCCTTGGGAAAGCATTTTGGGATATTGAGTATTTTTACTGGGTTAGAATATCTGTCCAAACTGCCTTCTTTAATTCCTATTGTTAGAAAAGAGAAGGCACATGACTTTTCTTTCACTAAGAAAATCTGACTTCCAGTACCTCCGCCAAGGGGGAATCGCCGATTTGACGCTTTGATTTATACTTATAGGAAACCAGAGCAAAGTGAGTGTTTCGATCTCTCTCAGTAAAGGGTGTTTTCTTGGTGATCTTGACAAGTTTCTTGCAAAAACCCATCCGTCAGGATGCCCCTTTAAGCCTGTATGTTTGTAATGGATTTAAACTTGCATAGCAATTGCAAACATCTTCGTTACTTTTGTTCATTTTTAAACTAAGAAAAATATGAACTTTAGAAAACAAAATATCAAATCAAATATAAAGCATTTTTATTTTTGTGCAAGCTGAGCTTTTGCTGTATTTACTCATTATTCAACAGGATGCGATTACATACATTGTATAATGCAAAACAAAATTCTACTAAGTACTACTAGAAGGAGAAGAAATTTGTTAAGACATGCTTGCTCTGAATAGCGTATAACAACCAAACATGGGTATTCTTGCCAAATTCTGTCTTCATTGCAAAGCATGTTTCATATTCTGAATGTAATTTTTTCTTTCTTTTTTATTCTCTTTTTCCATTTTATTCATATATCTTATTGTTTATATTCTGTGTTTTGTGTATTTCACAAAGTTTGGATTGATCTTTTTTTCTTATTTTCATTGATTTGCATTGGTTTCCTGATGTATATTTCACGAAAGAATTTGAAATGTACCTATCTTTATTATTTTTTCTTTGATAATGTTTAGATCAACCTGGTCAGTCTTGTACTTGCTAGCCGCCATTCACAAATTCATGCATAGTACGTTGGCACAGTATAAGCTTTAAGCTTGTTGTTGCCGTTATGCTTGCTTAACATGTACGTAATGTACGTTTTAATAAATTAAAAAAACATTTAAACCAAGCATGTTTCCTTGGTCTATATTTATTTACACACAAAAAATGATGTTTGTGAGCATTTTGTTGTTTGCTTATTTCGTGCATAGCACCACACACACACACG
Source organism: Phymorhynchus buccinoides (assembly GCA_017654935.2). Lineage (NCBI taxonomy): Eukaryota > Metazoa > Mollusca > Gastropoda > Neogastropoda > Raphitomidae > Phymorhynchus > Phymorhynchus buccinoides. The sequence continues at coordinate 11,141,704 of CM065711.1, forward strand.
TGTCTACACACACACAAATGCCAACAAATTACAGTCACAAACTTCTCGTCATACAGTGGAACCTCCCTTATAAGACCTTCAAAAATCATCCAAAATGAGGTCTATAAGGGAGGTAATTTTAATACTTACAAAGAAGGGCAATGTCTCAGAGAAGTAGGTCTTATGTGGGAGGGAGTCTTATAATGGGAGGTCTTATAAGGGAGGTTCCACTGTAATATTTTTACCAACATAAATGTCATCATTAAACAAGTACCACTACTGAGTTTTTATTCAAGTAAAAAAACAAAAACAAAACTCATTTGGTAGTCAAGTTCTTTTGCGAAATAATATCTTTTAAAGTCGCTCATTGATGTTCTTAGATGTTGGGATCTTATTTCCCTTTGTGTAGTTATCAAGGGAGTTTTAATTGCTTTGGTTCAATGTTGAGGAGAAGTTACTCCCATTAGACATTTTTTACACATGACAGAACCATGGGTGCTACTCCCCAAAATGAAAAGAACGCTGAAAGGCAGGGGTCCAGGGACCCACGGCCCGGCAGGGTACAGGGGCAGAGCCCCGTCGGACGATTCAGGGAGACAACTTAAGAGAGAGATATAACGAGATATGGCAGACACTGAGACAGTAAAAATGATAGAGACAGTTTGAGTTTGATAAGCCTTCTAAAATTATTACATTGCCTTTGTAAACTTCCAAGATAGAACAACCAAGTTCAAAACGCCCCAAATCACTTGTGGTCAAATTTGTTTTGGGGGGAATGAATAAAATTTTAAAAAGTTCAGTTTCTGGTAAAATTAAAAAATACTGAAATCATCATATAGTAAAAAGGTGTGTGTGTGTGTGTGTGTGTGTGTGTGTGTGTGTGTGTGTGTGTGTGCGCGTGCGTGCGTGTGCGTGCATGTGTGTGTGTGTCCGTCTGTCTGTAACGCAAAACGGGCCTTATAACTCCGCAGTTTTTTTTACCGAATCGCTTCAAATTTGCTGTGAGCCCTAACGAGGCGATGGCAACGGCGGGCGGCTGTGTCATTTGCGCGGTTTCGCAAATGCGAGAAACGCGTATCCACCGGACTCTCGGTGCCCGTATCTCCGGCATTTCTGGACCGATTGCCTTCAAATTTGGCAGGTACATGACCAGTGACGGTGACTATCACTGTGCCAAACCGTAAGCGAATCGGTTCAGAAACGCGCGCGCTATACGCCGCTTCACCTTTTCACGAATAACTCCGCCGTTTCTTAACCGAATCGCTTCAAATTTGCTGTACTCAGCGTTACCAGTACTTGGCGTTACCGTTACTAGGCGTTACCAGTACGGTGCATTGCCAGTACTAGGCGTTGCGCTAGTCAGTGTAAAAATGAAAGTAATACCCATGCAGAACACCACCACACTTTGCTCAATAATCCGCATACTTACGCGAGTTGGCATTGGCAATTTCATTGGTCTCGTTAGGATCCAACCAGACCTTGTTTTTACCGCATTTTAACACGGCTGAGGAAAGCCGCTTCTGCAGACGCAGAGTACTGAAATACGAAAAACCAATATGTTTACGGTGAATACATTTTAAAATGTGACAGACATGGTTTTCTTCCAAAATTTGAAATAGTTAATAGAATATTCTTAGTGCAGACATGACCCTAACGTAAGTTACATTGTTACAATTTACATGACTGATGATGATGAAGACAGCAAATAATGTTGCTTCTAACTTCTAAGTGAACATTTTCTAAATAGTAAGACTAATTTTAATGTGAAATTCTGTTGGTTTTCTGGAGGTTCTTAATCTTATTTAAGCCTCCACCAACCCAGCGGAAATTATGTGTGTGACTGTGAGTGAGTGCAGGGCTCCCAATCGTTCCGCAAAACAAGGGGTCCCAGGGACCCCTTCACTTACAGTTACAGTATAGAGGTTCCTAGAGGCAGGATAGAGCCATTAGAGGGTCCCACTCCCAGTGACATAGCGAATGCCAACAAGATTTTTTCTAGTGCATCCCTGGGACCCCCTGCACATTCTTTTAAAGGGTCCTTTAGAATTCTAGTACTTCATAGACCCCCAAATGAGGGTCCCTGGGAGCCCTGGAGTATGTGTGTGTATGTTGGGAGGGGGGGCAGCTAAACTTAAAACTGCACCTTTGCCGAATAACAACTAAGATAATTGACCTCTCAAGTGCATGTTGCCAGAGAAACATAATAATGTAGTAGTAGTAGTAGTAGTAGTAGTGATATTGGCCTTGGGGCTCTTGTAATTGTATGCCCAATCATTCTTACATTGATCAGGAAAAATCAGGATAATTAAGCCATTTAAGGTCACACTTTTATTGCAAGATAATCAGCTGACAGAGAAATCTATCATATGAGCACTTTTCTGTTGATATATTAGATGAGAAACTGAAAGCTATGCATTAAGTATACCTCTGGCACTTTAGTCATTTAGTGGCAGCCTTCTGTCTTGCCATTTACTGATTTAGATGATCTCATCTGGGGGGTGTCTATTCACCGAAAAATGCCAAAAAACGCCGGAAAATGCCGTGAATGCTGGATGGTCATGACACCATTATGGTGAAGCTGAATTATGAAACCACATAATATAACCAAAATATAAATATTGTCATTTTATTATTTTATTCATTTAACAGTGACTGATCACTGTTTGGAAGATTTTCACATTGATACTATGGTAGTGAGCCCACTTTCCGCAAACATCGCAACAAATGCAGCCGATGTCACACTGCTTTCCACAACAGGAGCAAGGGTAATAATCGGACATTGTTGAAAAAGGTTAGCTTTTAAAATTTACACATGGCCCAGGCCTAGGTCGCGGTGACGATCTCTGCCTGTGTGTACAGTGTGTGTGCCAAACAAACAAAAATTACATCTAGTGATCTACTCATCGAGTTCTTTAAATTATGTTGAGCGCCGATGTGTACGGGTGCGCGCGCCGTTTTGTTTGTAAACTCGTCGGTATATTATGACGCGATATCATGATATGACGTGATTTCTATTCTTGATTTCTATTCTAGTGTGTGCGGATAGCCGAACTACAGAAATGTGTCATCGGGGCCGTGGGCAACATTAACATTTCTTCCCCTAACCCAAAACGGTACAAGTGCAGTTGTAGTGCACGCGCACTATAACTTCACTTGCGCTCCAAGTGTCAAGTGTACTATCCGGGACAGAAAATATTGGTGATTGTTTTTTACGGAAAAAGTGATATTTTCATTTTTCAAATCCCCTATAGAGACAGCACTTTTTCCGTCTAAGATGGTTCAGATAGTGTTGTGAGGGGAAGAAATGTTAATATTGCCGGGCCGTGTTAATCATTTTGCTATTCGGCAATTTCACTTTCAATTGTTGCAAATTTTGGGGTTTTTTGTATAATGTTTTCATAATTCTGCCCTACCATTCGGCATTTTGATCATTCCTCCTTCAGCATTCGGCATTTTTCGGTATGGTTTGACCATTCTGCATTCGTTTTTCGGCATTTACCGACCATTCTGCATTCATTTTTCTGTATTTTTTGGTGAATAGACACACCGCTCATCTGGACAATGTTTCATTTGGTTGTGCAACATCCATTTCGATGATGATTGGAAGTTCCGAAATCAGAGCATAAACCTAAACACGATATCTAAAAAATACCCTCTGGCTTTGTCTGTCATTCATCAGACTATAAAGACAACATGTACCCACTTTGAGTGGCTTAAAATTATCCAAATTCCCGATGTAACAAGACAAATGTTGGACATGGCCTACCTCATGTTTCCTGTCACACCAAAGGAACTTTACACACAGGAAGTTCCGTCTGCTCCAATCACAAAGCTAAAAATAGTATGTCGTCGGCCAATACTCAATGGCATGCTGGGTAAACCTTATATAAAAGTGAATTATTATACTTATTGCAGCTATGATTTGTTATTATTTCTGATATTTAATTAAAAATCTAACAAGGGTTAGTTTTCATAACTGAGAGAAAAACGAAGAAAAATAACATCCTCAGTATATTATGAAGGTTCCATGCCATAGATGCAAATTAGATGCTGTGTCACAAGAGACAAAACAAAAAGCATGGTGTAGACAAGAATAGTTCTTAGTTTTTCTCTTCTTCTGTTTGTTGAGTGCCCACCATCAACAGTTTGATTCTTTGGGAAAGGGGAAAAAAAACCAACCAACCAACGAAACAAACAAACAAAAACAACACGCTCTTTTGATATTTTAACTTCTTTTTTTAAAATCTCTCTCTCTCTCTCTCTCTCTCTCTCTCTCTCTCTCTCTCTCTCTCTCTCTCTCTCTCTCTCTCTCTCTCTCTCTCTCTCTCTCTCTCTCTCTCTGTATGTGTGTGTGTGTGTGTATGTGTGTGTGTGTGTGTGTGTGTGTGTGTGTGTGTGTGTGTGTGTGTGTGTGTGTGTGCGTGTGCGTGCGCGTGTGTGCGTGTGCGAATGTGCGTGCATCACATCTATTGTTAGTTAAAAGTTGTAGTTTTGATTGTTTACATGGATAAGGAGTTATTGTACATTTTCTTCATTCAATGTGTATTACTGATATAATATGCATATATTTTGCATGTTTCCGCTTGCGCGCCTATGTGTGTGTGTGTGTGTGTGTGCGTGTGCGTGTGTGAATCACATTTTTTTGGGCTCGTTTTTAACTTTTTATTGTTTTGTAGTAAAGCGCATTGAGCTTTAAGGCTATGGGCTGTATAAGGGTTTTTTTAATAAATAAATAAATAAGTAGTAGTAGTAGTAGTAGTAGTAGTAGTAGTAGTAGTAGTAGTAGTAGTAGTAGTAGTAGTAGCAGAGAGCTTATCTCTGGTATTTACTTATTTGCTTGTTTGTTTATTTGGTTGGTTATTTTTCAGTTTTGTTTTGTTTTTATTGCTGATGTTGATGCTCTGCCTACCGTGTCGTTGCTATATTACTGTCAGTTGTTGTTTCTGTTGGCGATGTTCCTATATTCCAATGTTCGTTTGTGGTGATGGTTGTGTATTGCATGCTTAGAACCAAGGACAGAATGGAAGAATAGGCCCAGCCTAAATTTTTATCCTTGTAAAATAAAGTATCTGAGTCTGAGTCTCTCTCTCTCTCTCTCTCTCTCTCTCTCTCTCTCTCTCTCTCTCTCTCTCTCTCTCTCTCTCTCTCTCTCTCTCTCTCTCTCTCGGATTTGATTTTGCTTATTTCATTCTCATTGCTCCTTATAGTCCATGCATTGTGGCCCAAGGCCAATTTACATTAAACAATTCAGTGTTCAGTGTTCTCTCTCTCTCTCTCTCTCTCTCTCTCTCTCTCTCTCTCTCTCTCTCTCACACACACACACACACACACACACACACACACACACATGTCAGCTCAATGCTGTGTATGTGTTGCTCCATGTCAGCTCAGTGCTGTGTCTGTGTGCTCCACGTCAGCTCAGTGTGTATGTGTTGCTCCATGTCAGCTCAGTGTTGTGTCTCTGTGCTCCATGTCAGCTCAGTGCTGTATGTGTTGCTCCATGTCAGCTCAGTGTGTATGTGTTGCTCCACGTTAGCTCAGTGCTGTGTATGTGTTGCTCCATGTCAGCTCAGTGCTGTGTCTGTGTGCTCCATGTCAGCTCAGTGCTGTGTATGTGTTGCTCCATGTCAGCTCAGTGCTGTGTCTCTGTGCTCCACGTCAGCTCAGTGCTGTCTGTGTGCTTCCATGTCAGCTCAGTGCTGTCTGTGTGCTTCCATGTCAGCTCAGTGGCTGTCTGTGTGCTTCCATGTCAGCTCAGTGCTGTCTGTGTGCTTCCATGTCAGCTCAGTGCTGTGTCTCTCAGTGTGTATGTGTTGCTCCATGTCAGCTCGGGTGCGCCTCACTTCGCCTAATTAAACTTCGCCTAATCCTTTGATCTCTAACCTTCCATGCCGGAATTAACTTCCCGATGTCACGAAAACCCCAAGCGTAACATAAAAGGCATTAGCACGATTCGTCTAATCGGCCTAAACATGAGTTATGGCATCGTCGCTGACATGAAGCAACGAGTCACTCAGCAACCACAGACACCTAACCCTAACCACAGACACCTAACCCTAACCACAGACACCTAACCCTAACCACAGACACCTAACCCCTAACCACAGACACCTCTGCACAGGATAGACAACGACGTGCTTCAAGAGGCTGTTCAAGATAACGGAGAAGCTGATAACATTGCACCCAGCCTTCCTACCCACAACGCATGCAGAATGGCACTCCATAACCCTAACCCTAACCCTAACCCTAACCATAGGTTTGGAAATTTTAGGCTAATTGCTACATTATGATCGAGAGTCGATAATGATTAGGCCAAGTGTAATTAGGCGAGATGTGATTAGGCTAGATGTGGTTTGGCGAAGTGTGATGTACTGGTTGGCTCAGATTAAAGATTTTAACCCCCCAGAAAGTATAACCAAACTCTGCCAGAGTTTTTCCCGCTCACTTTTCACTAGATCTTATGGTCTGAACGCTAAGTCTTTTGGATGAGATGACAAAAACCGAGGTCCCGTGAGCCCACGCTAAGTCTTTCGGATGAGATGACAAAAACCGAGGTCCCGTGTGCTCATGCTCTTCGTTCACGTAAAAACAACAACCCAAGGGAGAACGAAAAAGTTGTCATTTGGTCAAAATGTAAACACCACTCCTCATCAGTCACACAAAAATGGCATACAAAAAGAAAATGGATGGCGCAGCGCTAGATGCAACGCGCTCTCCGGGTGGAAGCAAACCCGAATTTCACAGAAACGATTCTCTGTGATTGTAAAAGTAACACCAACACCTATAGGAGTTGACAGACAGACAGACAAGCAAATCAAGAGAACAAGAAACAATCCTTTCTTTACCGAGGCAATTGAATCATTTAATGCATTTTCCCACTGAATTATATAATTAATTCATAACAGTAATGCATTTTTGCCAATACAATTTCCGTACAGACTCCCTCGATGACTAACAATAACCATCATAATCAGTCCCTCACATATGCAATGCAACTCCCAGAAAAAAAAGTAGGCCTACATACTCCCAGATTATTAATTCATAACAAGAATGCATTTTTGCCAGTATAATTTCAGTACAGGCTCCCTCGATGACTAACACTAACCATCATAATCAGTCCCTCACAGAAAGCAATGTAAATACTCCCAGAAAAAAAAGTGCATACTCCCTGATACTTAACTCATAACAATAATGCATTTTTGCCAATGATAATTATATAAATAAAATAAAATAATTTCAGTACAGGTTCCCTCGATTATCAACAATCACCACCATACACAATGCTTACTGTTCCACTAATACTTTTGTACCCGAAGTATAATATTATTTATGCATACATAAAAAAAAACCCATCACCGTTATCACCACCTCTAATTAAAATTCCATTATCATGGCCACTATTTTCTATCAACATTATCATTAAGGAGTGGGTAACTGTCGGATTCGTTCAACGTCTTTTTCTTCAAATATTTTCATAGCGCCTTTAATTTCCTTTAACCCATTTCTGCTGAAATGTTTTATTTTGATAAACGTGTCTGAACAGTGTTGTATTTAATCCAGGAACTCACTATCAAGCATTAATTTATTTCCAAATCTAAGCCGTTGCTTCGGAGTTATGGTGTCTCATATATGGGACACTAAGACTGAATGGGTAGTGGGGTTTTTTTCGACTGAAGAACAGATAGAGAAAATCACTTTACCTGCAGCTTAGGACGATAAATTGACCACTAGAGGGCAGTCCAACCGTTAGGGGCTTATCACGCGCTATTCTTAGTTGGGCGTAGTGAGAGAGAGAGGGGGGGGGGGGAGATTAGTCCCACCCTATCTCTCTCTCACTACGGATAGATGAGCAATAAATAAATACCAAATAAATTAAGCAGTGAATAAATCATTGAATACAGACATCGGAGAAGCGTTATAAAAGACGTGAATATGTTATGTAGGCCTATATGCGAGAGGGTCACTTATAAATGGCAAACACATTACTTTTTAAATACATAAAAAGATAATTAGCGCTCATATATTTACCAAAGCAGTAGCTCAAATGCTAATGCTAAATGCTGGCGGTCAATTTATCGTCCTAAGTTGTCCATTGGGTGCTAAAGAAGTCTCAGAACGACGAAGATCACCTTTAGTGTCCATTTTGCATCAACCTAGTTACATAATTAGACTTTTGTTTTTACCTTCACGGACTGAATGTCTGCCTGTTGCAAGAGTGAATGCCCGTTTGGATACTGACCAACATGGGTATAACTCTCGCCAATAAACCTATTTGAGGCCACTGAATGGCTGCCTTTTGCATGTTCCACATGTCTCGCGACAAAGAGGACGAAAAATACAAACTTTCATTTCATGCCTTTTGCCTTTTGGATACTGACCAACAAGGGCTTAACTCTTGCCGTCAAGGGAGTTAATAACTCTAGTTGCAATGGCCAATATGGGACGCACGGCACAAATGGGATAAACATTAGGGACCTTCGCGCTTTACTTATGTTATACAAATAGGCCTACAATATAAAAGACACACATCTTACACGATTAGAACAACAAAAGTATATAATTATTTTACACAATCAGAACATAACAAAAGTACGTATCTTACACAACTAAGCAACTAAACAGCTAAACATAATAAGGTTTAATAAAGGTCCCGTTGACTGAAACTCAGAATCCCTCTTTTTTTTCAAAAACGTCCAATACTCTCGGACACAACCTTGACAACTTGATTATTACCCTATTTTTCTAAGCCTAGATGAAAGCAAAACACTGTATGAAAAATCACCCCCAGAAATATAAACTACTTTGAAGCAGCATTTCAGGGATAGTGCATGAAAACCCCCCATATGTGTCTAATTCAGACCAAGAGGACGTAAAACACCATTTTCGCGCTCATCGAAGGTGCAAATCACCAAGACCCCTATGTCTTTCTTAAATCCGAGAAGCAAAGTAGTGCAATCTGGGCATGAAATAAAGGACCAATGCCATTGGTGTTCATACCCCTATTGAAACATGTTTTGAACCATTAAGTACCTATCAACTGGTGGTGCTGATGAGTGCTAGGTATAGCCCGCGAGGAAATTTAGCTGCCGCCCGGCGACATGATTTTGTTGTTGTTGAGGAAAAAGGGTGGGGTCTGCAGTCCCCCCCCGTAGGTCTGGCCCTGTCTCTGTGGAAAATTAAATTAAACAGTTCGTATCATTGAGACGGTTTTTAAGTGTAGTCCAGTCCGGATCCAAGGGACCTCCGCAAGCATCAGCCATGCAGTTTCTGAAGGCGCGAAAGGCGTCGCCAGGGGCTGCCGTCATGGCACTGTGCTCCAGACAGGCGGCATTTTCTCTCTTTAAGTAGAAGCTGCAGCTGACGACGGCGTTGTCTTTGGCTGCGGTTGTGGTGCAGTAGTCGTGAAACACGCTGAACGCATTGATGCACTGGGCCCTAGAACAGAATAGATAGCGGTGGCGTCGGAAGATAGTTGACATTGCGGTGGGGTTGTGGGGTGGGTGAAGGGTTGCAGCATGAACATGAATGGCATGGCATGGGGGGAGGGGGGGGGGAGAGCCAGATAGATAGGTAGATAGATAGATAGATCGATAGATAGATAGATAGATTGATAGATACTGAGATAGATAGATAGATAGATAGGTAGATAGATATATAGATACTGAGATACTGATATAGATAGATAGATAGATAGATAGATAGATAGATAGATAGATAGATTGATAGATACTGACATAGATAGATAGATAGATAGATAGATAGATAGGTAGATAGATATATAGATACTGAGATACTGATATAGATAGATAGATAGATAGATAGATAGATATATAGATAGATAGATAGATAGATAGATAGATAGATACTGATATAGATAGATATAGATAGATAGATAGATAGATAGATAGATAGATAGATAGATAGATAGATAGATAGATACTGAGATACTGAGATTCTGATATAGATAGATATAGATAGATATAGATAGATAGATAGATAGATGTGAACAAATCTCAGTTTACTACCGGCATCATTCCTCCAGCCTACAGGACTCAAAAGTTAGAGCAATTGAAATGCAATGATAATAGAGTTGTTTAACCCTTTCGCCGCCAGCCATTTTTCAGCCAAAAAAGACCATTAAATTTAACTGGGTAGAGAACAACAAAAATCTGACAATATTGCAAATTTCTCTGTAACATGTATACCATTAGGCCTATCCTTACCTCCCAAAATTAAGAAAATAGGGTATTCAGATAACAGGCCCTGATTTGATGCATATGGCTCCAACCCACCTGCGTGCGCATCTCGACCATTCCAACGGAAGTGTCGCCATCTTAGTCCTTATTTGTGTGTAAACAAAGTGAAAATGTTATCTAAATGTGTAAAGAAAACATCCAGATGTTATAAATACAGTTTAGATAAGTTTCGAATTGGAACAGCCAAATACGCAGCATCGATCTGGCATTTTTCAAAAAAAGGTAAGGACTAAGATGGCGGTCTCCCATAATATGGCGCTCCTTGTGGCCGGATATGACGACACGTGGGTACCAGCAATTAGAGACATGGGTGTTAAACCATTGTGGTGCTAAAATGCGACATTGGCGGTGAAAGGGTTAAAAACAGTTTTGTCCCTGTCTTTGGAAGCGAACATTCAAAAATCAAAACCAGTTAAATTAACATGGTGTTTGATCTATGTTCTAAAAAACCCATAAAGAGTGCTAGCTTAGTTTTTCCTCCTTATTAGGGAGGCAATGGCAGAACCCAGCCAAGGACAGCTGTTTCGATCCTAGGGGATCTCATCAGCTCGGCAATGGATGGGGTCTTAGCCTACCAAAGTGGAACTACTCTCACCTCAAGATAGATAGATAGATAGACTTGATATATATATATATTAAGTGAAAAAATCAAAACAACAACAAAACGTTGACGAGACGTTTCGCTGTATTGCTTTTTCAATCTACATTCTGAGTTACAAGAATGAATGAACTTGACGTTCTGTGGGGAAATGTCATCATACTGATGACAAATTCACACAATGACGTCAAGCTCTAAATAACACGTTCGCTTCCCTTAGATTAAAGACCTCACATATCAAAAAGTATGAAAAAATAAACATGTGCATGTACATACACACGTGCTAACATACAATTTATTTCACTCTATGTTGCTCTCTCTCTCTCTCTCTCCCCCCCCCCCCCTCTCTCTCTCTCTCTCTCTCTCTCTCTCTCTCTCTCTCTCTCTCTCTCTCTCTCTCTCTCTCTCTCTCTATCTCTCTATCTCACACACACACACACGCACTATCTGTCTCACATTCTCTCTCTCTTTATCTCACACACACACACATAAAACACACACACACACACACACACACACACACACACACACACGCACGCATACACACACACACACACACACACACACACACACACACACACACACACACACACACACACACACACACACACACGCACGCACGCACGCACACACACACATTATTATTTTGTTCATTTTACTTAAGATTTTCATAAGATTTTTACTATTTCTGGTTTAACTTTGTGCTGGTTTGCTTTTATTGTGGATTTTCAATTTGGTGCAAAGAAGACACCATTCTCTTGTAGAATGTCTTCTGGCTCAAGTTGACAACCACTGGACAGTCAAATTGCCTTATGTTATTGTGGCAGTATCATAGCCGATGAGGTTTATCCGAGGCGTGGTTGCTGCTACACATATCTGTATTAAAAAGAAGATCGGGACTTTACTGGTTAAGCACTGCCTCCGGGTATTGCCCCCAGTATTGTTCCCACCATCTTTATATTTACAAATGCCCCACATGGCCGAAAGGCCGAAGAGGGCGTTAAACCCTATTTTCACAGTCAAATTGCAGGCCGATCATGCAAACTGATGAGACCTTTTACTAGGTCGAAACAGCTGTCTTTGCATAAGGCACTGTGCCTCCCCCATTGGGAGAAAAAGTGAATCAGCACAATTTATATATAAAACCACAAACGGACTATATTTAAAATCAACCAACAAGACATAATATTAGAAGTCCTCAGTAAAACTACGTGCGCTCATACACACACACAGACACCCACACAGACACACAGAGACACACAGAGACACACACACACACACACACACACACACACACACACACACACACACACACACACACACACACACACACACACATACACACAAACGCGCGCACGCACACGCACACAAACACACCCACAACAGTAACAACAATCAACATACCTAGAGGCCAAGAACGGGCCTGTGCTTGATAGCAGTCTGTCTAATATATATATATATATATATATATATATATATATATGGGAGAATAAGTAAATCAGCACAATTTATATAATTTTTATTTTTTTATTTTTTTGAGCACGGAACATTACTCAAAGTTAACGTTAACTGGTTTTGTTTCTGAGGTTCACAAATAAAGACATTGGACACAGAAAAGCTTTATCAAAGCAAACTATCCTGCATTTCAAATGCACTAACTTTTCAGTCCTTCAGAGTAGGGGTACGGAGCTGGCTATTCACTGAGATTTTTCTTTCATACTATATATATATATATTTGTTTAGACCAGCATGGACAAAGAGCAGTCTTAGCTCGACATATCTGCTTTTAATAAATGTTCCTTTTTTTAAAAAAATGCAGGCCGATCATGCAAACTGATGAGACCTTCTCTTAGGTCGAAACAGCTGTCTTTGCATAAGGCACTGTCCCTCCCCCATTGGGAGAAAAAGTAAATCAGCACAATTTATATAATAAATGTTTTTTATTTTTTTATTTTTTGAACACGGAACATTACTCAAAGTTAACGTTAACTGGTTTTGTTTCTGAGGTTCACAAATAAAGACATTGGACACAGAAAAGCTTTATCAAAGCAAACTATATATATAATATATATATAAACGTACAAGAATTGAAGACGAAAAAACAACCACACCATTAAACTTTCCTCTTATATATATAGTTTGCTTTAATAAAACTTTATTTGTGTCCAATGTATCAGTTTGTGAACCTAAGAAAGAAACTCAATAACTTTAACTTTAACTTTACGATTTGTTCTGTGTTCTGAAAAGAATTAAAAAAAATTAACGTGCTGATTTACTTTTTCTCCCAATGGGAGATAGACAATGCCTATGCAAAGACAGCTGTTTCGTCTTTGAGAAAGACTCTTCAGTCTGCATATCGGCCTGCAAAGAATGTCCACAGTGAACAGTCAAACTGAGCTAGAAAACTTTCTCCAAGAGAAAGGTTGTCCTCTTTGCACCAGATTGAAAGTCCTCAATAAAAGCAAACCAGCACTTAATTAAAAAGAAATGGTAAAAATCTTGTGTAAAATAACAAAAATAATAATGTTCTAAAATTACAATCCCTTGAAGAGAGTAGAAGAGATGGGATGCCATACTTATATATATACTTATATATACTTTTTTAATATATATATTTTTTTTTTTTAAACATTATTTTTTTTTTTTTTTTTGAACACGGAATACTCAAAGTTAGCGTTAACTGGTTTTGTTTTTGAGGTTCACAAATAAAGACATTGGACACAGAAAAGTTTTATCAAAGCAAACTATTCTGCATTTCAAATGTACTAACTTTTCAGTCCTTCAGAGTAGGGGTACGGAGCTGGCTATTCACTGAGATTTTTCTTTCATACTATATATATATATTTGTTTTAGACCAGCATGGACAAAGAGCAGTCTTAGCTCGACATATCTGCTTTTAATAAATGTTCCTTTTACAGTTATTTCTACTGTTGTGTTTTCGTTTTTTAATGTCCTGATAGATAGATAGATAGATAGATACATACATACATAGATAGATAGATAGATAGATAGATACATAGATACATACATACATAGATAGATAGATAGATAGATAGAAGTTGCCAGAATACGGATTCTCCTGTTGTCACACAAAAATGATACTCTGTCTATGTCTCTCTGTCCCTGACTCTCTCTCGCTCGCGCTCTCTCTCTCTCTCTCTCTCTCTCTCCCCCCTCTCTCTATCTCTCCCCCCCCTCTCTCTCTCCACCCTCTCTCTCTCTCTCTCTCTCTCTCTCTCTCTCTCTCTCCCCTCTCTGTCTCTCTCTCTCTCCCCCTCTCTCTCTCTCTCTCTCTCTCCCCTCTCTCTCTCTCTCTCTCTCTGTGTCTCTCTCTCCCCTCTCTGTCTCTGTCTCTGTCTGTCTGTCTGTCTGTCTCTCTCTCTCTCTCTCTCTCTCTCTCTCTCTCTCTCTCTCTCTCTCTCTCTCTCTCTCTCTCTCTCTCTCTCCTCCCCCCTCTCTCTCTCTGTGTGAATGTAACTACTTTCTTTAAAATTCTCGATACAAACATCCAGCCTATTTTACTACACGCATCTGAAATTGGGGGGCTACATAGGTTAGAACATAATGCACATTTTAGCTTGTAAACGGTTTATCGATGTTCCAAGCAAAACTGCTAACAAAATGGTTTATGGGGATTTAGGCAGGTACCCACTTTACTTTAATTCTAGTGTTGCTTTTTTATGATTCTGGTTTAGATTACTTCAAATGGATGTTGGTAGATTGCCATACAAAGCGTATTCATTTTGATGTTGTTAGAATTAAACAGATCTGGTAAGCAATGTTGGGTGTTTAAGATTAGAGAGATTCTGTGTATGACAGGCTTTAACTTTGTTTGATTACAGCAAGGGGTAGGTGATGTAAAGACGTTTCTAAATATATTTAAACAGCGACTTATTGACATGTTTATCCAGGAATGGTCTGGCACCATCAGAGACCAACAAAGGTATGAAGATTATAGAGATTTCAAGATTATGTTTGAAAAAGATAGATATATCTCCAATATAAGCTCATATTGTTTCCGTGTTGCTATAACTCAATTACGATTCAATGTTCTGCCTCTAAACAACAATGTCCATCGCTATAGTACAGTCGATAAAGAAAAGACGTGTCCATCTTGTAGTAATCAAATTGAAAATGAACTACATTTTCTAATGAAATGTCCTCAGTTTCAAGATCTCAGAAACAAGTTTCTTAAAGATATTAATCATTTGCCTATTCAGAACGTTTTGAAAGCAAATAATGATTATCACATATATAAAGTCTCCAGATATGTGTTTCATGCTACGACTAGAAGGCAAAGAGGAATACTATAAATACATGGACTGTATTTTGTTCTTTGTCATTGCATTTGACAAATCGAAACTTGACTTTCTATGTGTTTTTCTGCGTACATTTAGTGTTGTCGTTCTTGTTGTAATGTAAACGCATTGATTACTTTCATATTTGATAATTCATTCATCAATTATGTTTGATGGTCATATGGTTTGTTTATTATCTTTTTGTTGCAGGTTTTATGCCTTGGATTATTTTTTCCCCCTCCCCTCCCCCCCCAACCATTCCATTTCATGGTATTGTGGCCAATGGCCGATGTACAATTAAAAATGTTCAGTGTTCAGTGTTCTCTCTCTCTCTCTCTCTCTCTCTCTCTCTCTCTCTCTCTCTCTCTCTCTCTCTCTCTCTCTCTCTCTCTCTCTCTTCCTTTCCTTCCTTGCAGGCTACTCACGCGTCCTGAGCGTTGTTTTGATAGAAAAGGCCATACAGAATGTTCTGAGTATTCGACCCAATGTTGATGATATGGTTGTTCCAGTTCGTGTCATCGAACGTGGAACATAGACTTGCAGGGAAGAGGTAGTCGTCACTTGGTTTAGCTGCCACATGCAGCTGGAAAAAAGAAGGCCAATTAATGAGCCTACAAATGTTGATGTATTATTGGTGTGACCGAGTGACGTAAGTAGTCCACTCGTCACTAATTATTCATAGCCCAGTTTACTGGTCACAAGATTGTTCAAAGCAGACGGTTCAATCTGCCAACAGACGGCTCGATTGCAATTCGCTAGTTTTGACAACCATTGTCATCGTGTCAGCAGACGATGTAATTGCGTGTCTCCTTTTTAGTCACAAGATCTTATTCGAATTCAAATATGACCAAGTCACGTGCTGAGGCAAGCTTATAATTCAAATTTGACCGCCAGTTGGTCGCGTCACTTGACCAGAGTAGCTAGGCCTACTACTAGCACTAGCCACTCACTCACTGTGTGATGCGTGATACGCCCGTGTGGTCATCAGCCTGCAATGTCTGAGCACTATCCCTGCTCATAGATCATGATGTATTTGCTGCACTGTCTTTCTTAGTTTTTCCTAGCTATGTTTCCTAGTGAATAAACAAAGTCAAACAACTGTCTGGTTTTCCTCTATATGTTCCTGGTCTGCGTGGTGTGTGCTCATCATCACCCCCATTTCCTCATCAACTCCTCCTTATCCCTAACCCTTACCCTTACCACCCCCATCACATTGGATTTAATACAAAAACCAATAACTTGTATGAAACAATGACTGCATAAATATAAAAAGGGGTTGTTGTTGTTTTATTTTATATTTCAGCAGTCGTTTTGTTATACAATTTATTAGTTTTCGTAATAAGTTCAATAATATGTCTGATGCAATCTGGGCATGAAATAAAGGACTAATGCCATTGGTGTTCATACCCCTATTGAAACATGTTTTGAACCATTAAGTACCTATCAACTGGTGGTGCTGACGAGTGCTAGGTATAGCCCGCTAGGAAATTTAGCTGCCGCTCGACGACATAATATATTTTTTTTTTAAAGAAAAAGAGTGTGGGCTGCAGCCACCTGAGCCACCCTCCCCCCTCCCCCGCTCGTAGGTCCGGCCTTGTCTCCGTGGAAAACTAAAAGGAGCTAGAATAAGGGGAATTCGTGTACTGCGGGTCTAACAGTTCGCATCATTGAGACGGTTTTGAAGAGCAATCCTGTCGACATCCGTGGCACCTCCGCAGTCCTCAGCCATGCAGTTTCTGAAGGCGCGAAAGGCGTCGCCAGGGGCTGCCCCCGTGGCACGGTGCTCCAGACAGGCGGCATTGTCTCTCTCTAAGTAGAAGCTGCAGCTGACGACGGCGTTCGCTCTGTTTGTGGGTGTGGCACAGTCGTCGTGAAACACGAATAGGGGTGGGGGAGGGGGGGGGGGAGAGCCAGATTGATATATAGATAGATAGATATATTTGGGGGAAGGTCCCCAAAGGCCAACCCATCCCTTCAACAGCAGCATTAAAAATAAGCCAACAAGTCTTGGTCAAATTGAAAAGCCAAGGCAAAATTAAATGACCTGGAGCTTATTATTCAAGTGTGAGCATCCAAGCACAACAAGGTCAAAGATCGAAGGTCATCAATGCTTTGCATGACAGATGACCTGTACCCATAATGACAGCCATCAAATTAGGGATGGGTGTGGTGTGGTGGGATGGGCGACGCAACTGTGGAAATCTGAAAGATATGTCTAAGAAAAACAATTTGATGCGTCCAATGCCAACAGTCTAAGTCAAAAACGTAACCTGTAACCGCTACGATTTTGAAACGTACACGACCTTGAGCTAACGTACCTACCTAATTCTGAAGCTTCAAATGCAAAAATGTGAAATGTAATCATGGCTAACACAACAATGTGACGTGAAATGGCTTCAAATATTGTGCGAAGGTGCGTCACACGACGCAGATAATAACTAATAATAATGCTTTACGTCGTCCCGGCCTAAGCCATATGGGACATTACTTTTTTCTTTTATATATTGGGAAAGGGGGAGAGGGACATAGAGAAAAAAAGGTTTCTATCTGCTTTAGATTTTTTTTCTTTTTACAAATGTTTTATCTTGAATAAAGGTCAACACAAGGTCGCACAATATTTGAAGCCATTTCATCGTGCACTTCACAATAGTAGGTTTTGTTGAACAGACATCAAAGCACACAAACAGATCGAGACAAAAATTATGCACAGTCTAGCCACACATAACGGTCCCTTCAGTATCGTGGACACCCCCGATAATCCGGACAGTTTTTACCCAGTCTCTTCTCTTCTTGTTACTAAAAAAGAGTCTTCAGTATAGCGACCACCTCACGGTTAAGGACAGTTTTAGACAGTCTGTCAGGTGGTTGCTAGTTTGAGGTTCGACTGTAGATGTGTCCTTCCCTAACCAGGGGCAAAGAAACTGCTCGTTCAAATCTTCTCTGAATTCCCATCTTTTTCCACACACAAATATCTGTATTGTTAAAACAATTCTGGACTTTACTGGTGTTGCACTGCCTCCAGTATCGTTCGGGAGAGAACTGGTGGTCGTAGTTGGCCATGTGGGATGCAACCGGTGACGAATCCCGTCTGTGCTCCGTGACTCTCTTCCTGAGGTTCCTTTCTGTCTCCCCAATGTAGACCCCCACCCACCCGTCACAGTCTCCGCAATCAATGCGGTTACCATTGTCATTATAATCACTATCATCATTGCTATTATAATAATAATAATTATTATTATAGTAATTGTTATTATATTATTATTATCATCATTAATATTAATATTATTACCATTATCATTATTATTATTATTATTATTACCCATTATCATTATTTTTACCATTCATCATTATTATGACTATCATCATCATCATCATCATCATCATCATCATCATTATTATTATTATATTATTATTATTATGATGATGATGATGATGATGATGATGATTATTATCACCATCATCATTATCATTATTATCATTATTATTATTATTATTATTGTTACTATTTAAACGCACCGTTATGCAGAGCCCGTAGGACGCTTGACTACCAGCGATGCGGGGCGTGAACAAAACGCTCATCCACTCATTGCCGATGCCCTGCCCTGGGTTTGAAAACAGGAGTTCGGTGGAGGGAAGAATGGAAACATTACTGTTCACTGTGGGTGGGCCCGTGCCGCCTGGTCCGGAGAAAAATCCCGTCACGTTCCACGCCAGGCTGGTATCGCTATTCTGGAGACCAGGTACGGTATAATTAGAGGTGGGGGGGGGGGGGGGGGGGGGGGGGGGGGGGGGGGGGGGGGGGGGGGGGGGGGGGGTGGGGGGGGGGGGGGCAAACCAAACCCCCAGGTTTGGAACCCCAAAAAAACAACGGTGCTAAACTTTCGCGGTTCGAGAAACCGGTTCCAGTTGCTGTGAAAGTATATAAGTTGTTTTTTCTTAGACTAACGGCATTCATTAAAAATCATCATGATCGCTTCTCGGCCTTTTGGCTAAGACAGTGATTCAGGAACATAAATTTTTGTTTATACCTTGGTT
Organism: Phymorhynchus buccinoides; assembly: GCA_017654935.2. NCBI lineage: Eukaryota > Metazoa > Mollusca > Gastropoda > Neogastropoda > Raphitomidae > Phymorhynchus > Phymorhynchus buccinoides. Next base: position 11,160,870 of record CM065711.1, read on the forward strand.
GGTTTGTTCAGCCCGTCGTACATGGCGAAAGCCGATACGCGACGCTAAACTGAACTTCCATCCACTAACGGCATTCTTTTCGAAGAACAACGCTGATTCTCAGCGCAGATTGGGTGTTTGTAAACCAAGAGTAGCTGTTTCTAGTTTGTGGTGGAGTATGGCTTTGACTTTGACTGAGTGTTGAGTTGAGTGTGTGTGTGTGTGTGTGTGTGTGTGTGTCATGTGTGTCCATACGTTTTTCTTTATTGTGTATGGCAGTTAACTCCCGTGGCAGTTTTAACCCCATGGCAGTTTTAGCCCCGTGGCAGCTATCTCCTCCCTACACCTACCCCCTCCCCACATTTACTTGCTCGGGGACTTATCTGCCACTCAGCGACACGCTTGTTTGCTATTGTGGCTTTCAACAGACAGCCAGTCTCAAACACAATTTCGGTTTTACATTTCCAAGAAGAAGGCAGCATTTCACCTTCCAAGAAAATGGATCACAAACGTGTAAGGTCTTTCATTTCACGGGGGGGGTGGGGGGGGGGGGGGGGGGGGGGGGGGGGGGGGGGGGGGGGGAGGGGGGGGGGGGGGGGGGGGGGGGGGGGGGGGGGGGGGGGGGGGGGGGGGGGGGGGGGGGGGGGGGGGCGGGGGGGGGGGGGGGGGGGGGGGGGGGGGGGGGGTGGGGGGGACAAAAATTGACATATCGCAGAAAGAGTGTTTCATAATCATTTTTCACTTGACCTCGCGCACGCAGAGAGAGAGAGAGAGAGAGAGAGTAGTACTTCTTCTTCTTCTTCGTCTTCTAAGTTCTTGTTCTTCGGTCGTTCAGGCATGTTTCTGTCAATTACGAACGTAGATGCATCATGCTGCTGTTATGCGCCTAAGTAAGAATAATTAGGCCCAGCATGTCTGACTTCGGCTAGAGGAAATCTTTTTTGAAGTATTTCTTGAAAAAAGGCAGGAGAATGGACCGGAAAGGCAGAACGATAGTAGATAACAGCATGCAAAGGGAAAAGGCAGAATCAAAGAGAGTGACAGATTAGAGGAAGTTATAAGCACATAACTTCCAGAAGGTGGGGGAACTATTTTTACGGAAGACCCCCCCCCCCCCCCCCCCCCCAGTATCCCTAGGGGGGGAAGCTTGCTGCCTTCTACTCATACCCCCACACCCCCACCCCCCACCCACACCCACACCCAGTCAGTTTCTCTCTCTCTCTCTACTCTCTCTCTCTCTCTCTCATCTCTCTCTCTCTCTCTCTCTCTCTCTCTCCCTCTCTCTCTCTCTCTCTTCTCTCTCTCTCTCCTCTCTCTCTCTCTCTCTCTCTCTCTCTCTCTCTCACTCTCTCTCTCTTCTTCGCCGCAGGGAGGCAAGCAAAGAGCCAAAGACATTGAAAAGAAAAGACTAACATCTGGTCCCTTTTCCCTATATGAGTAGTGAGGACAGAAACACTGGTTGTGTCCCTTTTAAACATCATATAGTAATAAAGCCAAGTGTCTGTGGTGTGTCTGAAACACGAAACGGGCCTTATAACTCCGCCGTTTTTCGACCGAATCGCTTCAAATTTGCTGTGAGCCCTAACGGGGCGATGGCAACGGCAACCGAGGCGGCCGTATCATTTGCGCGGTTTCGCAAATGCGCGAAACATCCGCCGGCATCTCGGCGCCCGTATCTCCGGCGATTGCCTTCGAATTTGGCAGAAAGATGACCGGGGCCGGGGACTATCCGTGTGCCAAACCGGAAGCGAATCGATTCAGAAATGCCGGAGATACGGGCGCCGACAGGCCGCTTCACGTTTTCACAAACCGCGGCGTAACCAGACCTGACATTGACTCGAGATTTGGAACATGCGTGACCAGGGATAGTGACTATCGTCGTGCAAAATTTCAACACCACCCGTTCATAAACACGCGCTATAAACCGATTTATTTGGCAGGACGCTAATTTCAACCAACACTTCACACATAACCAAAGACTCTAAAAGGGGAAGATGGACTACTTAATAAGAGTTACGGCGAGCCTGGCTGATAGAGTTATCGTTAGTGGGGTAGTTCACAGTGGCGGCTATGCAAAGACTCAAATTGGAATTTGAACTGAGTACAGTCAGGTCAAGTCAAAATGACCTTTATTGACGATAACGGAAGAAGCTAAACAAAGCTTTTGTTTTTCATCCTGTCGTCATAAATTCACAAGAAACACAACTGAAGCAAGTAATTGCTAAACAACAAAAACTGGAGATAAAAAATCAAACCGCCATCTTTAAATATAGAACAGAATAAGCTAAACAAACCTTTTTTTCATCCTGTCGTCATAAATTAACAAGAAACACAACTGAAGCTAATAATTGCTAAACATCGAAAACTGGAGAGAAAAATGGAAACCGCCATCTTTAAATATAGAACAGAATAAGCTAAACAAACCTTTTTTTCATCCTGTCGTCATAAATTAACAAGAAACACAACTGAAGCTAATAATTGCTAAACATCGAAAACTGGAGAGAAAAATGGAAACCGCCATAATCAATAGATAGGGGGAATAATACACATAATTATGTCACACAAGCACAGTACAATAATGATATACAAACTAATAATATTATGGACAAATGTAATCATAAAAGGAGAAGATGGAGTTGGAAGAAAATAATGATTGATACAAAGAGACGGATAGACCAACAGAGACACCGGAAAGAATAAAACAGCGAGAGAGAGAGAGAGAGAGAGAGAGAGAGAGAGAGAGAGAGAGAGAGAGAGAGAGAGAGAGAGAGTTAACTCGGAAATAAAGAAATAAAAAAATCTCAAATGAAAAAAACCCCACTCAGAGAAGAGATTTTTTTTTATTAAGAAATGAAAATTACATGAATATTAGCAGTTAAAGACAGGGTAGTAAAATGGAAATAGGCATAAACGGCCAATCGTGGTTTTTTGGGGTTTTTTTTTTTTGGGGGGGGGAGTTTAGTTTAGCTAACATGTTACTAACCCCATGTTAAATGTGTGGTTAAAGACACGTTCGTGATTGCTGCACCAGCAGACAAGAGAGAAGATTTATAATGGGAAAACAAGATGGCAAAGATTAGAACGCAAAAGATATTAAGATTATATTTTCTTTGTGCTTTTTTTTTTGGAGGGGCTGGGGGTGGGGGTGGGGTGGGGTGGAATCTTAGCTCGAATTTGTGGAGAGAAAAAAATCTCAATTAATGGTAAAATAAATTTAACAAAAAATAAAATGGCATGTCTGGGTTTCTCATGGTGGTTTTTTTAAAGCAATAAATCCCCGTGGGAATACCTCAAAAATAGTCCCCCCACCTTCTGGAAGTTCTATGCTTGTAACTTCCCCTAATCTGCCACTCCCTTTGACTCTGCCTTTTCCCTTTGCTTTCTATCATCTACTATCTTTCTGACTTATTGGCCCCATTCTCCTGCCTTTAAAAAAAAAAAAAATCTTCCAAATAAATTTTTTTTTTGGGGGGGGGGGGGTTGTTGACTATTTTGACTATTTTGGGTTGGTTGACTATTTTTGGGGTTGTTGACTATTTTTGGGGTTGTTGACTATTTTTGGGGTTGTTGACTATTTTTGGGGTTGTTGACTATTTTTGGGGTTGACTATTTTTGGGGGTTGTTGACTATTTTTGGGGTTGTTGACTATTTTTGGGGTTGTTGACTATTTTTGGGGTTTTGAACTTGGTTGTTGACTATTTTTGGGGTTGCTGACTATTTATTTTTGGGTTGTTGACTATTTTTGGCTTTTGCTCAAAACATTCTGAGCGACTTATATGTAGGTTTTTTCCCCCAGGCACCATCTGCATTCAGTCTTTTAACTGCATGAACAGCTTGACTTTGAATGTGACCGAACAGCCGTGGGAAGCCCAAAAGCTACTAGGGGAAGACGGGGTAAAAAGCGCATGGGCGGGTAAGAAGCCCACCCCAATTATCTCATGAAATGAAGCCAAATTTCAGTCTCATTTTGCCCGTGAGACGAGCGTTAATGTCTAGCATTCGTCTCATGGGCAAATTTGACTGAAAGTTTCTTTATTTCATGAGATAATTGGGGTGGGCTTCTTACCCGCCCATGCGCTTTTTACCCCGTCTTCCCCTACACGCATTAAACATATCAATACAGGGAGCTGATAGTTGTTGTTGCTGTTGTTGTCTTACCCTGGCTTAAAGACTCCAGGGATCATCCCAACAACCAAAGCACTTGAACACTATGGTACAAATGCACCAGCTACTAGGGAGGAGAGAACATTACTACGTGTGTGACCGTTTTTGATTAACCCGCCACGTGGGCAGCCACACTGCGACTTCGGAGGAGGGGCTGATATTGCCTTCTTCTTCTTCTTCTTCTTCTTCTTCTTCTTCTTCTTGCGTTCCCATGCCATATATGGCCATAATGGGTAAGGTACGTATGTGTCCGGTTTTCAGTTTTCACTGGTCTCTCCGCTGCGTACAGCCGACACATTCCGATTTTGGAGGAGCTCAAAGGAGAGAAAACAAGGTCGTACGTCAAGGTCAAGGTCACGACGGCAAAATGGTTTGCGCGGATCTCTTCCTATTAAGGTGGCACACCTTCACACAAAATTTGACGCGATTCGGTCAAGCGGTTCGGGAGATATCCTTGGGACAGACAGAAAACAACAACAACAACAACAAAACAAAACAACAAAAAGACAAACCAGCCCATCGCAAAGTCCGTTCACCTTCGGTGACGGACAATGATTTGGAAGACTTTTGGTGTTTTTTGTTTGTGGCTCAAGCCACAAACCTATAACTCACTTTGTCGGTCGGTCGGTCGGTCTGTCGGTCGGTCCAAAATTGTCGCACATTTTGACAAAATTGTCGCACTTCAAATCGAGGTGGTGAAAATGATGTTTTACGTCCTCTCGGTCATAGACACATATGGGACATTTGTAAATACAAAGATGGTGGGAACAATACTGGCTGCAATGCCCGAAGGCAGTGCAACACCGGTACAGTCCCGAGTTTTTAACAATATAGATAGGTGTAGCGGTAACCACGCCTCGGTTAAACTTCATCGGCTATGGTACCGCCAACATTATTATTGATTACAGTTAAGTATAAAAGTAAGAATGCCAACAGCACCTGGTGTTCCCAGGCGGTCACCCATCCAAGTACTGACCAGGCCCGACGTTGCTTAACTTCGGTGATCGGACGAGAACCGGTGTTTTCAACGTGGTATGGCCGTTGGCATTCAAATCGAGGCTACACTTCAAATTGAGGCCTCTCTTTAAAATGATGTATTTTAAAAGCGTACAAAATAATAAACATACGTAATACAGACACTACAACAGACACGACGAGTATGCGGTGCTTCTTTCGATGAGCATAAGTAGGATAAATAGTTTTAAATGTTTTCCAAAAGATATAAAAAGTTACGAAATGGTGCAGAGATAACATTCTGGTTTACAGATTAAAATTATTGAAAAGCCAGGGGAGGTGACTCATGATTGGAGTGGTAAAAATAGACCGCGTGCCACAAACTATTGCGATTTCGCGCTTGTTTAAAGGCAGGATTGAGAATGGGACAATGAGCTCAGAAAGGTAGTAGACGACAGAAAGCAAGGGGGAAAGGCAGAGTCAAAGAGAGTGGCAGATTAGAGGCAGTTACAGGCACAGCCAATTTCAAGAAGGTGGGGGAACTATTTTTGTTATGAAAGACACCCCCTCCCCCCCACTGAGGAGAGACTCGTGGAAGGGGGCGGGGTCGTCCAGCTCCCCGT
>CM065711.1:11171589-11174089 GCA_017654935.2 Phymorhynchus buccinoides
ATTTCAGACCATTTTCTTTCTATTGATACAAGAACCATTTCATTGAGATGAAAGAAGTGTTCCGGACGAACATATTGACCAGTCAATATTGGCACACATGTTTTTTTCATTGAGATCAAAGAAGTGTTCTGAAAAAACATACTGACCACTCAAGATTGGCATACATGTTTTGTTTTTCCCATTGATATCAAAGAAGTGTTCTGGGCAGACACGTTGACCAGTCAAGATTGACACACATGTTGTTTTCCCCATTGATATCAAAGAAGTGTTCTGGACAGACACGTTGACCAGTCAAGATTGGCATACATGTTTTGTTTTTCCATTGATATCAAAGAAGTGTTCTGGACAGACACGTTGAACCAGTCAAGATTGACACACATGTTGTTTTCCCCATTGATATCAAAGAAGTGTTCTGGACAGACACGTTGACCAGTCAAGATTGACACACATGTTGTTTTCCCCATTGATATCAAAGAAGTGTTCTGGACAGACACGTTGACCAGTCAAGATTGACACACATGTTGTTTTCCCCATTGATATCAAAGAAGTGTTCTGGACAGACACGTTGACCAGTCAAGATTGACACACATGTTTTTTTCCATTGAGATCAAAGAAGTGTTCTGGACAGACACATTGACCAGTCAAGATTGACACACATGTTTTTTTCGTTGAGATCAAAGAAGTATTCTGAAAAACACACTGACCAGTCAAGATTGGCATACATGTTTTGTTTTTCCCATTGAGATGAAAGAAGTGTACTGGGCAGACCTATTGACCAGTCAAGATTGACACACATGTTTTGTTTTTCCCATTGAGATCAAAGAAGTGTTCCGGGCAGACCTATTGACCAGTCAAGATTGACACACATGTTTTGTTTTTCCCATTGAGATCAAAGAAGTGTTCCGGACAGACGTATTGACCCCCCAAAAAAAAATCAACATGGGATTGTTAGCTTGTCAAAACGTCATCGTCAATAATGTCAACTGTTCAATATTGCGCAGACGCGAGGTGGGTGGGTGGTGGTGATGGTGGTGTGTGTGTGTGTGTGTGGTGTGGTGGGGGGGGGGGGGGGGAGGGGGTGCAGTAGAAGAACGCACTCCCTAACCTTTACTATTCAGGATTTTTTAAGTTCAGTTTCCCGACGAAATGTTGGATCGATGAGAAACAACATGTGTCACACAACATCAATGGCGTTTTCTTGTTTCGATATTTTGAAAACAACTCGCAGCTTGATATCTGATCAGTGCGTCTGTAAGCAAATAGCATTCAACTGTTAAAAGTAAGGACATTAAACTCAGGAGCGAAACAACAAGGAAGTCATCAATAAAACTAAACCCGTTTTATGTCAAGGGCCACCGTTTCGTTTTGGGGACGCTAGGTTGTAGGGGTGATACTCATTCAACTAAACTTTTTTACAATAACATTTTGGTACCAGGCATGTCCAAATGCAGTTGCGCATCCTTAGGGGAAGACGGGGTAAAAAAAAAATAGCGCATGGGCGGGTAAGAAGCCCACCCCAATTATCTCATGAAATGAAGCAAATTTCAGTCTCATTTTGCCCATGAGACGAGCGTTAATGTCTAGCATTCGTCTCATGGGCAAATTTGACTGAAATTTTCTTTATTTCATGAAATAATTGGGGTGGGCTTCTTACCCGCCCATGCGCTTTTTACCCCGTCTTCCCCTACCAGTTGCGACTACCAATCTTCGTCTAGATGGGTTGCTTACCATGTCCACAATCCATACTTTTAATCCCTGAGAAAGACGGGAAATGGACATAATGCCTTGATGTAAAAACGGTCTTCGGGGATTTAACCCTTTCACCGCCAATGTCGCATTTTCACACCACAATGATTTAACACCCATGTCATTAAAACTCTTGAAATCAGGGTCTGTTATTCAATGATATTGTGTTCCTTAATTTGGGCACTAAGGAATGACCGTATTCTAAATGTGTCACAGAGAAATCCCACAATATTGCAGACAAAATCTTTTCTGTAGCCAAGCAAATTTAATGGACCTTTTTGGCTCAAAGATGGCTGGCGGTGAAAGGGTTAAGAAAAGAAAAAGAAAATGCTTCTATGGCTGGTACCCACGTGTCGTCATATCCGGCCACAAGGAGCGCCATGTTATGGGAGACAGCCATCTTAGTCAGTAACTTTTTTTGAAAAATGCCAGATCGATGCTGCGTATTTGGCTGTTCCAATTCGAAACTTATCTAAACTGTATTTATAACATCTGGATGTTTTCTTTACACATTTAGATAACATTTTCACTTTGCTTACACACAAATAAGGACTAAGATGGCGACACTTCCGTTGGAAGGGTCGAGATGCGCACGCAGGTGGGGGGGGGGGGGGGGGGGGGGGGGGGGGGGCAATACTTGCATCCCTAGAGTATTGGTAAAGTACCGTCCCAAAAAATAGGACAGCAGGCACGGGAGGAGTGGGTTTTTTTTTAAAGACACACTGACCCACCACGATTAAGTCCCTTCGTTTTT
>CM065711.1:11179089-11184089 GCA_017654935.2 Phymorhynchus buccinoides
ATATCATTGCTGAAAAAGGTCGAAGAAACGCGTTCCCTTCTTTTTCTTCAACACCATAATCATTCAAGATCAGAAAACAAGGGTTTGTATGGGTCCCAAATCTGATCGACTTTCATTTGGATTCTGGCATTGTAATTTTCAACTGAAAACCTATATTTTAAGGTATGTGTAAAGGACATGAATAGTGGTGATTCTTTTTTGGTCTTGCATTTTATAGATGCACGATTTTGCAAGCAAGATTATCAAATCTATAATCTAATCGGTGCAAACATTCCCTTCACAATCGAAAATCACTAAGTGTTCGCTAATTTTAAAATTCTGTGTGATTGAGCATTTTTGAGTAAGTTTTGTTTGAAATTAATTCCAAAACGTTTGAACACATTGACAGTGCCAGAAGAGATGTTAGATATTGTCTTTTTCAATATTACAGAAAGAGCATTTATTTGTTGTTTCACAATTCATGCTTTGAAGAATAATGTTAGTTCCGATAATTCTATGAACAATTCTAATTTGGGCCCATTTTAATTTAATTTCTTTCTTTATTTATTTTTTTCAAAATATGATCTTCGACGTCACATTCCTTGCACGTCTACTATCCCAGTTCTGGCAACACCTTGGATTTGCTTCATTACTTAGCAAATAATCATAAAACAGTCTTGCACCTCTTGGAGAAGGAAGTAAGATAGACAGCACTTTATTTGTTGAAAATGGAGAAAACTTGCCATCAGTTAATTGTATTGCTTTTTCTTGAGCATAATATTTCACCCCATTTATGATCCCGAAGTAAGTAAGAATGTTTGTAGGAATGCCATACTTTACCAAAAACATATCATAAGACAAAACCTGCCATTTTCATCCAGCAAATGACTAATTTTATAAACATCTTTCTCATTCCATACCTTATAAAAGACGGGCTTCTGTGCTATTAGAATATTACAATTACGGAATAAAGGCTCGGATAACATTTCATCAGCGCTTTCAACCACAACCTTTTCTGCCAATTTATCATAGGCGTTAAAAACATCGCACCCAAACATGTTTTTCTAGTTAGTAGTGTTAATTACAGTGCCTACTTTTTCTAGAAATGCGGCTCTTACGTTTAACTCTTTTACAATATGAGTCCATTTATGATTGCTCGAACATACTCTTTTTATCCATGTAACTTTAAGTGCACTCATATATTTACCTGCATCAGGGATCCCTAAACCACCCTGTTCAATATTTTTGTGTGAAATTTTCCAACTTAATTTGTCGTTCTTTTTATCCCATACAAATTGATATATATTTTTCTGCAGACAGTTTACAATGTCACCTGGAGGATTTGGCAGCAATTACAACAAAATTATATTTTTTGATCAAATCAGGGATTTTAAAATGGTGATGCGTCCGAGGAGTGTTAACTGTCTCTTAAGCCAAGCTTTATATAGCGCTTTGACTTCTCTAAATTTTTCCTCAAAATTTATTTTTATACAATCTTTTAAATCGTTTGTCAACCAAATACCTAGTATTTTAAACTGCTTTGGGTTCCATTGCATTTTTAAATGAGGCATATATTTTACATTTGATTTTTTCTGTTTTCCCAGCCAAACTGCATAGCATTTATTCGCATGTAATTTTAAACCTGACACATTACCAAAAATGTCAAGAGTTTTCATAGATTGTTCAAAGGATTGTCTGTCACCTTCTTGCAATGATTCCGTATCGTCGGCATATTGTGATATTTTATTTTCTATTCCTGGAATAATAATACCATTTCAATGATTATTAATTTCATTCATGTACAGTACGTGAACACAACAATCAAGGAAATGTAAGACAACATAACGATGGCTTGGAGTCAAAACGGACTATCTTTAGATAGTCCATTGACGTATTATTGAACTTAGTACGAAAACTAATAACTTGTATAAAAAAAAGACTGCTGAAATATAAAAAGCAAAACCCCCTTTTTACATTTCTGCAATCATTGTTTGATACAAGTTATTAGTTTTTGTAATAAATCCAATAATACGTCAATGGACTATCTACAGATAGTCCGTTTTGACTCCAAGCCATCGATAATTACTCTAGAAGGAAACCGTCTCTAAATCGCCTAGAACGAGATTGTTCATTGTCTTAATTATTTGAGATGGCTAAAAAAAAAATTCCAACTGGTATTGATAGAATGATGTTTAAGAAGTATTATAGTTTTAAAAAAAGTCGCCACTTATATCCTGATCAACATGAAGATATACCCGTTTAAATACAGACTGTTACGTAAATTCTGTTTTTAAAGGGATATATCTTTGTATCGATCAGGATAAAAGTGGCATTTTTTTTTACTATGCAACTTCTTACAAATATTTTTTTATTACTATCAATACCAGTTGGAATTTTGTTTAGCCATCTCAAGTAATGAAACATCTGGTTTTCTAGGCGATTAAGAGACGGTTTCCTTCTTCTTCTTCTTTTTTTACTATGCTACTTCTTAAACATTAAAAAAATATATATTACTATCAATACAGTTGGAATTTTGATTAGCCATCTCAAGTAATTAAGAAAATAAAAAAAATATTGATTTATAGGCGAGTACAGACCCCCCACGTCACGTGTCAAAATCGCGGTTTGCACGTGTTTCCCCTCTTATAGCTAGTAAGGAATCTTAAGAAATCTTCCTAGTATAAGAGGGAATGTGACACGTGACGTGGGGGGTCTTTAAGAGTCGGTTTCCTTCTGGATTATGACTCCAGCACTAAGGGCGGGAAAAGATAAGAATCGTTCTTTTGTTTCTTTCTTTTAGCCTGAAGTGCACCTGTCACGATAAATAAGTAGTCGTATGAAATATTTACCTCTGCGCATGCGCATTAGAACAGTTACTTATCTCACGTGATTACTACTAACCCTAACCCTAACCCTATCCCTAACCCTAACGAAGTTGAAACAACGGAAAGAACCAAGAAATAGAGCAGGAGGGTGTAAATCTACATATTTGCAGAGAAATAGATGTACAAAGCCATGCTCTTAGTTTCGTAATGATTGACAATGGCGGACAAACAAACGATTCTGATTGGCTACGCGGCTAGAGGTGAAAATCTCATAGAGGTAAAAATACACCGCCACACACCTTTTAAAATTTATGATAATGGGTAGGCCACTCACCACGCTTTACTTTTGCTGAGAGGAGTTATTGCCGTTTGTTGTGACGTCAAGATTATTGGATTGTCTGTTTATGAATGAATGCGTCTAACAAATAAAAGAATATAGATAGAAACAAGTTATAGATAAGAGGTAAAGTTAAAAAAAAATTTTTTTAAACCTTTTTGTTACGTTTTTAACATGAACAATACATAAACTTGAAAAACAAAACAAAACAACACAAAAAACAACACACACACAAAACAACACAGCAATATACATACATAAACAACATATAATAACAGATAAATTGAATAATGAATGGATTCATTAATGCATATATGTAGATCAAAGAATACCTAACTTAATTAAAACAAACAAAAACTAAACAAAAAAAGAAGAAAAGACGACCCCCCCCAAGCAAAATTTCAGTCTATGTGCACATGTACTAACCATATTATGCAGATGAGCATAAATGTATCTTGAATGGGGAAAAAATCAATGGATATTTCGCTTGTGTGCACATATACATGTAGTAGAGAAAACTAATCGTTATACACTATATAGGCATGCTCTTAACAATATTATGTTCACATTGTTGTGCGTTCACATCCTTATGCTTAGTGTGTCGCGAAACAGGAATATTTAAGGATACATACACAGGAGTCCACATATTTTGATGAAAGGCATCATAAGCAGAAAATTAGAAGAAGAAAAAAAAAAGGAGAAAAGGATAATTTTATACCGTAAGCATTTTATAACTATTTAACTATACATCCATCTGTATAGATCATACATCCCATAATACCCTATCGTTCAACGCAATAAATTAAAGAAAAACCGAAAGTTTTTACATTGTTCTTTTTTTTCATCTCAGTAGTGTTCTTTTACATAAACAATGCTAAAAAAAATGGAATGACATCCACCAACTTACACATTAGAGACGAGTGGTTCATATGAGACCCATTTCATACGGAAATCAGTTTGATTTATATTTAGGTATGAGTTATGTTTTTCAATTTTATAACGATATGTCAAGACCTTGACAAATGCAGTTATCACAGGGAAGCTGCCTTCCAGCTTGCATCTGTACAAATATTGTTTGGCTATGGCTATAATGAAATAGAATACAGGATCAATAGTAATTGTTTTATAAAAACCAAGAACTACAAGTGACTCTGTCAAATGAATATTCTGTGCATTAATAAATTTGTGCTTCACGAGGTCAGTGAACATAATCCAAAAGTTCTGTACATGGATGCATTTCCAAAACATGTGGTCTATGGCATCTTTATATACACCACTAAAACTGCATTTGTCAGAACTCAAAACACCAATTTCTTTTAAGATTACATTGCTACCCATACACCTATGTATTATTTTTAATTGAAACCATTTCAGTTTCACATCATGAAGTTTATGCACATGTAAGAAACTGTTATTCCAATCGTGTGTCCTAGACAATTTAATATCCCATTTGTCACAACATTGAGCTTTTAAGTAATTATCAATCATAATATCATAATATAACTTTGCACCTTTGAAAACTGCAAACAGATTTTTTATTGCAAAGAGAAGTGTTTAGATATTTGTTATTATTGACAGTCACACCAGTTTTCTTTATATGGTCAGTTATTGCTAGCTTAAAGCTAGCAAAAGATAGAAAATCAATATTTACGTTATATTTTTCTTTAAAATCATCATGCGAAAGAAAATTTCCATTTTCATTGAAGAAATTTGCAATACAGTTTATATTATGAGTTTGAAGCCTTCCAGATACAATATAGCTATTTCCAGTTCGAATTCGTTTATTATAGAAAAGTGGTTCAGAAAGTAGTTCTGGCGAATTTTTTAATATACAATTATAAAAGAACTCCTTATATGCA
>CM065711.1:11191404-11203904 GCA_017654935.2 Phymorhynchus buccinoides
GAACAAATACACACACAGACACACAGAAGCACCACTGAATTTATTATATCGTATGGATACCGCCAGAAAAGACTTGCAACCCCCAGGATGATAGCAAAAGTCGTCCCCCTTATTAAAAAAGGTTGGCTTAATAATATTCCAATTCTTAGTTAGGCGCACAACGGCAATCATGGACTCCTCTGTGGCTCTATAAAAGGAGATTGTCTGAGGTGATCAACGACGATGACGACGAAGAATCATTCATATTGTTTTTTTTCATTTTTTGACTTCGGTTTAACTGTCTAACACGTGATTTGAACATTTTGAATATTTTCAGTTCCGTTTTCTGACATTTTGACTGAGCGTGAACATTCCCACAAATACAGTCACCCCCCAAGGATTGAGAGAGAATTAATCGGCAAACGAAGACAACCATCGTGGCGTAAACTTTGCTGAGCGCATGACACCACATAGATTCGTCCACCATACCACTCCAAACAAACCAAACACAGGACAGCAATCGATATTTTTTTCATCAAATGAACCAGAATAGTGGGTCCCTTTGTCTAGGATTCAGCGTTTATCAGTTTGGGTGTTCTCCAGAACATCAGGCTTTGAACAGGTGCCTATCTTGAAAGACATGACAAAGTTGAATTGCCGTAATAACCGTGGAACCATCTGAACTTTCCCCCCGTGACCAGTTGGTGATCGGGGCAAAGCAGACGACACAGACCTGACGGTTCCAACCCCCAGTTGTGACAGACGGGGAAGGAGAAGGAATTAAGGCCAACGAGCTTCCAAATATCCAAAACTAAACGCAAGACTGCAATCAACAAACTTTCGTTAAATTTCCCTAAACTATTAGTGGGGGAAGGAACAAGATGGTGCAAAGCGATGAACAAAACAGTCCACTGGTGATACTGTGCACGACAAAGGGACAGAAACCCGGCATTTTTCAATGTCTTTGATCCAGCTTTTTTCATTCTGCAAATACTCCTCCACGAAACACAAAGTCTGCTGTTGAAATTATGCTAAGGTGACATCCCATACTGAGGTCAGCAAGGTGTAACTGAAGAACAGCCTTCATGAACTGACTTCCCGCCATCTTGGTGACGACAGGAGACGTCGTCATGATGAAGCAGGCCACGTGACCTATGACGTTGGACACAGTGACCAACCAGAAGAAAGCTCTGGTCAGGTCAGAGGTCAGCAGTGTTGTGCATGATGGTAGCACGGTGTTTTCTTTTGTATTTGTAGCGGAGAGAGAAACGCACATTTAGACATGAAGAGAAACCAGCACGGATGTTCAGTAGAGCGTTTGGGAAGCAAATATTTACAGCACAGTCTGTGGTTCCAAGAAATGATGTGCTGCAGTTTATTTGATCTTGAAAATACATCCAGTGGAAACTGGCTTACACGATTCCCTCTTAGATCCAGTTCTTGTACTGCTGGCATGCTCTTCAAACCGGTAACATCAATTATTTCTACATCGCTAAACGACGTGTTTAGAATTTTAAGTTGAGGAAAATACACAGAAATATTATTACCGAACATATTTATGTGTGTACAGGATATGTCTAATGAATTAAACGTATAAGCAATTGGCTTGATTGATTTTGTTGTTAGTTTGTTAAGAGGGTTGTTTCTAATACAAATGCTTCTCAAGTTTGGTAGCTGAAGAAAAATAGACATGTCAACAGTTTCCAGATAGTTATCAGCAAGATTGATGATCTTCAGATATACTAGTGAAATGTTTGATACGTTAGAAATAGAACAATGAGACAAAATCAAAACAACCAGATAGAGATTTATTTTGAAATCAGGCAGTGACATTTTGGAGTTAGTGGCATCGACGTATCGTAATTGAGGAAAACTGGCAGGAATGAAAGGCAGTGGAAACAGAAAAACATGACCTTGACATTGACATCCCTCAGGGCAGGTCCTGTCACACATCAGCTCATCATCACGCTGTGGACACTGACCCCAGCCGTCACACAGGTGGTCCACATGCACACAGACTGCAGACTCCCTGCACTGATAGAAACCAGGGCACGTGGCTCTGTCACAGCCTTGTTCGTCCTCTCCATAAACACAGTCAGAGAACCCGTTACACCTTGTGTAGACAGGCAGACAGTACAGCCACTCTGACCTACAGCGGTAATGACTGACAGGACAGGAGTGGTCAGCTGTCATCAGCTGTTGGGTGAAGTAGCCCGCCCCATCCAGAATCACGTAAAGCGGTCGTTGTTCTACACCTGCTTTTTCAAGGGCGTGGTATCTGGCATCTTCTTGACAGTCTACTTCATCAGAGTCGTCCAGACAATCTGAGAACTGATTGCAGCGTTGACTGAGTGACACACACTGACCGTTCAGACACGAAAACGCGTCACATAATAATTCACAGAAAGACTCATCACTTGCATCTGGACAGTCATGTGTGAAGTCACACACGAACGTGTGATGCACTGTTGTTTTATCGTCGCTACATTGAAATGGTCTGTACATCCATCTCCTGTCTGTAGGAAACGTGTCATCGGTGTTTACACAACTCGTGTTTGGAAAATGATTAGGAGTCCAATCCATTGTTGCTTGGTTGTACTGTTTGTTGTTTTCAGATAAAAACCCAAATGTGATGATACCACTCCGATAAGTAACTAAATCCTGACGTGTTCGTTCACAAATATTCTTAGATGGCCATGGATAATTCAAAATCACCTGTACATGAATGTTTCTAGATAACAGTAATGTCACTTCGCAAATTATCAAACCAAGTATTTCGTGTTTATGGTCGTTTACCCATCTATGTGTTACAAACATGCTTCTGGGAGTACTAGAATGTTCGAACTTCTTATAAAAACGAAAATGATTCATGTTATAAACCAGAGTACCGTCATCCCATGCACGAAACTTGCTATAATGAAAGGGCACGAAATGCCAACCTGATCTTAAACCAATGGCTGCTCTGAATCTGATGTAGTTGAGCATGACATGGTGAAAGTCGAGTTTTTCCTTCTTCGTTTTCACAGAGGCTAGCTTCCCATCAACTTTAATGCATTCGTTGTCAGCGTGGGTGAGGGGGATGTCCTTCAGACGTTGGATCAACCTAAAACACTTGTCCCATGAGGCCACCATTCCTGGACAGTCAGCACTGCTGAAGGGGCATTCTCCTGGCTCATCCTGACCATCTTCACACTGTGTGTGGTAATTACAATACAGATGAGGCTGCAAATGAGGAAAGTGTTGAACAGAACAGTTAAACATTCCACTGGGTAACTTCATTAATGGTTGATTCTTAGGAAGAACAGATATGAGAACTTTCAGACCAGAATATATTGTGTTTACGTATACAACGCTGAGTTCGAGGTGAGAAGTGGAAATGGTAGTCAGTGAAGGACTGTTGATGTACATTCGTTCAACGGTATTGCTATTTGCATCAGGTTTTGTGAAAGCAAATTTCATGAAAACGAAGCGGAATCTTGACTTGTCAATAACGTGTTGAAAACTAACAATATACTCCATAGGAAAGCCCCGCTTATCTGAGAAATGCATGATTACACGTCGTGGAAATAGACTTGGCGTATGCGGTAAAAACAAGCACATGAAATTGTCTGAGGTACGTTGCACAACAAAGTCATGACTCTGTACCAGGCCAACATTGACACGAATCGAAGGGCTGTTTATGCTAATCATCAACATTTTGTTATTGTGCGAATTAACGAAACTTTCCTTCATGTTGTGCGAACGGCATGTCAAAGAGAAGTAACTAGACTTGTCTGTCAAAGATATTAATATCTCAGTGGTCCAGCTTCTCGAATCACAGCCGTAAGACAGCCGTTGGATGTGGGCCTGCACGTGACTACCTTGGGGTGCATGCACGTGCAATATGCAGTAAGGCGTGGCCTGGTTGCACACCCCATATACCACGCCTTGGTGAGAAGTGTGGGGCAAATAAAGCCTGTCACACTGTGAAGCATTCGTGTGCTGAATCGTGAAGTCTGTGCTGTTTAGACTCACAAAATACTGTACACCCGGGCACATGGGAATCGCCTTTAAAAACCTGTGAGTAATATGTCCATGCGAAGCGTTCCAAATACCTTGTTGAATGGAGATGTCAATGCAAGCAAGTTAAAAACACCCCTTCTGATGCCACAATCACTGTAACAATTAAACAAAATGTTTGTTGATTCACACATTTAATAAGAAAGGGATCAAAGAGCCATAAACAAGGCAGGGCATATATTATTGTTGCTGGTAAAGCCGCATCCCCAAGATTTTACACAAACTTTTGAATTTACCATTATTATTTCTTACTATATTATTAGTCATAGCCGCAGACGTCTCTGTCTGGGGGGAAAAGTATCACCTTATACTTATAGTCCGTATGTTTCTCATGATTGCACGCACAAAAATAATGTCTAAAAAATTGGCAAAGCAATTCTTCACAGAAAACAAATTGGCTTATAACCTTTGGGTCAAAGCTCGATGACTGTTTAGATAATTGCCTCATCGTCTGTACAGCTAGAATCCGCATTAAGGTAAGGCCAGCTTTTAAATAGAAAATCAACTAAATTGTAGATCCACGCCTTTTGGTGTCCAATGTTATGTGTGAGAAGTTCCAGCTATCGTAAAAACAAAGGGAATTACTCAAATTCTGGGATCTTGTTTTGCTCTGATTTTCATGAAAGTGTGCTGCAGATTTTGATTTTTCTATGACTTTTTTGCTGTTGTTGTTCTTATTATTTTAATCAGAAAACGAGATTTCATTTTTTCCTTGTACGTTGTCACAGAAATGGAATATATTTGGGTAGAACGATCCATCGGTCCAATTCTTTTTACTTTTTTTTATATTGACGATCTACCCGACGAAGTACAAAGCGTCTGTAAAATCTTTGCAGATGACAACATACAACGAAAATATACAACTCATCTAAAAATTATAATAAATTACAAAATGACATTACTAAACTTATTGACAGTTGGGGCAGGCTCAGATGGAGATCTAATCAGCGCTGATGTAAATGCGCTGATAGAGCCTGCGTTGACGGTGGCCTCACTCAACTTGCTCCACTCTGCAGCAGTCTGCGCGAAGAAAGAGCTACGATATTGCTCCGTTCGACATTCTTGGACACGAAATCCACGCGAGTGGTTGATGACCTGTTTGTTCGAGGATGTTTGTGGACTGGAAGCCTTCATATTTGGTGGGTTTGATCCTGCGACGCTTTGTATTTGCTGGAGCGAGAAACTTTTTCGCTGGGAGTGCAGGAATGTGGCCCTCAGCTATCCCTCAGCTATCCTGCTGCCTGCGACGTTCTTCCAGAGGAGGGAGATTCAGTTCTGTTAGCATGTTGCATACGCAGCCTGGATTTCTGGACTTGTAATCCCTTGTGATGAATCGGGCTGCCTGGCGCTGAACTCTCTCAAGTTTCGCTATGTCTTGCTTCAGGTGCGGGTCCCACACTGTTGCTCCATAGTCCAGTTTGTGTACGCCAGGTGCCTGCAATGCTCAGGACAATTCCGGAGATTCCATTGAAGAAATCCTATCTAGGGTTGATCCAGCTTTACGACATATGTTGGAGATGTATGATGACCATTTCAAATCGCATGAGACCTGCACTCCGAGGTAGGGGGTCTCTTGGACTCGTTTCAAGAAGACTCTTCCTATACTATAGAAATAGGATGAAGGGACTTTGGTGGAGAGGACATATAACTTTTGAGCGTTGAAACGCATGCTCCAGTTCTCAGCCCACTCTTCCAGTTTCTTAAGGTCTGCCTGTAGAGTCAGGTGGTCTTGGAAGCTGCGAATTTCCCTTCATAGTAAGCAGTCGTCGGCAAAGAGCCGTACTGTTGAGCTCACAGAGTCCGGCAGGTCGTTGATGTGGCAAAGAAAGAGTAATGGACACAATACAGTGCCTTGGGGTACGCCAGACTCTACTGCTGCTTCTTCGGATGCCTCACCGTCCAGCACCCCCCCCCACCCCCCCATCTTCCTCATGTGTGGATTGGACTTCAAACACCATAGTGTCACTACATCTTTTCTTCTTCGTTGTAAATTGAGTTTGATTTGTCAGTCTATTCGAGCGTCAGGTTGTTACAGCTTGGCTGGTTCGAAGGTTTATATTTTTAATTTTGATCATTCGTATTTTTCTTTCAGCTTTGTGAAGATTTTGGGGTCAGTGACAATTTTGTCGTCTGCTTGCTAGTTTCATGTGGGCATATTGGAATCATTCAGTCGTTCTGTGTGTGATGTGCATCGATTCTCGGTTCGGTTTTCAAAAGAGAAGATATTTAGTGGTGGTGGCTTATTGAGGTATATTTATCTTCAGCGTCCCACCTGGGGACGTTTTCCAGATGCTTGATTCTGTTGGCGAAGCTGTTTCATGATGTCGGACCTGCACTGAGTGGCCACAGTTGACTAACTCTGCTTGTTGTGTTCCCTGGGTGAGGTCTCCTTGTTCGTCATAAACTTGCGTCGTCACAGTCTTCGTCTTCCTCAACGACGAGGAAATATTGAAAGAAATAAACCACATTGAATCTGACATTGATAATAGTTAAGGAGAAAATAATGGCTTGATAGAAAGATTGAAAAATAAGAATAGTAGTGAATAAGAATAAACATAACAAAATAATGATTTTTTTTTCTCCAATAAATCAAAGGGCTGAATTTTAAATTCGGTTTTTCCTTTGCTCAGATTTGTGTGGTTGCAGTTTGGTGAGAGAGAAAGTGATGAATGAACACACGTGTGCAACGTGTGCAAAGTCTTTATTTGTTTCTTTTAAAAAAAGTTTGGTAAAATTATAAAACAAAAAACAACAACTGTACACCACCGCCTGACATCCATACACGTGTTGTGCATTTGACTGTGTTAAAATTGGGATGCTTGAACATAAAAAAATAACCAATTAAACAAGACAAGACAAAAGGTTAAAAAGAAAGGAGGTGGTGTTGAAACAAAGGTGATATAATAATAGTTTGAGTAAAAGTAATTAATTGTAAGCTGTCTTCGGAAATGTTAGGGACTGAATCGGTCGCTGCCAATAATAAATCACCATACTACTAAGGCAATAAATCAGTTGACTGTTGTTCGATCCGGTGCCCTTTCGATGCATATGCCATGGAAGCACAGGCCAAGTGTACTGTTAGTTAAATAGTTCAATGTCAACTCCCGTGTCAACCCACCCACAGACCCCACACACACACACACACACACAACACACACACATACACACACACAAAGACACACACACACACACACACAGGCACACATTACATTCATCCACACATACGAGAGAGAGAGAGAGAGAGAGAGAGAGAGAGAGAGAGAGAGAGAGAGAGAGAGGAGAGAGAGAGAGAGAGAGAGGAGAGAGAGAGAGAGAGAGAGAGAGGAGAAAACAGACACAGAGACAGAGACAGAGAGAGACCGCAGAGAGAGACGGAGACTATTCTTCCAATCTGTCATTGGGACGAAAACTAGACTAATACAAAACAATTAGGCAAACAGATATGGGCGTGCATGATGATGCTACGCAACAACAATAATTAAAACAATCGGAATACACACAGCAAGAAGTATTATATTTATAAACATCACTACAATTTGATATATCGCTTAACAGTCATGTGCCCTTCGCCGCCATCACTGCTTTGCCATTTATCAAATGTATGTAATCAGGGGACTCCTTTTTGTCCCCTGTAGTACAACATACAGAATTCATATAACGTAGCATGTATCGGGTCTATACCTGATATGATCATAACAGTCATGACAATAACAACATGTAAATGTTTTTGGTTTTTTTAAACTGAAACAGACTGCAACGTCACTGGAACATACAACAAGCAAACAACTACACGACAAGTGTAAAGTGATGTTATTTTATTCACAAGAGACAAAAAAACAAAACTACTGGATATTTCGGCGAACGCGCCTTTATCAACACAAACAAACAATTATTTTGGTTTTGGGGGCCAAGGTGAAGCAACATTTCGTTTGCAACCTGGGGCTTTCTTGAGTCTTAGGGTTTTGATGGCATCCCTCCAGTTCTGTGATGATGAAAAGCGGAACTCATCAGGGATCAGGGATGAAATATGATGCTGTCCCTGACACAGATGAGGGTACCAGGGCTGTCATCAGAAGTTAGCACCTCACGAAACTTCTCATTTCTGGAAGTGTCCCTAAGCTTCTTTTGTAGCGTTCTGTCTTTCAGTTGACTGACATAGTCCCTGATTCCTGGAATGTTATAACCAGCTTCACGTGCTTTGACCAGAGAGCTGTCACATTCATCTTCGTTGACATTCTCACAGCATGCGCCTATGTCTAGCACTGTTGGGTCAGCCTCTAACAAACACCGCGAATTTCGTGCACAGCTTCGCTGTGTGTCAAGCGATGTCGGCGGTGTTTCAGTGTGTAGCGCAGGGTGGGGCAATGGAGGGGTAGGCATAAACAAAGGCATCGTTTGCTCTGAATCAGATGTTTCACTTGCCTTCATTTCTTCCTGTTTGCGTGTTACTTGCATTCTCTCCTCTGTTCGCTGTCGATCCCTCTTTATTGTACAAGGTGGCTTCTTTCTGCAGCAGTGAGGGGTTGTTGTGGTTCGCTGTGGCGCCATGTTGTGATTTGCTTCGTCGCTCTTGAGTCTAATGACGATCACCGTCAGGCATGGGAATTAGAGAAGACAAAAAAGACTGAAAATTGGGGTCTGGAAGCAGGCATAGGAACAAGGAATAAAAAAACAACAACTGAAAACCGTGTGTGTTGGGATACAGCCCCCAGAAAATGAATCTTCTTCTGTTATCTAAGCCTTAAAAACAGTATTAGAGATAAGACTGATATATTTAGTTCATTTTGCATTCATTTATAACCAATAACTTAAGTTTTACTCATCAATGTCCTCTTGAACCATCCAAAAAGCTGAAACTTGCCAAAAAAAGACTGAAGAGGACCATCAAAAAAGCTGAAATCAGCCAAAAGACTGACAATTCCCAAGCCTGACCGTATTGTCAGCAGATTCCCCGCAAATTTTCAAGGAGGTGAGGTGATTCTTTTGGAGTAAAGCATCCAAGGAAAGTTGCAATGCTGTTGGTAAGCCGACAGCACCCATGGTCGTGGATGGATAGGTATTTTACTCCAAAACAACACAGAGAAAACTCCTTTGACTATTCTCCAAGGGAGATCACCCCGACGAGAGAGAGAGAGAGAGAGAGAGAGAGAGAGAGAGAGAGAGAGAGAGAGAGAGAGAGAGAGAGAGAGAGAGAGAGAGAGAGAGAGAGAGAGAGAGAAACAATTGACAATTGACAAATGTTTAATGACGTAAGCACAGGAGCTCATATCATGAAGGCACAAAGCCAAAGAACTACACACAAACAATTCTAATTACACACACATTAAGTAGCTTTAAGAGCATTGCTAATAATAGAGGCTAGAATAATAACAATAACAAATAATAAATATAATAATAATAATAATAACTAGAGAGAGAGAGAGAGAGAGAGAGAGAGAGAGAGAGAGAGAGAGAGAGAGAGAGAGAGAGAGAGAGAGAAAGACAGAGAGGAGGATGGAGGAAGGAGGGGGAATCATTTGAGTAAATAATGGAGTCATATGTGGTAACATTATCAATCATAGTTATATAAAGTAATCCATGTACGGTTCGAAACAACAATTCAATACACAATCAGATAGATAGATAGATAGATAGATAGATAGAGAGAGAGAGAGAGAGAGAGAGAGAGAGAGAGAGAGAGAGAGAGAGAGAGAGAGAGAGAGAGAGAGAGAGAGAGCAAACAAACAAACAGAAAGCCAACACCCACGAACAGTATGAAAAGAGATGTTTGTATTCTCCGCAAAATCATGTTTCTAATCGTGTGAAAATTTGATATATATTATTTCAAGCATGTACTTACCATAATTGTTCTATCAAACAAGATGTGATGCTGCCAATAGCACTTGTACATTACTACCAGAACGTGAACCACTGTGAGTGGTGTCAATGTAGAAGCACACGTGTGCTTTCTGCTGTCGTTTAAAAACTTCGAGTGGGTTTTTCTCAAATCTGCCATTTTGGAGATAAACTGCTTTGCGTCTGAGGTAGCATTTTGGGATTACTTTTTTTGAGGGGACTACCCTTATTACCTATTAGTACTAATTTCTTAGTTAATGAGCACATTTAAGACAATCAGATCAGGTACATAACACCATAATTCACAATGTTAAGACACAGATTCCTTTACTCTTATGATGGTAACACCAACATCTGGTGTTGTGAGTTTTCGAAAGAATCAAAGTCAGAAAGGACGCCTAGAAAAGATCGTGCGCGTACCACTCAACAGAACGGTCATGGTCAGCTATAAAGAATTCACCCAGACAATCACAGACGTAGTCCTGGACCGTTATTTCAGATCTCACAACAGCGGGATTGAAAACTCTCAGTTGCAAATGTCTCTGGTATGGCAAAGGTACTATCATGCAAACTCTGATTTCGCAAATTTATTCCAAGCGGTCCGTTTCAGCATCAGTACGTACGCGCAGTTCGACTGCAAGAACGTGACCTGCTTTAAAGTTTTCTTTACATTTTTCAACGACAGTCAAAGGCCTCAGGAGACGAGGTTTCAAGGTTTGTGGAACTGTTCTGTGAGTCATTATTACAGCAGCTTCCACCATCACCTGGCCTGTAACCTGAAAACGGAGTGTGAAGATGGACGGGACGAAACGGGGGAATGTCCCTTCAGTAGTCCTCAGTGCCATGGACTGATCTCAGTGTGTAACTGCTGCTACAAACTCCTCAGCGACCTCAAAGTGGTTTCCAACGACCTCAACAAAGGTGCGAACATGTACTGCAATTCCATGGACGGTCAACAAGGTTTTCCCATGTGCGTTTACAACTGGTACGCTGTGTTCAGAAACCAGACGAAGTTTCACGTGCATCGGCTGAAGGGATTTAGGATTAACCTGTACTCTAACGATGTTGCTTTACCCAGAATGTACAGGCATTCTTTGGTCAACGATCACAAGTTGGCCATTCACCATTTATGGAGGTACGACCGCCCGATCTACTACAGCATTAAGTACGCAACATCGAAGACATGTTCTGAGACATTGGTAGACCGGCAGAATGATCATTTATACATCAGATCCAGAACGTGCATGCTCTCGAGCGATGGACTGCTACATTACGGCACAGTGTGTGAGTTCACGAACAACATGACAGATAATAAGCGCCGTTATTCACAGAAAATATCAATGAAGAAAGCCACATGGTTTGCTACGTCACAACACCAGTATGTTTCCTGTCCAGATGGTCATGTGACTCATACCTTTTTCCGTTGTGGTTCTCATCACCACACAATGTGTGGTCAACAGCAGCCTTTGTGTGGATTACAAGACAGAAAGAATGGCAATGATGCTTTTAAAGGAGCTACTCACCATCCCTCTTTCGTTGATGCATTTACGTGTGGGGATAAAACTAAGCAGGTGTCTTACACAATATTGTGTGACTTTAACACCGATTGTCATGACAGCAGTGATGAAGTCTTCTGCCACTACCCTCCTTGCCAGAGAAGGTTTACCTGCAACAACGGCGAGTGTCTGTCTTTTGACAAATACTGCGACAACATGTTCCACTGCAGGGACGAATCAGACGAAGAGGGTTGCGCTGACTTAAGAATCCTCGTAAGAAGCACTCAGCAAGGATACCCGTCCCCTGCCCTGGTCAGCTTCAACGGCATTGCGGAGTTTACCTCCACTCCCATGAAACCCAACGAGTCTTGCCCTGACAGTCATTACCGTTGTCCCGGTGAATTCAACGACTGTCTGCCTGTGTACACACGGTGCAATGGGATATACGACTGCTTCGATCGTCAGGATGAAGAAGAGTGTGAAAACACGAAATGCCCAGGTCTCTTTCAATGCAGGCGTTCAAAATTGTGTCTACTCAATGACCATATATGTGACGGCTGGCCTCACTGTCCACTGTACGATGATGAGTTGGCGTGCGGCATAACGTGTCCTGTGCACTGTTCATGTCAGGGTCACAGTTTTCACTGCTCTCAACCTTTCTCTGCAGCTCTCTTCCCTCAGCTCCGCTTCCTTGATGGCACAGGGTCAGGGATGACGCTCCACGATGTGAAAAACAACGCTCTTCTTATCGGCGTGGTCCTTGCACAGTGTTCGTTAAAGTCTCTGCCCAGAGTTCGCCTAAGGAACATCTGGTTTCTGGACCTCAGTGGAAACCAGCTGCAGTCTGTCCAGCTCACTTTTGTTCTTGGCTTGGACAATCTGCACACACTGTCCCTGTCCGGCAACCCTGTGTCCTCTCTGCACACTGACCTGTCCGCTGGTGACCAGCACACTGCCCTCACAGTGCTGCACCTGGCCCACACCTCGCTCACCGTGCTGGACACCACAGTCCTCTCCCTGTTCCCTGCACTGCACACACTTAACTTAACGTCCACTTCCATCCACACCATCAGCCCTGAGGGGTTTCACTTCACTCCCCAGTTAAAGGACTTGTACATGGATAAAAGTCCC
>CM065711.1:11208904-11248727 GCA_017654935.2 Phymorhynchus buccinoides
CTATGTCACAAATAGACGATAAAAATTGACATGACGTACACTCTTCAGTTGGAATTGCTCCCCCCCCCCCCCCCCTCTCTCTCTCTCTCGCTATCTTTCAATCTATCTGTCAACTAACCAGGCATCAGAATTGTCAGAGGATCAGAGGATTTCAGAGGATTAAGAATTTCTGACAGAGGATTGGCTTCTCTTGTCAGAGGTTTTGCCTTTTTATTGAGTGCTATCCTTTGTGTTAAATAGCATTTTAAAGGGAGTTATCACTATATGAAGCCTTTTTGGTGGTGTTGGAAACTCATTTCAGTGTTGTCCCTCTTCAGTCTAGGGTCTAGATAGCCCTTTTACTGCGGTTTTCAGAGGATTGGTCTTCAGACTATTCTGATGCCTGAGTCTAACACACACACACACACACACACACACACACACACACACACACGCACGCACGCACGCACGCACGCACGCACGCACGCACGCGCGCACGCACACACGCACACACACACACACACACACACACACAGGTTCAAGGGAAGAAAAACTGTATTAAAAAATATGCACCACACATAAATGAATAGCATATATTGGCCATAAACAAAACCGATCCGATAAAATATAATAATAAATAAAATATACAGAATACAACAAACGTGATGGGAAGCATTCCAAGATACGTTTATGGTTCAAACAAAGCCAAAAACACCTAAGGACAGAAATGCACAAGCAAAAACTAGATTTAAAAAAAGAAAAAGAAAATAACATAAGACACACACACAGATATATATATATATATATATATATACCATTTTACCATTTCTTTTGAATTAAGTGCTGGTTTGCTTTTATTGTGGACTTTCAATCTGGTGCAAAGAGGACAATCATTCTCTTGTAGAAAGTCTTCTAGCTCAGCTTGAGCATTCACTGTGGACATTCTTTGCAGGCCGACATGCAGACTGAAGAGTCTTTCACGAAGACGAAACAGCTGTCTTTGCATAGGCATTGTCTATCTCCCCCATTGGGAGAAAAAGTAAATCAGCACATTATTTTCTTTTCTTCTTTTCAGAACACAAAACAAATCGTAAAGTTAAAGTTAAAGTAATTGAGTTTGTTTCTTAGGTTCACAAACACATACATTGGACACAAAAAAAGTTTTATTAAAGCAAACTATATATATATACATGAGGAAAGTTTAATGGTGTGTTTGTTTTTTCTTCTTCAATTCTTGATCGTTTATATATATATAAACTTTATTGATATTTTCATCGCCTCTGCACGATTCATCTTGGTGTGATCGCGGATTCATAGGATTTACCTCAGATTTTTGTTTTTATTATATATATACACAGGACAAAGATAAGTAAAAACAAAAAGATAAACCAACTACTAAATCCGCTCCTCAATCCACATTAATAAATTAAAAAAAAAAAAATTCCTTGTGCTTTGATGAAGATATCATTGAGGTGGTTTTTTTAAGCTGTGGATTTTTTAAAAATAGATTTGTTGTGTGTGACAGTATTGACATTAGATTCGTTTTAAAAAATCGACTAAAAATAAAGAAAGAAAGAATAAATATACATAAACAAAAGGATAATTAAAGGAATAAATACAAATGAATATGGTATCAAATGCTAATTTTTACATTTCATTTCAAACAGAACCATGATTTTCATGTGTGTGTGTGTGTGTGTGTGTGTGTGTGTGTGTGTGTGTGTGTGTGTGTGTGTGTGTGTGTGTGTGTGTGTGTGTGTGTGTGTGAATGCTAAAGAGAGTCTATGTCTAAAAATAAAAAAAATAAAAAAATAATTTCATTCAGAATGTGGAGAAGAAAAAAAGACAGGGAAAAAAAAGAGCGAATGAATAAGATTCTTGAATAAATGAATGGCAGAAACACTTGTAAACAAAAACTCTCGCTAAAAAAAAAAAGGTGAGATTTTTGCGTCTGCTACGTACCGAACCAGATCCAGAATCTGAACGTATGTCCACTACTCCTAGACAGGAGATGAGGCAACCGCAATTCTCAAGAAATGAGCCGCAATTTGGTTATGGTACATAGTAACGAGTTTTTAAAAAAAAACCCACACACAAGCTTGTTTCATTGATGACAAGAGATAAACTTTTTTTTTTAAAGGAAGAAAAAAGGGTGATTTCTGTCCGACTGACTTGCTATTTTGGCACTAGTCTATGGTGCGCCAAATTGACAAATCTCTCTATCTGTGTTCAATAGAGTTTGGAAACCCTGTCGAACTGCTGGGTGCAATTTCAATACTCTAGCTAGTGGTTAGGTAGAGTAACTCTCTCTCGAGGTACTCGACAAAGTTTGTGGTCGGAGAACTCTATCGAGCCCGCCACTTTGTGATTTTCTTCTAACAGAGCATTTCATTGGTAGAAAGTGCTTGCGCCTTCGTGTGAAACGTGCAAAATCAAACAATGCCGTGTGAAAACTATTACGAGTGTGACTCCCAGTCGCAGCAACAGCTATGGTCGTTGTACTACCATAGACTTGTATAAGTCCGTGGTACGGACTTAGAATTTTATAAGTCGGTGGTACTACATACGACGTAAACATGAAAGCCGATGCATTTGAATTCGATGATGGTGAGTCTTCCAGGGATCAGACGGTGAACAGACTCTTTTGCAGCGTTGTCAACATGTCTCGTTGAGTTGGTCGAAGGTTGCCAGCATTTGCCACCCTCAAAATTCGTTTTGCAGCTTCGACTACAGATGAAACGCCTGGTAGATTTCGCTCGTTGAAGATGATCGGCAGCCATGCTTGATTTAAATTGTCTAGCACTATTGCGCTAAAAGCTCAGGGTCATCTGCTAAGGCAAGAAAACTGTCTGCTAACCATGTACCAATAAGAAATCGCGATTTAAAAACTGTAGCTCGATAGAATTATTTTGTGGAAACCCTACTTCTCTGTTCAATTGAGTTTTAAATCTACTACCTATGTGTTCGATAGAGCTGTAAAACTGGGACACATAGGTAGGGTTATAAAACTAAGTCAGACTGTTATCTACTGAACACCTATAGAGATTTGTCAATTTGGCGCACCATACTATTCATATCAGGCTACCGCAATAATGAAAGAACAAATAATTATGGATGCAGGCAACACATACACGCAATTTGTTTGTCTAAGACAAAACTTTTTTTTAAAACTTCAATACAGAATTCGTACCCTGTTGTACATAATCACCAACATTTAAAAAAATAAATAAAGTAAAATAAAAACCACCAAAAAACCAACACACAACATACACATGCAATTGCAAAGCGATGGACACTTATATGGAGGGTTATCATAGGGTTGGGGCCAGGCTCTTTTTGCTGAAAAATCATTTTCAAATCGGCTCTCAGTGAAAAATAAGCTTTTATTTACTGTAGTTTGAAGAATATGGTTCTCTCACCTTTTTTTTGCTACATCCTTTTCAGCTCCAAGTCACATGAAGCCGCAATTGAAATATTTTTTTTAATTTGAAGTGCGGCTTATGGTGCCGTCTCGTTCATCAAATTTCAACTCGAGGAGTATTCGAGAAAATTTGAGAAATGTGATGCACAGTACCTGTGACGCAGAAGGAAATAACTATGATGTCAACCTAAGAATTAGTTCTAAAACTGATTGGGGCTCGACTGTCGTTCTTGTTATGTATTCCTACAACGTTTTTGTGATTGCTGGAGTTCAGTCTCAAATTCTTTGACGGCATGGAATTTGTTTTGGTTTTTGAGGCGGTTAAATGCTGCCTTGACTGCGTTGTATTCTAGAAGACGTTGTGGCGCTCTACCAACTTTCTCTTCTATCTGCTGGAAAGAGATTATGTCGTTGTTGCCGTTGAGTATATCGTTCACTGTAGTAATGCCTTTCCTTATCCACTCTCCTATAAATAAGCATCTATTTTGATAGGTAAAAGTTTGGTTATTCCACAACACCGAGATTAGGAAAAGTTCATCCGTAGTCACATTGTTTTTGTGGGGTTTTGAGCCATGCACAGACGACTTGATACCAGAACCCTGCACTATAATTGTTCAGACCGTTTAGATTTTTAGGATTAAGCCAAGTCGTAAAAACAGAGAGATTGTTTCCCAGTTTAGAAAAGTCTTTTGGGAAAGGCTGACCATGCGCTGTCGGTTTCTCTGTAAAGCAATTTGGGTACCCACGTTAGGAGTAGTGCTTCTTGCAGTGTTTTCAGGTCGATCACGTTCAGTCCTCCATTGTCCACGTCTTGTGCTAGGATGATGCGTTTGACTTTTCAAAGGCCTTTTTGTTGTATTTCTTTTTCCATATGAAGGTGTAGATTATTCGGTTAATTTGATTTAATATGTCTTCAGGGATACTGATTGATTGCATGACATAGATGAGCTGAGATGTAATAAACGTTTTTGATATGATTATTTTATCATAAATAGTGAGGTTCCTTCTAGACCATTGTTTGATGGTTTGTTGTATGTTGTCAACTTTTTGTGTCCAGTTGTCGTCAATATTACACGCAGTGCTGTCGCTTCTAAAGTGTATTCCAAGAATATTGACTTGTCTTGTCCATTTTAAATTATGTGGCTGGTCCCGGTTGTTTTTCTGCTGCCCGAGCCACATTGCTACTGTTTTTTGTTTATTCATTCTGAGCCCTGAAATAGATGCAAAGTCTTCAAAAATTAATATTGCAATGTCTAGGTATTCTCTGCTTCTTAAAAACAGGGTAGTATCATCCGAAAACTGCTGGATTTTTATAACAGTGGATAAGTAGTTGGCGACATTTGTGGGTCTTGGTATGTTTATTCCTGCTGTGTTGCATTTTCGTATTTTGTAGGCTAGAAGTTCGACTGCTAAAACAAAAAGCAGTGGGGAAAGGGGGCAGCCTTGTCTGATTCCTCTTTCCACTTGGATTGGTTCTGATATCCATCCATAGTGATTTATAGAGCTGTTAGCCTGTGTGATAAGCGTGTGAGTCCAATGTATGAAGTCGGGTCCGAATCCAAAGCGTTTTAGGCTATTTAGTATAAATTGTTTGGATATGGTGTCAAAAGCTTTTGTAAAATCTATGCCTACTAATAACCCAGGAAGATTTTCGCTGTTGAGATAGTTAATTACGTTATCCGTTGTTCTCAGGATATTTACAATATTTCTACCTTTTATAAATCCACACTGGTCTTGTGAGATGAGTGAATTTAAAATGGAGTTTATTCTTATAGACATAGTTTTAGCAAGTAATTTGTAGTCTGTGTTCAGAAGAGTGATCGGACGCCAGTTGGATAGTTTGTCATGGGGAAGATCTTTACCTTTATGTAGCAGCGTGATGATCCCCCTTTGTTGAGAATATGTTAACTGACCGTGTTGGAAGGAGTAACTGTACGATTCAAGCAGCATGGTTTTTATTTTGTGCCTGAAGATTTTGTAGAATTCAGTTGTAAGACCATCACAGCCTGGGGAAGAGCCATTTTTCATTTCTTTAAGTGCCTCAGTCAGTTCATTTTCTGTTACTGGGCCTTCGCAGGTGTTGTGTCCATCTTCATTTAGGGTTGGAAGAGTGATGTTTTCACCTAGGAAGTCAGTTATCGATTTTTCGTCTCCAGTTACATAATTGTCGGCTGCATAGAGTTGAGTAGAATTTGACTTGTTCCTTTAACACTTCTGCTTGGTTGGTTACTGTAAAGCCTTCTTCAGTTTTGAGCATAGTGATCGTGTTATTTGCTGCCTTGGTTTTTTCTAGCCCCAGGAAATACGCCGTGTTTTTCTCTCCTTCCTCTATGAATTTCGTCCTTGATCTTATCTGTGCCCCTTGTGCAGAGGCTAGTGCACTGATTTCTATTTCTGTTTTAAGTTTAACCATATCTGCAAGAAGATGTGGAGCACTGGGATTTGGGGCAAGTTTTCTTTCAATGTCACATAGCTTACTAACAGCCTCCTCTTGGCGGGTACGTTCCGATTGTCGTTTAGTTTTTGAGTAGTTTATTGTTAGCTCTCTGATTTTGATTTTGTACAGTTCCCATTTTGTGTGTGTATTCCTTTGAGAGTGATCCTGCTTGATCTGCTCCGTTCCTATGTCCATTTCGATTAATAGAGTGCGGCTGTCTTTGTGCAGACATTGCGTGAATGACATGTATCTTTTAGACACTAAGATAACTTGGCCTAGACTATGATTGCCACTGAATTAATAAAACAATTTCCCTCCCCACTGAAGTTCCCATAGACTAGCTTCTTCTTCTGTGGTTATGTGGGTTTCTTGCATAGCAATAATATCTTATTTTGCTCTCTTTAATTCTTTGAATATGGTCAATCGTTTCTTTTTGTTTTTTTAGTCCCCTCACATTAACGGAAAGTAGGCGTAGCGTATCCACCATGACAGAGCATAGCTACAATCATTAGGCATTAATCGTCGCGTCCTTGGGACAAGCAGTCGTAGGGGTCAGGGGCAGAGAAGGGGCGTGTCCAACTAGGTGTCAGAGCACCGCCTCTCTTCCTCTACTCTTTCTGCTGTGTCTGCCTGCATGCTCAGGCTATTCGCTTCCTGATCTGTGGCTGTTGTACGGGGATTTATCATCCTGTCTGGGGCTCTGTGCCGCAGCGTGGAAAGCGATCTGTTGTCCAACCCCCCACAATTCGACCACGAATTACAAGTAAAGTAGCACAGTGACCCCATGGGTTTTTTTCTCTCCAGTTTTTACCTTAAGAGTATGTGTAGATGCTATGACAAAACTCTTAATCATTTGTCATCGTGGGAAGTAAGCGCTGCGTATCCCCTTAATGACTTCATTAAAGGGACATTTAAAAAAAGCGGGGTGGGTGGGTGGTGTGGACGGACCGATCAATACAAAAAAGCCATACACAAAGCAAACGTAGGAGCATAGAAATATCAACGCGTGTACGATTGAAATACACGCCTTTAACTCGTCTAGCCATGTATTTTGTTTGACGTGCTTCACGTTGTCCGTTGCATCTCGACCAACAAGAGGTGTGTGTGTGGGGGGGGGGGGGGGGGGGGTGTTAGTAACTATGGCCGTTGCTTTTAACGGGGAAAAAAAATCCACTGACATAAGCTCTGAAAATAGGCAAACACATGGCAGGGCGCTTGGCAGTGAATGTCTTTGCAGTTGGTGGGAGTGACGTGTGTGATGTACTGGGCGAATGTATTCACCCATGGTGCTAGAAGAGCTAAAGAAAGGGACACAGCATCAAACTATATAGGTTTTAGGAAAAAGAACAACAACAAAATGTCACTGTGTGTGTAGGTATGTGTGTGTGTCTTTGTCTTCATGAAATTTGTAAAATGGAAAAAAATGTTCAATATAAAAAAAAAAAAAAAAAATGTATTTTTTTTAAAAATCACACCTCCAAATTAATCTACATCTAAAATGTCCTTTCATTTCACACACATATCTAGCATTCTAAGGAGAGAAAGCAACAACAACAAAAATGACATTAAAACACAACACACCAAAAATAATAAAAAATGTCAGACAATGGCTATTGGGGGGGGGTTTCAAAGTACAATCGACAACACACCCCCCCCCCCCCCCCCCCCGCCCAGTTTTTGTTTTCAGTTTTCTCTCTCGTTATTAAACTTATTTAGTTTCTTTGGTTTTGCATTTCAATAGATTGATGCATGTATATATAAATTGTATAAACCGAAAATGAAAGCCGGGAACAAAACAAACAACAACAAAATATGTACATGTGGTGTACAACCACGGCATCGTTGGAAACAAATCACCAGTGAAGTTATCATCGTCTGATTGCTGTTCACATTAGTATATAAAATAGACTGTTGTGTGTATAATATGCATAAACGAATGACATGGCGAAAATGGAGTTTTACGTCCTCTTGGTCTGAATCAGACACATATGGGACATTTGTAAATACAAATATGGTGGGAACAATACTGGAGGCAATGCCCGGAGGCAGTACGAAACCAGTAAAGTCCTGATTTTTTTTATGTTAATACAGATACGTGTAGCGGTAACCACGCCTCGGTTAAACCTCATCGGCTATGGCACCGCCACAAGTTAATTATCAAAAAGCTAAAAACGAATTACATACGCTTCCTTATTTTTGTTGTCGTAATAATTAGCATTTTCAACAAGGACTTAAAAAAACCAAGCACACCTGACTATTAGATGTGGCGTTCAACAGCAACATTAGCTAGTGAGGCAGCATACACTTACAAACAAACAAAATAACTGTAATGTGGTTTACACATACAAAAAAGGTACAAAAAGTACCCAAAAATGAAAATAAAACTGTAAATATACTAATTTACTAAGTTGAACAAAGGGGGAAAACTCTCTTTTCTAATTAACTCCCCTCTACTATTTCAATATCTCCGGACAGACAAACAAACAAAAAAGCAAAACAAATCTAACAAATCGAAAATGGTGTTTTACGTCCTCTTGGTCTGAAACAGACACATATGGGACATTTGTAAATACAAATATGGTGGGAACAATACTGGAGGCAATGCCCGGAGGCAGTACGAAACCAGTAAAGTCCCGATTTGTTATTAATGCAGATAGGTGTAGCGGTAACCACGCATCGGTTACACCTCATCGGCTATGGCACCGCTATTATGACTGGTACAAATCTAACAAACAGACCGCAACAAACTTTTATATGGGGGGAAGGAGCGAATCGTACACACAGACTATTCTAAATCAAAAGTAATTTTCCACTAAATAACAAACAACACTCCTACTGCATCTTTTGTCACTAATATGCACACCAAAAAAAAGTTATGAAAATGCTAACTTTCATACATATACATGTACGCACCACTGTACGTGTAAGTATACTTGCCAAAACTTAATAAATAATAATCCGACTCTGGATTTACCAACTTACCATTATGTGGAGATACAGAAAAATCACAAACGCTTACTTTTTACAGGTGTCCACTTAAGTCTGACATAATAATAATAATAATAATGATGTTTTATATAGCGCAACACCTCTCGGTGAAACTGGAGCTCTTTGTGCTTTACAAATGATTAAAATAAGATACATAAATAAGCACAACAGGTAAGTTCCATTGTGATCACTGATTACAGCATGTGGTATTCCGCTTGTCTCTTCAAAGTACTGCCAAGACAGAACTCTGTAATAACTAACATTTGAAAGCTTAATCCTTTCACCACCAATGTCGCATTTTTGCACCACAGTGGTTTAACACCCATGTCACTAAAAGGCATCAAACCAGTACATGTTATCCAAAGACCCTATTGTCTTAATTTTGGGAGGTAAGGATAGGCCTAATGTTATACATGTCCCAGAGGAATTCACACTATTGTAGATATTTTATTTGCTCTACCCAGTTAAGTTTAATGGTATTTTTCAGCTGAATAATGGCTGGCAGCGAAAGGGTTAATTACTCCATAAAATAAAATAAAAAATATTCAACAGCTTTGTCCTTTGAAAGACACACACACAGAGACACACACTTGCAAACTAAGACATACAACCATGCAAAAACACACATACGCATGCACACACATACACATCGAAAGAACTTCAAATTGATTTTTTTTTAAACAATTAAAACCCCCAAAAAAACAAAGCACACACAGAAATCCAATACTTTAAACTGGTAATATTTCAGATTTGTATAAAATACAATCAATGGCACATTATGAAGACCAGTGAATCAATTAATTAGTTCCATGACATAGACGAGACCCCCCACCCCACCCCCCAACATTTCTTTTCCCTCTTCGGTGCCAGTTTACTTTTTTTTTTTAAATCATTTAAATGTATTTGTCAAATGACTGTGGGTGGTTTAAACTTTTAAAAGTTCTAAGCTAAATAGTTGATTAACCCTACCTTATAGATTTACAGTCAAACAAATAAAAAACTTTTAAAAAAAACACACGTGCGTGCACGCACACACACACACACACACACACACACAAACAAAGAAAAAAATGAAGTAAAATGAAACAAAACCCCTCTATCTTTCATGAAACAATTAATTGTGCGATGCCCAGATTTGTAAGCCTTTGTATCATAATTATTCCA
Organism: Phymorhynchus buccinoides; assembly: GCA_017654935.2. Lineage (NCBI taxonomy): Eukaryota > Metazoa > Mollusca > Gastropoda > Neogastropoda > Raphitomidae > Phymorhynchus > Phymorhynchus buccinoides. The sequence continues at coordinate 11,218,894 of CM065711.1, forward strand.
ATAATAAAAAGTCATCAACCCTAAAAGAACATTTAGAGCGCCATCAAAAAGCTCAAAAAGGAAAAAAACCTAAAAAAAACCTATCAAAATGACGAATGTCAATGATTCTGTGCACGCAAATATACTGCAACAAAGATCATTAACAAAACTGTGGACACCAGTGGGGGGTAAATTTTTTTTAAACCAAAAGCGGTTTTTTGTTTTTTTTAATTTTTATTAGGCAAAAAGGATAAACAAAACTGTGCAAAACCCAAAAGAAAAACCCCCCAAAACATTTAACACTCAAATAGTGATATATACGAACGCAAGAAACTGGCAAACTCATTAACATTTTTTTTTCTCAAAAAGGTGGTTTTGACAGTTGATACAAAAATTAAACCAGGAAAGATCCCCGCCTGTCACTTCCTGTTGTTTGTTGTTTTACCCTGGCTTAAAGACTCCAGAGATCATCCCAACAGCCGAAGCACTTGAACAGTATGGTACAAATGCACCAGCTAGGGATGAGAACATTTAAAAACGGTAATCAAAAATGGTCACACAAGTTTATAAATAACTTGCGGGACCGTTTTTGATTACCCTGCCACGTCGGCAGCCACACTCCGACTTCAGAGGATTTTTAGACTGATGATGCTATGCTAGGAGCTTGTCATGGCTTAAGACAATCCCCGCATAACCTATGCAGTCTAACATAACATTTTGATGTAGCCTTGGTGTTCTAGCCTATGTCAACTGGTCTGACACAGCAGGGCTCCCAGGGACCCCCATTTGGGGGTCTATGAAGTACTAACATTCTAAAGGACCCTCTAAAAGAATGTACAGGGGATCCCAGGGATGCACTAGAAAAATTCTTTTTAGCATTTGCAATGCCACTGGGACCCTCTATCCCGCCTCTAGGATCCTCTCTACTGTAAGTGAAGGAGTCCCTGGGACCCCAGGGGTCCCAGGGACAATTTGCAGGACAATTGGGAACCCTGCACAGCCTTATGCCAAGGCGTAGGTAGATCCCTGCCTAAAAGGATCTATCTCAACAAACAAATAAACGAAAAGGCAAATACTCCATTTTGGCAAGACTAAAATTAGGGATAGGGGCCATAGGTCAAAGTAGTGGCAAATGAAAGGCAGGAGCTGTGCCGGTCGGGGTTTGTCCCCGGTGAGCGCTTCGCTAGCCGGATTGGTCCAGCCTGGATACTGCGAAAAAGCCTATGGCTAACTGTAATATACTGTCAAAACCACCAGACAGTTTAAAAAAAAAAAAAAAAAATCGTTAAGTTCAAACTCTCATTTGCGCTCACCCAATTTCCGTCGAGTTTATAGCCTTTGACGTACGAATCCAGATCCAGATCCAATAATTACTCCTTTATCTACTACACGCATTGTTTGGATGATCACACATAAGGACAAACACACCCTAAAAGTACAGCCGTACTCAGAGTTTGGAAGTTCACACACAGGACTCGCGCACTCTTAAAGTACAGCAGTACTGGGATTGCAACACTCCAGAATCACAGGCTATAGAAAGAAAACAAAATTGCATAATACAAAAAAAAAACAACCATATGGATGGTTTATGTTAACATAATACCAAATCTTCACTGCTGATTGATCAGTTACACAGCATATCAACACAAATAACAAAAAACTATGTTTGACGCATATAAACTATAACCACATCAGTGGCTGGTGTATATGTTACGCCCAATCCGTGAAATTGTCTATTTCATGAAATGGGCAAAATGCTTTGCCCAATTTATGAAATGGACAATGTATATCACATTTTTTAATCCCCATTCACACAGGTATTGATTAAGATTGATTCAATGGTATCACACTTTTCTACATTGTATCTGCACCCCCATCTCTCTCTCTCTGTCTCTCTCTCTCTCTCCTTTGTTTTTTGTTTTTCTTCTTTTCTTTTCTCTCTCTCTCTCTTCGACCTCTTCACCCTTTTCAGTTGTAACAATGGTCAGAACTGACCTTGACAACTATATTGGAAGAAGAAGAAGAAGAAGACCCCCCCCCCCAAAAAAAAAAAAAAAAAAGAAAGAAAAAAAAAAAGAACCGATTCCACTTAATTCAATACAGCCTCGTTATCTTCATTAAAAAAATTAACATTTGCATTATAACACATACCACACCAATGTAATAATAACACCCAAAAAAGCAAACAAAAAGCAATAAGGCAAAGTATGAAACACCGCATTGTTTTCTCTCACAACTATCTCTGACAAATAAAGGTTCGCAAAAAGTGGAGAAAATTAGCCACACACGCACACACCCCTTTCCCCTTTTCCCCATCCTAACAGTCTCAACATATCGTTTTATAATAATAATAATAATAGTACATTTACATAGCACTTTACCTCAAATGAGCCCAAAGCGCTTTAGAAGCAATTATTCATCAACAAGCAGACGATGCTATGAAAATAATCGCAATCTAACTAACAGTAACCCTGTCCCTTACCCTAGCAAAGCAAAAGGCTGCTGCTGCTTCTTCATAATAATAATAATAATAATGGGAATTTCTAGCACATAATCTTAAATAAGCCCTAAAGCGCTTACAATAATAAATAAGTGATTGATACATTAAAAACCATCAATAGAAACACATGATCGTCAAAAATATGTACAAGCACACACACACAATACATGCACACACACACACACACACACAAACGCGCGTGTGCGCACCCACGAATGCATGCATGCACACAAACACGTGTGCATGGAAGGGACAACATACTTTGAAAGGAAATGAAGCAGACTATGAGCTGGTGGAGGGGGGTGGGGTGTTAGTGATCAAAAGGTCCTCTTGCCACTATATACGCCGTGAAATTGGAGAGAGAGAACTGTTTGTTTTTATGGGATAATACTCACAGCAAACACATACATCTGCCTAAAGACAACAAATAGGTAACAGCGTTCTGATCATGGGGGCATAGATTTAAAAATAATAAATACCCCCCCCCCCCCCCGTGGGGATTCCGGGGGGTCTTTTGTATAAATAATTCCCCCACCTTCTGGACATTCTGTGCTTGTAACACAGACGTTCTGTGCTTGTAACTAAGGGACATGAAGTCGTTCTGTGCTTGTAACTTCCTCTAATCTGTCACTCTCTTTGACTCTGCCTTTTCCCTTTGCTTACTGTCATCTACTATCTTTCTGACTTACTCGGGTCCATTCTCCTGCCTTTTTTCACGTAACACTTTCAAAAACATTTCCTCCTCCTCCAGCCAAAGTCGGACTTACTGGGCCCCTATTTCTTAGTTAGGCGCATAACGGCAGCATGGCGCATCTGCGCTCATAATTGTCTGAGCTATCGAAGAAGAAAACATCCACCCAAGGACAAAAGTACGGGTATTTACAGGGCTGCCTACCCTCTGTTACAGTTTCCAGGGACAAACTACTTAAAAAAATCAGGGACAGAAACGTATTTCTAGAAACAAAAATCTTAACGTCATGCATCAGAGTCCAAAGAAACATTAACGTTTGATTATTTCCTGATCTAGAAAAACGTCAGAGACTTTGGCTTTTTTGGGGGGGGTAGTGTTCTTTATGCTTTTTGGTGTCACTGTGTGTCAATATTTAAGATCCATTAGAGTAAAGTAACCAGGTGTAACATGTCTATATATAGTCCTGGGCCTGTATTCACATTGAGATAGCATGAGACTTAGCATGATGCTAACTTAGAAGCTCTTCCAATGTCCTATAGGATTTTATAGGACATTGGAAGAGCTTCTAAGTTAGCATCATGCTAAGTTCCTATAGGACATTGGAAGAGCTTCTAAGTTAGCATCATGCTAAGTCTCATGCTATCTCAATGTGAATACAGGCCCAGGCGAATTTCAGCTTGATCTTGTTTTCTGATATATATTAGGTTTTCATGTCGATCTAACATGATTTGTGGGTGCTGAATCCAAATCCGTTGGAGGCCAAGTTGAAAATGTTGGGCATTTTGAGTTATGACGCAATATTCAAAATGGCCGCCATGGGAATCTAGAGAACTGTAAAAACATGCACTTACCGGAATTATTTTGTATCTAATGCTTTTTTTGGGGGGTAAGAAAAATAGTATAATTTGCTGAAATGATTCGAACTCTGTGAACTACATCCTATTTTAGCCCCCAGCCACTCTGCAGAGAGGGCTATCATCATCTTTCGTGTCCTTTCATTTGCCTGGCAATTATCTTGAGAGGGCACTGTAGGCGAGCCCTGGGGTAAAATTACTGTATTTTTCGGACTACAGTGAAGACCTTAAAAAATCATCCAAAATGGGGTCTTATAAGGGAGGGGTCTTGTAAGGGAGGTAATTTTAAAGCTTACAAAGAAGGGCAATGTCTCAAAGAAGTAGGTCTTATATGGGAAGGACTCTTATAATGGGAGGTCTTATAAGGGAGGTAATTTTAAAGCTTACAAAGAAGGGCAATGTCTCAAAGAAGTAGGTCTTACATGGGAGGGACTCTTATAATGGGAGGTCTTATAAGGGAGGTTCCTCTGTATAAGGCGATACCCCCCCCCCCCCCCCCCCCCCCCAAGACTCAGACCCCTGCGTCTTATAATTTGACCGGGTGAAATAGAAAGAAAATATAGGTCAGGGCCTGTATTCACGTTGAGATAGCATGAGACTTAGCATGATGCTAACTTAGAAGCTCTTCCAAAAGTCCTATTAAATCCTACAGGACATTGGAAGAGCTTCTAAGTTAGCATCATGCTAAGTCTCATGCTATCTCAACGTGAATACAGGTCAGGTAGTTAGAACATCAGGCCTCGCGGCCTCTTCACTGTCCTTTCATTTTTGTTTGAACGTTTGCACAGCTGAGAGGTTTTTATTATATTTTGTTTTTGTCAAATCTGCTTTTCAGTCATGCTCATATTGCAGTTTTGAGATGGTGATGTATTTATCAAGTAACAAAATCTGGGTACAATTGTGGGGGGGGGGGGGGGGGGTGTGTGGGGGTGGCAGGGTGCGCCTTATAGTCAGAAAAATACGGTAGTCTCCTTGCGGTTAGGTTCAAACAAAAATCGACCGCAAGGACAATGTGTAGGCGACATTCTGCACGTGTTTGTGTGTGTGCGTGCGTGCATTCGTGGGTGCGCGCGCACGCGTTTGTGTGTGTGTGTGTGTGTGTATGTGTGTATGTGTAGGCGACATTCTGCTCATATGTAGATGTGGATTCCATGCACGTGTGTTTGTGTGTGTGTGTGTGCATTCGTAGGTGCGCGTACGCATTTGTGTGCATTTATTGTGTATGTGTGTGTGTGTGCACATGTGTAGGCAACATTCTACTCATATGTAGACACCAGATAGAAAAGTGGATTCCAGGGACAGGGTGCCATTTTTTTTGTTACTGTTTCTAGGGCAAATACCCCTTAGGCCGGGTTCACATTAGACACGCAAGTTCCGTACGGAAAACCCTAAATAAGTGGAAGAAAGAAGGATAAAAGTTTACGCATATAGGGGAAATTCGGACACGTGCGCAAATCTTTACCCTTCTTTGTGTCAATTATTTGATGGAGTGCGCACAGGTTTCCGCATGGAATATCCGCTTATGTGTGTACACGGCCTTAGGTGGGGGGGGGAGGAGGGGGGGGAATGGTAAGCGAGCCCAGGGGTAAAATTAGTCTCCTTGCAGGTAGGTTCAAACACAAATCGACCTAAAGGATGATGTGTAGGCAACATTCTGCTCATCGTACGTAGATGCAGATTTCGCGCAGGCGCGTGCTGTTCATATTTTGTCGCCCTCCTGTTCCACCTCTTTGAGCGTGGCCAGTTCCACGTCGGTCGTGTATATCTCCGCCGTGTGCTTCGCCAGAATGCGGAGCAAGGGCCGTAACTTGAGCCACCACTGCTCCAAGGGGAGGCGATTCCTGCAGGGGGACAGTGACAAATCGGTACTGTTGTTGTTGTTGTTCTTTAATTTAACGTCCTTTAACTTAAAAGTGACATTAGACATAACATCGGTACTGTTGTATATGTGTGTGTGTGTGTGTGTGTGTGTGTGCGTGTGCGTGCATGTGTGTGTGTGTGTGTGTGTGTGTGTGTGTGTGTGTGTGCGTGAAGATGTGTGTGCGTTGTCGTGTGTGAGTGTGTTGTTGTATGTGTGGGGAGGGAGGGGGGTTGTGGGGGGCGGGGTGTGAGTGTGTGAGACGAGGGGTGAGGGCAGTGAGAGACTATGTTTGTGCAGACCTGCCTACTTGGAATTTTCCCAATCAGTAGCCCAGCCATCAATTTTCAGTAGCATGGCAAATTTTTCCGTAGCATCCACAAACAACGGCAATCGATTTGTTCTCTTCCTGAGCCGAAACGCACTGCTTAATATGTTTCGCCGATTGAACGTGTTGACGGCAATCGTCTCTACCGCCATGATTCACAGAGAAGTCCGCATGGCAGAGGTTGCACTGCAGTGAGCATGGTTCGCACTGAGTCAACTTCTGATGATGCAAGGCCACTCCTCCGTGTAAGCTATTTTAAAAACTTGTGCGGCAGGCCAATGTTTTTTTCTTAGAACAAGATGGTGTGCCAGATGATTTTCGTTTTCTGGTTTGGGTTCGTTTTTCTTCGTTTGAAACATCTCCCGAATCGCTACTGCTGCTGGAGTCCGCCATTTTTTTCAGAGAAAGTAATAAGAACGCATGCGCAGTCACTTTGATAAAAATGGAAGTGACTAGGTTATCGCGCGTGACACGGCGTCTGCTCTTAGAAACAGACAAAACCGGGAACGACATAAGCAAAAATAAAATGCGGCGGCAATTTGTTTTTTCCGTAGCAACGTTAAGGTTGCCGTAGCTCCGTAGCAAAGCTTTATTTTTCGTAGCTGCTACGGCCAAATCGTAGCAGTAGGCAGGTCTGTTTGTGTGTGTGTGATGCATGCATGCGCATGTATGTGCGTGCGCATGCATAGGTATTTATAGGTGTCGTTTTCTCTGTGCAGGTGGGTGATGTGTAGATCATTGGCTATGTTTGTGAGTGCGTGTTCATGTGTCGATTTATGACTTGAGTGCTATATGCAAATACTTTATGACGCTTTAATGAAGCCTTTTATTACTACTTTTAACTATTAACTATTTGTTATTGTAAATGCCTTGAGCTCCAGGCTTTGTCAGGAGGTAAATGCGTCTCTCATTAAGAGTCCAGGGAGTTATTTGTCCAGACAGGACCAGTGTGTAAGAATTCTTAACCGTGAGCTTGACAGACAACTTAATTTTTCCAAATATCTTGTTTCTGGCGTTAAAACGTAGAGCTAATCAGTAATCCTGCAAACTAAAGAGTAATGACATTTTCGACTATTTTATTTATTATCTTTAAGGCATCTATGCTATGATGCTTGAGTAATTTTGTTGTGGTTATGTTTCCTACTGTTTGTTTGTTTGTATGCATCCATGAGTGTATGTATGCATTTTGTTTCATTCATCATTCACGCAATATTTAGTGATCTAATGCTATGTTTATTATTTTACTTATTCCTCGCTAAATTTTGTGCTGTTGTAACCGAGTTGTAACGGGTCACGGGCCCATACACAATCAAACATTTGTTATTTGTCTCTCTCAGAGCTGATTCTAGGATTTTGAAAAAGTGGGGGCGTCCCCCCCCTAAGAATGAAAAAAGGGGGGCAGGTCCAATGGATACGAGGGGAAGGTGGGGGGGGGAGGAGGCGGCCGATTCAATCTTCGCTAGCCACGGCCACTTCTTCAGCCACTGGTCTTGGAACCGGTGTTCCCTCGCACTAGTGCCGTTATCTTCGGGCTGCTTCTCCGAGACTGTTGATGCAGTAGCTGTTTCTGCAACATCTTCTGCACACTCGTTTGGCAGAGGATTTCTTTTTTTTTTACTTTGCCGCCACAAAAATCGAAGTCGAAGAGCGTCGTTGTCCGCTTCATTTTTAAGAAAATTCAACATGGCGGGTAGGACTCTCGCAACTTCTTGTCGGTAAAACGAGATGAACGCGATTGGTTGATTTACACTAACATTGTAAAGGAACCAATGAAATGTCGAGAAATCATTCATTCCTGCTCAATGCTTTCGGTTTGTGTAGACGACGGATTTAGCAGGCGATGAAGGAATTCCAGCAGCGATCGGTAAAAAGCGCGGGCAGTTCTGCAAATATGCGGGCGTCGGCCCTCGCTTAGCAGGCATCATAATAGTCTGAAGTCCAATCCTCTGAAAATTGAGATAAAGGGCCATTAAGGCCCCAGACTAAAGAGAGACAACAGCGAAATCAGTTCCGAACACCACCAAAAAGGTTTAATATAGTGATAAATCACGTTAAAATGCCATCTAACACACATGATAACACTTAATAAAAAGGCAAAACCTCTGCCAGTAGAAGCTAATCCTCTGTCAAAAATTCTTAATCCTCTGACAATTCTGATGCCTGGTTTAGACCCGATTATTGCGGGAAGGAACAGATTTTTTGGGGGGGGTTGTACCAATCGTGCGCCCTAGAATCAGCTCTGTCTCTGTCTGTCTCTCTGTGTGTCTATCTCTCTCTCTCTCTCTGTCTCTCTCTCTCTCTCTCTGTCTCTCTCTCTCTGTCTGTCTCTCTCTCTCTCTGTCTGTCTCTCTGTGTCTCTCTCTCTGTCTTTATCCTTGTCAAATAAAGTTTTCCAGTGTCCAGTGTCCAGTGTCTCTCTCTCTCTCTCTCTCTCCGTCTGTCTCTCTCTGTCTGTCTGTCCATCTCTCTCTCTCTGTCTCTCTCTCTCTCTGTCTGACAGATTGGAAGAATAGGCGTTGCCTAAAATCTACATCCTTGGAAAATAAAGTTTAAGTTTTCAAGTTTCAAGTTTTCAAGTTTTCTCTTTGTGTGTGTCTCTCTCTGTCTCTCTCTCTCTCTCTGTCGGTCTCTCTCTCTCTCTGTATCTCTCTATCTGTCTCTCTCCCCCCCCTCTCTCTGTCTCTCCCTCTCTCTCTCTCTCTGTCTCTCTCTCTCTGTGTACTCACACAAAGTCGGTGTCTATCGCCAGGTCGTCCACAGCAGTGAACTCCAGACGTCTTTTCTGCATGCCCAGCAAGGCGCAGGACTCCGGAGTCATCACCTCCACTCTCCCTGCAGGACAACGGAGGGGTCAAGTCAAAGTCAAAAATACTTAATTATCACGTTAGGTGAAATTACTGTGTACAAGCACACTGCAATCAAAGAAGCACATTTGCATGCATGAAAAATGGAAACAAAACTAAGGAAAAATGATGCTTCGCAAAAAAAATTGAACATAGTTAGGGTCGATACAAGCGACTATCAAAACATTAAGAACTGCCCTCTTTCCCACCATTTCTATTATCGCATTCATTTGTTCACCCCCACCCTACCCCAAACCCCCACCCTCTCCAAGTCACCCCAAGCTTTCACACATTTTGGGTCCCTTCCCGTTCCCAACATTTCATGCGCCTCCCTCCTCTCTCTCTCTCTCTCACGCACACACATACACACACAGACATAGAGACATACGGACAGACAGACAGACACACACACACGCATGCATGTATGTACGAACGCACGCACGTACGCACACACACACACATACACTACTGTACATACTGACCAGATATACCTCTAGGCCTAAGCTAATGTATAATTCCTCATTATTTGGTCTTAGCAGAGATCTTGTTCAGAAGTTCGACTGACTTAGGGACAAAACTAGCTGAATTTCTAATTGTTCTACAACGAATAGTGCGGAACCGTCTATCAGATGGCAATAGTTCATAGCAATGCGACAGAACGTGAGTTTGATCTATGCTTATGTGTGAATGCTTATTGATTACAGTGGAACCTCCCCATATAAGACCTTCCAAAATCATCAAAAATGAGGTCTTATAAGGGAGGGGTCTTAAAGGGGGGGAATTTTTATACTTGCAAAGAAGGGAAATGTCTCAGAGAAGTAGGTCTTATAAGGGAGGGAGTCTTATAATGGGAGGTCTTATAACGGACATTCCACTGTATTACTTGTTCAAGTCAGCGTCTGTGTGTGTGTGTGTGTGTGTGTGTGTGTGTGACTGTGTGCTTCTCTATTACTGTGTGTGTGTGTGTGTGTGACTGTGTGCTTCTCTATTAGTGTGTGTGTGTGTGTGTGTGTGTGTGTGTGACTGTGTGCTTCTCTATTATTGTGTGTGTGTGTGTGTGTGTGTGTGTGTGTGTGTGTGTGTGTGTGTGACTGTGTGCTTCTCTATTACTGTGTGTGTGACTGTGTGATTCTCTATTAGTGTGTGTGTGTGTGTGTGTGTGTGTGTGTGTGTGTGTGACTGTGTGCTTCTCTATTAGTGTGTGTGTGTGTGACTGTGTGCTTCTCTGTCAGTGTGTGTGTGTGTGTGTGACTGTGTGCTTCTCTATTACTGTGTGTGTGTGTGTGTGTGTGTGTGTGTGTGTGACTGTGTGCTTCTCTATTACTCTGTGTGTGTGTGTGTGTGTGTGTGTGTGTGTGTGTGTGTGTGTGTGTGTGACTGTGTGCTTCTCTATTAGTGTGTGTGTGTGTGTGTGTGACTGTGTGCTTCTCTATTAGTGTGTGTGTGTGTGTGTGTGTGACTGTGTGCTTCTCTATTAGTGTGTGTGTACGTGTGCGTGCATGGTGTGTGACTGTGTGCTTCTCTATTAGTGTGTGTGTGTGTGTACGTGTGCGTGCGTGGTGTGTGACTGTGAGCTTCTCTATTAGTGTGTGTGTGTGTGTGTGTGTGTGTGTGTGACTGTGTGCTTCTCTATTAGTGTGTGTGTATGTGTGTGTGTGTGTGTGTGTGTGTGTACATGTGTGTGCATGGTGTGTGACTGTGTGCTTCTCTATTAGTGTGTGTGTGTGTGTGTGTGTGTGTACGTGTGCGTGCGTGGTGTGTGACTGTGAGCTTCTCTATTAGTGTGTGTGTGTGTGTGTGTGTGTGTGTGACTGTGTGCTTCTCTATTAGTGTGTGTGTGTGTGTGTGTGTGACTGTGTGCTTCTCTATTAGTGTGTGTGCGATAAAGTAGTTCACGTAGTTTGATTTCCCTAGCAATCTCGTTTCTTTTCTGCTTGTAATACAGTGGAACCTCCCATATAAGACCTTCAAAAACCATCCAAAATGAGGTCTTATAAGGGAGGGGTCTTATAAGGGAGGTAATTTTAATACTTACAAAGGGCAATGTTTCAGAGAAGTAGAGAGGGAGTCTAATAATGGGAGGTCTTATAAGGGAGGTTCCACTGTATCGATTCAAATGTCTGTGCTTGTGAACGGTGCTTTGCTTAAAACATTGTTATTTTTCTGCATATTTGATTTGATTGTACCGAGTCTTATGCACATAATGCTAACTTATTTGTATTTTAATGTCTATGTAGAGCACTTTGAGCTCCCTGCAAAGGGAGCAAGGCGCTATATAAATGTTCAGTATTATATTATTATTATTACTACAGTGGAACCTCCCTTATAAGACCTCCCAGTATAAGACTCCCTCCCACATAAGACCTACTTCTCTGAGACACTGCCCTTCTTTGTAAGTATTTAAATTACCCCCCTTATAAGACCCCTCATTTGGGATGATTTTTGAAGGTCTTATAAGGGAGGTTCCACTGTACTTGAACAATATCTGCATCGTTAAAAATTCGGGACTTTCCTGGTGGCGCACTGCCTCCGGGCATTGGCTCCAGGATTGCTCCCACCATCTTTATATGTACTAATATCCGGAGGACGTTGAACGGATTTTCACACACTCGAACTTGAATTCTGTTGCCTGCTTCATACCCCCCCCCCCCCCCCCCCCGGACCCTTGCTTACCGTCTTTCAGGTTGCCCTCGACCATCTCCTTGAACCAGTTGACGCACTTGGCGGCCATCTTGGTGCCGTAGTTGCGGTCGAAAGGGGAGGGAACTCCGCCCTGCTGCATGTGCCCCAGCACGTTCATGCGCACGGAGAACACGCCCCTCCCTTCCTCCGCGAACAGCTGGTTGATGAACTCCGTCGTGTAGTTAGAGTTGGCGCTTTCGTTTCTGTGTCAAAACATCAAGAAAGCCCTCTTCTTCTTCATCTTCTTTCATCGCCCAGACAGTCTCCTTGTCCATTATCAGCGCGGATGCGTCATGCTGCCGTTACGCGCCTAACTAAGAAATAGTTAGGCCCAGCAAGTCCGACTTCGGCTGGAGGAGGAATTGTTTTCGAAAGCGCTTCGTGAAAAAAGGGCAGGAGAATGGACTGGGTAAGGCAGAAAGATAGTAGATGACAGTAAGCAAAGGGAAAAGGCAGAGTCAAAGAGAGTGACAAATTAGAGGAAGTTACAAGCACAGAACTTCCAGAAGGTGGGGGAACTATTTATACAAAAGATCCCCCGGTATCCGCACGGGGGTGTGCCTTATAATATGACTAATAATATAGTAAGAAAATATAATAACATAATCTGAATTTTGTGTAAAATTTGGGGGGTGCGCCTTATAAACAGATGCGCCTTATAGTCCGAAGAATAGGGTAAATGTGCTTTGTTTTCTTTTCTCACTGCGCCTTGCTGCCGAAAATCACACTGCAGACTAACAACTCGTGTGATTGGACAAAGCCAAAGTCCTCGGCCAATCAAAAGTGCTGGCTGAAAGGATGCTCGGTAGCTCAGCATTGAGAAGACTATAAACACAGCAGCCGCGACTCCGTGTTCGTTAAGTAAAAGCGCATTCAGTTTTTTTGTTTTTTTGTTTTTGGTGTGCATGAGTTGGACTTGAGCTGATGCTGGTGATTTTTGTGCAAAATACGCCTACAAATTGTAGGGTAGACAGGTCTGCCATTTGCATTTGTGTGTGGTGTGTGTGTGTGTGGGGGGGGGGGGGGGGGGGCTGTCCCATCTTCATGGTGGCACTGCTACCACGCCGCTCAATCCCAGTCCCAACTCGCAGCCACAGCCTGGTTTGTCAGGGCGTGGAATCCGAAATCAACAGTCCAAGGGAAGCAAATCCGTTAGGCCGTCAGAAGGCAACCACCAGAGGAGACACTGCACTGCTGCTGAGTCATTTCAGTGGAGTTCATTGGAGCCTGTTCTGAGCTAACATGCACAGGACACCGCCACCTACTAAGCCCCTCTACTGACGACAACAATGTCTTAGTCGTGGAGCCAGCGTGAGTGAGGTCCTCCTCCAAGGGCGCCACGACGTTTGTCCCAACGACAGCTCCCCAGAACACACCGATCCCCCTGACATCAACAATGTCTTAGTCGTGGAGCCAGCGTGAGTGAGGTCCTCCTCCGAGGGCGCCACCACGTCCGTCCAACGACAGCTCCCCAGAACACACCGATCCCCCTGACATCAACAATGTCTTAGTCGTGGAGCCAGCGTGAGTGAGGTCCTCCTCCCAGGGCACCACCACGTCTGTCCAACGACAGCTCCCCAGAACACACCGATCCCCCTGACATCAACAATGTCTTAGTCGTGGAGCCAGCGTGAGTGAGGTCCTCCTCCCAGGGCGCCACCACGTCTGTCCAACGACAGCTCCCCAGAACACACCGATCCCCCTGATATCAACAATGTCTTAGTCGTGGAGCCAGCGTGAGTGAGGTCCTCCTCCGAGGGCGCCACCACGTCTGTCCCAACGACAGCTCCCCAGAACACACCGATCCCCCTGACATCAACAATGTCTTAGTCGTGGAGCCAGCGTGAGTGAAGGTCCTCCTCCCAGGGCGCCACCACGTCTGTCCCAACGACAGCTCCCCAGAACACACCGATCCCCCTGACATTGACACGAACGCACCAAGGGCCATAAACTGGATGGGTAATCGAAACTGAGGTCACCATGAGAGCAGGGCATGCCAGGCCACAGATTTTGAGACATTTTTTGGTCTCTTTTTCATGATTAATGGAGATGAGGCGGATGACTATGATGAAGATTATGACGATGCTATAGCGTTATTTATCAGTCTGAGACTACAGGACAGGGTTGTATTCTACGCTTCCTTTCACAATGATATCCCGGCGTTAACCAGGCCCGGGAACTACAGTAAGGTGGCAGAGTGGTTAAGACGTCCGCCTGCCAAATGTAATGCGTGACTGCAGCGTGAGTGACCCGGGTTCGAATCCCGGCCTCGCCCTTTCTTTCTAGCTTGACAGGAAAATCGAACTGAACGTCCAGTCCTTCGGATGGGGACTTAAAGCTAGTCTGACCCGTGCGCTTTACGCACGCAAAAATCCCACGGCTGTTGAAAGTCGGCAAGAGCAGGGAGAAATCCCGCTGCCTGGTATGGCCAAATTGATAGCTAGGTTTTTCAAGTGTGCCCACACACGACGCGCTCTCTGGGGGAGAGCAGCCCGAATTTCACACAGATAAGTCTCTGTGACGAGAATGTACCAAATACTAAAAATAAAATAAATACAAATACTGACAAATGAGGTGTTGGTCATGAAATTAGAGCAAGACTCTCAGAATCGCATCCACCAAGCGGATGAAGCTCGACCGCGTGGCCTCAGTAACAACTTTCCCCACTGAGCCCCATAGCACTCACTCACTCCAGTGTAGGACTCTATGCAGGACCCCCAAAAAAACCCACCCACCTCACCTTCTTTTTGGAGCTAAGAGAGAAAGAAAGAAAGAAAGAAGGAAGGAAAGAAGGAAAGAGAGAAAAAAAGAAAGAATGAAAGAGAGAAAGAAGATAGGAAGAAAGAGAGAAAGAAAGAATGAAAGAGAGAAAGAAGATAGAAAGAAAGAAAGAAAGAAAGAATGAAAGGAGACAAAGATAGAAAGAAAGAAAGAATGAAAGAGAGAAAAAAGATAGAAAGAAAGAAAGGAAGAACGAAAGGAGACAAAGATAGGAAAAAAGAAAGAACGAAAGAACGAAAGAAAGAAGGAAAGAGAGAAAGAAAGAAAGAAAGGGAGAAAGAAGATAAGAAGAAAGAAAGAAAGAGAGACACTGGACAACTTTATTTGACAAGGATAAAGATTTTAGGTGATGCCTATTCTTACAATCTGTCCTTGGATAAAAGAAAAACAAATTTTAGAAACAAAAAACATTTGCAAACATACTCTCTCTCTCTCTCTCTCTCTCTCACTCTCTCTTTCTCCCTCTCTCTCTCTCTGTCTCTCTGACTCTCTCTCATAGACACATACATTGTTTATACATACATATAAAAATATTAAACAAATACACATAGTGAAACAAGTGAGAAAGAAGATAAGAAGAAAGAGAGAAAGAGAGAAAAGAAGATAAGAAAAGAGAGAAGAGAGAAAGAGAGAAGAGAGAGAGAAAGAGAGAAAGAAGATAAGAAGAAGAGAGAGAAAGAGAGAAAGAAGATAAGAAGAAAAGAAGAAAGAAAGACCCACAAGTGCTGACCTGAGCACCAGTCCTCTCTGCACGCCGGCGTTCAGGATCTTGTCTTTGAGGTGAAACACGTCGTCCTGGAGAAGAAACAAGCGCAAAATCGCAATAGTTTGTGGCGCGCGGTCTATTTTTACCACTCCAATCAGGAGTCATCTCCCCTGGCTTTTCAATAATTTTAATCTGTAAACCAGAATGTTATCTCTGCACCCTTTCGTAACTTTTTATATCTTTTGGAAAACATTTAAAACTATGTATCCTACTTATACTCATCAAAAGAAGCACCGCATACTCGTCGTGTCTGTTGTAGTGTCTGTATTACGTATGTTTATTATTTTGTACGCTTTTAAAATACATCATTTTAAAGAGCGGCCTCAATTAATTTTGAAGTGTAGCCTCGATTTGAAGTGCGACAATTTTGTCAAAATGTGCGACAATTTTGGAACGACAGACCGACCGACCGACCGACAGACAAAGTGAGTTATAGGTTTGTGGCTTGAGCCACAAACAAAAACAAACATAGCACACTAGAGTGTGAAAACGCCGGATCAACCAGCCGCACGGCAGCATTTTCGGGTCCTAGTGACCTTTGCAGGAACAAACAGACAAAACAAAGTGATCTTCGTTTTCGTCCAGTGTCTTCATTTTCACATTCATCCTCACTACTGTCGTCGCTTCCTGAGTCAGAAAACGTATATCAGACCTGTTTACCCTTATAATGAAAAACCCGGAATTTGCCCCCCAAAAAAACGGAATTTGAGAAAAAACAAACAGAATTCACATCGGTACACGACTCGCGATACAACACCGATTCACCTCGGCGCCATTGCGATCAATTTTCACTTCATTTTCTATTGAAAAGTTCAAATTCTCACATCATCGTATTTTCCAGTGATAATATAATTTAAATGGACTCATTTCAAGCCCTAATTACAATCTCTACCATTAAAAAACTGCCCAGAAAGCTCTTCGAAATGACAGTAAAAGACTGGCCGCCATTTGCATTCGGTTTCGGTCAACCCTTGCGTCTTTTCATACGAACGGAAACAAATAATAGACGTTTTTTCGAAATCCCGGAATTTTCAGCGTTCACCCGGAATTTACTATTTTACCCGGAATTTTAGCAAATTTCCGGAATAATTCCGGCAAAACCGGAAGGGTAAACAGGTCTGGTATATTCTCTGTCCCTATCGTCAGTTTTGTCAAGATCGAGAAGATGGAGAATCACCACTCTTGTTAGACGGCGATAATTTGTGATTTTTCATTTGAATTTGCCGTCAAATTGACGATCGAAGACAAAGAATTTAGAAATTACAGTAAACAGATTCGTGCTTTACCAAGGGAAACAACTCGCAGGATAAAAACAATCTGTGGTTGAAAGTTATACACGAGTTTTGTACCCTATGCCGTGAAAACAACTATAGGCGCAACCCGTCTATATACAATGTACGGCTACCACAACTATAGGCGCAACCCGTCTATATACAATGTACGGCTACCACAACTATAGTTGCTACCCGTCGTGACTGTGTTAACCCTCATACCCTCATGTGTTAACTCATAACACCCTTGAACTGTGAGATTAGAAACAGTGACTTTCTCCTCAAAGACGTAGGCAGCGTCTGCTCCCGATAGAGGCAAGACCTCCTCACATCTTCAGGGCTGCCAATCGTCCCGCAAAACAAGGGGTCCCCCCAGGGACTCCTTCACTTACAGTATAGAGGGTCCTAGATGCGAGATAGAGGTTCCCAGTGGCATTGTGAATGCTAAAAAGAATGTTTCTAGTGCATCCCTGGGACCCCCTGCACATCCTTTTAGAGGGTCCTTTAGAATTTGAGTACTTCATAGACCCCCAAATGGGGGTCCCTGGGAGCCCTGCATCTTCCAATACCTTTATGAACCAACCCAATTATCTTCATGGGTTGTCTCACCCTGAGGTTGGAGATGGTGACCTCCTCAAAGACAGACCTGCCTACTTGGAATTTTCCCAATCAGTAGCCCAGCCATCAATTTTCAGTAGCATGGCAAATTTTTCCGTAGCATCCACAAACAACGGCAAGCATCCACAAACAACGGCAATCGATTTGTTCTCTTCCTGAGCCGAAACGCACTGTTTATGTTTCGCCGATTGAACGTGTTGACGGCAATCGTCTCTACCGTCATGATTCACAGAGAAGTCCGCATGGCAGAGGTTGCACTGCAGCGAGCATGGTTCGCACCGAGTCAACTTCCAACGATGCAAGGCCACTCCTCCGTGTAAGCTATTTTGAAAAGTTGTGCGGCAGGCCGATGTTTTTTCTTAGAACAAGATGGTGTGCCAGATGATTTTCGTTTTCTGGTTTGGGTTCGTTTTTCTTCGTTTGAAACATGCATGCGCAGTCACTTTGGTAAAAACGGAAGTGACTAGGTTATCGCGCGTGACACGGCGTCTGCTCTTAGAAACTGACAAAACCGGGAACGCCATAAGCAAAAATAAAATGCGGCGGCAATTTTTTTTTCTCCGTAGCAACGTTAAGGTTGCCGTAGCTCCGTAGCAAAGCTTTATTTTTCGTAGCTGCTACGGCCAAATCCTAGCAGTAGGCAGATCTGCAAAGACGTAGGCAGCATCTGCTCCCGATAGAGGCAAGACCTCCTCACACAGACCTGTTTACCCTTATAATGAAAAACCCGGAATTTGCCACAAAAAAACCCGGAATTTGAGAACAAAAACCGGAATTCACATGATCTGTACACGACTCGCGATAAAGCGGTTTCTTCTTCTTCTCCTTTCCGCGAACATCGGCGTCGATTTTCAATATTGTGATGATTTCTTGGCTCAATTTTGCCAGAAAAGTTTTATTAGTAAAGTCAGTCACTAATTCCTAGTCAATTTTAGTATAAAACAAGCTGGAAAAAGAAAAATACCTGGAAATGTCCACGATCGGACAGAGAAAAATCACTCGGCCGCGGATCGGCGGATGCCAAGTTGCAACTCGGCGCCATCGCGATCAATTTTCACTTCATTTTCCGTTGAAAACTTCAAAATTCTCACATCATCGTATTTTCCAGTGATAATATAATCTAAATCGATTCATTTCAAGCCCTAATTACAATCTCTACCATTAAAAAACTGCCTGGAAAGCTCTTCGAATCGACAGTAAAAAAGTCTGGCCGCCATTTGCTCAGTCCCGAAATAGATCGACCAAAATAAAAACATTACTTCACCCCTTTAACCAATGAAAATGCAGCATATAATGCATGTGACATCAAGCACAACCCCTTTTCTGATGACGTAATGTGTTTGGTACACGTTTCGGTCAACCCTTGCGTCTTTTCCTACAAACAGAAACAAATAATAGACGTTTTTTTGAAATCCCGGAATTTTCAGCGTTCACCCGGAATTTACTATTTTACCCGGAATTTTAGCAAAATTTTCGGAATAATTCCGGCAAAACCGGAATGGTAAACAGGTCTGCCTCACATCTTCCAACACCTTGATCAACTATCCTAATTAAAGAATGAAACAGTGAGGCCAGGAGAGGTGATAACGAAATTGAACAAAAGGCGGAAAACTCTCTTTCTAATTGACTCCCCTCCACCAAAGTTGATTACAATACCAAATCATCATGAGTCCCTCCCTCTCTCTCTCTCTCTCTCTCACCACGCCCAACTAAGAATATCGCGCACCAAGCCCCTACTGGTTTGACTGCCCCCTGGTGGTAAAATGCGCATCCTAAGTTGCTCATTATCTTCACGGATTGTCTCACCCTGAGGTTGGAGATGGTGACCTTGTCCTCAAAGACGTAGGCAGCATCTGCTCCCGACAGAGGCAAGACCTCCTCACATCTTCCGACACCTTTATCCACTACCCCAATTATCTTCACGGATTGTCTCACCCTGAGGTTGGAGATGGTGACCTTGTCCTCAAAGACGTAGGCAGCGTCTGCTCCCGACAGAGGCAAGACCTCCTCACATCTTCCGACACCTTTATCAACTACCCCAATTATCTTCATGGATTGTCTCACCCTGAGGTTGGAGATGGTGACCTTCTCCTCAAAGACGTAGGCAGTGTCTGCTCCCGACAGAGGCAAGACCTCCTCACATCTTCCGACACCTTTATCAACTACCCCAATTATCTTCACGGATTGTCTCACCCTGAGGTTGGAGATGGTGACCTTCTCCTCAAAGACGTAGGCAGTGTCTGCTCCCGACAGAGGCAAGACTTCCTCACATCTTCCGACACCTTTATCCACTACCCCAATTATCTTCACGGATTGTCTCACCCTGAGGTTGGAGATGGTGACCTTCTCCTCAAAGACGTAGGCAGTGTCTGCTCCCGACAGAGGCAAGACCTCCTCACATCTTCCGACACCTTTATCAACTACCCCAATTATCTTCACGGATTGTCTCACCCTGAGGTTGGAGATGGTGACCTTCTCCTCAAAGACGTAGGCAGCGTCTGCTCCCGACAGAGGCAAGACCTCCTCACATCTTCCGACACCTTTATCCACTACCCCAATTATCTTCACGGATTGTCTCACCCTGAGGTTGGAGATGGTGACCTTGTCCTCAAAGACGTAGGCAGCGTCTGCTCCCGACAGAGGCAAGACCTCCTCACATCTTCCGACACCTTTATCAACTACCCCAATTATCTTCATGGATTGTCTCACCCTGAGGTTGGAGATGGTTCCCCGTGGGGATACCGGGGGGGGGGTGTCTTTCGTAAAATAGTTCCCCCACCTTCTGGAAGTTCTGTGCTTGTAACTTCCACTAATCTGCCACTCTCTTTGACTCTGCCTTTTTTCCTTTGCTTTCTATCATCTACTATCTTTGACTTTCTGACTTACTAGCCCCATTCTCCTGCCTTTTCTCAAACAAATTTTCCAAATAATTTTTCTCCTTTGAGCTCCTCCAAAATCGGAATGTGTCGGCTGTACGCCAGCGGGGGAGACCAGTAAAAAATGAAAACCGGACACATGTACCTTACCCATTATGGCCATATGGCCTGGGAACGCAGAAGAAGAAGAAGAAGAAGAATCTTCAAGGATCGTCTCACCCTGAGGTTGGAGATGGTGACTTTGTCCTCAAAGATGTAGGCAGCGTCAGCCCCCGAGGCCAGACCACTCATGGTGGCGAGGTACCCGCAGTAGCCTCCCATGGTCTCCACGATGAACACTCGACGCTTGGTTCCAGTCGCCGACTGCTTGATGCGGTCACAGATCTGGCGAACGCATAGCACTTTAAAGTACCGTATTTTTCCTGACTGTAAGGCGATACGTTTTCCCCAGACTGAGACCCCAGCGCCTTATAACGTTCATTTTCTTTCAGCGCCCCTTCTGTCTGGAACACCCTACCATATGAACTTCGTTCTGCTAAATCTTTCCAGTCTTTCAAAACCGCTCTTAAACCTCACCTCTTCCGGCAATACCTCCGATTTCTTCCTTGTCCTGTTTCCTGCCTTAAAATGATGTCCCCCACATTGTGGGTGGGTGGGTGTGCGCGCGTATGTGGGTGTGGGCGTGTGCGTGTGCGTGTGCGTGCGTGTTGTGGCTGTGTGCATGTTTGTGATAGTTGATATTGTAGTAGCTTATTTATGATTGATGTATTTATTTAAACAATTGTGAAGCGCCGTGAGCTCAAGAGAGAAAGGGCGCTCTATAAATGTTATTTATTATTATTATTATAATATGACTACTAAAAAAGAAAGAAAATATAACAGAATCTGAATTTTGTGTAAAATTTGGGAGGTGCACCTTATAATCAGGTGCACCTTATAGTCCGAAAAATACAGTATTAGGTACTTAATAGTCACAGAGGCATCTCTGTGAAATTCAGGTTGCTCCCACCTGGAGAGCGTGTTGCAGCCAGAGGCGCCACCCTTTTTTTGTTTTTGGAATGCGATTTTTTTGTGTGATTGATGAGGAAGGAAGGGGTGTGTGTGTGTGTTAAATTTTGACCAAATGACGTTTTCGTTGCCACTGGGCTTAACGTGTGCTAAGCTCCCAGAGAGAGAAGTTGGTCCCCGGCACGTTGTTGCTGATGGTGCAGGGGACTGTACGTACACACACACTCTCTCTCACTCTCTCACTCCCTTTCTCTCTCTCTCTCTCTATCTCTCTCCTTACATCAGTGATCTCACTGAGTGCAGTGTCAGCTCCCAGAGAGAAGTTGGTCCCCGGCACGTTGTTGCTGATGGTAGAGGGGACTGAACGTACACACACCACTCTCACTCTCTCTCTCTCACTCCCTTGGTCTCTCTCTCTCTCTCTCTCCCTCTCTCTCTCCTTACATCAGTGATCTCATTGAGTGCAGTGTCACGTCCCAGAGAGAAGTTGGTCCCCGGCACGTTGTTGCTGATGGTAGAGGGGACTGAACATACACACACCACTCTCTCTCTCTCTCCCACTCTCTCTCTCTCCCTCTCTCTCCTTACATCAGTGATCTCATTGAGTGCAGTGTCACGTCCCAGAGAGAAGTTGGTCCCCGGCACGTTGTTGCTGATGGTAGAGGGGACTGAACATACACACACCACTCTCTCTCTCTCCCCCACTCTCTCTCTCTCCCTCTCTCTCCTTACATCAGTGATCTCATTGAGGGTGGTGTCGGCCCCCAGAGAGAAGTTGGTCCCCAGCACGTTGGTGCTGATGGTGCAGGAGACCACTCTCTCTCTCTCCCTCTCTCTCTCTTTGTATCTCTCCTCTCTCTCTCTCACTCTCCTTACATCAGTGATCTCATTGAGGGCGGTGTCGGCCCAGAGAGAAGTTGGTCCCCGGGACGTTGTTGCTGATGGTGCAGGAGACCACTCTCTCTCTCTCTCTCTCTCTCTCTCTCTGTCTCTCTCTCTCTCTCTCTCTCTCTCTCTCTCTCTCTCTCTTACTCTCCTTACATCAGTGATCTCATTCCGGGCGGTGTCAGCCCCCAGAGAGAAGTTGGTCCCCGGCAAGTTGGTGCTGATGGTGCAGGAGACCACTCTCTCTCTCCCTCTCTCTCTCTCTCCCTGTCTCTCTCTCACTCCCTGTCTCTCTCTCTCTCCCTCTCTCTCTCTCTCTCCCTCCCACTCTCTCTCACTCTCCTTACATCAGTGATCTCATTGAGGGCGGTGTCGGCCCAGAGAGAAGTTGGTCCCCGGCACGTTGTTGCTGATGGTGCAGGAGACCTCTCTCTCTCTCTCTCTCTCTCTCTCTCTCTCTCTCTCTCTCTCTCTCTCTCTCACTCTCTCTGTATCTCTCCCTCTCTCTCTCTCTCTCTCTCTCTCTCACTCTCCTTACATCAGTGATCTCATTGAGGGCGGTGTCGGCCCAGAGAGAAGTTGGTCCCCGGGACGTTGTTGCTGATGGTGCAGGAGACCACTCTCTCTCTCTCTCTCCCTGTCTCTCTCTCTCTCCCTCTCTCTCCCTCCCTCTCTCTGTCTCTCTCACTCTCTTTGTATCTCTCCCTCTCTCTCTCTCTCTCTCACTCTCCTTACATCAGTGATCTCATTGAGGGCGGTGTCGGCTCCTAGAGAGAAGTTGGTCCCCGGCACGTTGTTGCTGATGGTGCAGGGCACCACGCAGATGGGGACGCAGAAGGCGGGGTACTGCTGGCGCGCCTGCGACAGCTGGTGCGCGCTGTGAAACGCCTGGAAAATCAACCGACGTCCCCCAAAAAGTGAAACGTTCCCCATGGCTATTGTATGGTTGATTTTTTTTTTGGGGGGGGGATTTTTTTTCCCCCCATTCCCCAGCTTAAACCTTTCATCGCCACTGTCACCTCTTGGCACCACAATGATCTAACACCCATGTCACTAAAAGGCATCAAATGAGGGTCTGTTAACCAGTGACCTTAAGTTCTTAATTTTGGGGGATAAGGATAGGCGCCTATCTTACGCATGTCACAGAGGGATCCCCAACATTGCAGACATAATCTATTCTCTACCCAGGTAAGTTTAATGGAAAGTTTCAGCTGAAAAATGGCTGGCGTTGAAAGGGTTATTAACACTCTGGAGGCACATCCAGTGCAATGGCAACATTTCGCATGGCCTTGGGTGGGAAGATTAGTGTATGGCTGCTTTTAACCATTTCAGCACCCATGTCACTAAAAGGCCTCAAACCCGGGCCTGTTATCCAAAGACCCTATTTTCTTTATTTTGGGAGGTAAGGATAGGCCTTTTATAAATGTCACAGGGAATTATACTGCAGATATTTTTGTCTCTCTTCTCAGTTAAGTTTAATGGTATTTTTTGGCTGAAAAATGGCTGGCGGTGAAAGGGTTCAAGGCCCCCCCCGGCACATGGGCGGCCGTACTCTGACTTCAGGGGACTTGCATGGTGGTCACAGGGTCAGTGAACGAATCACTCATCGTCGTCTCTAGCGCTCGATATTGGAAGGTGGGGACCCCCCATCCCACCCCTCCCCTTACCGATGCCATTACAGAGGTTACGTAACCCGCAAAAACGTACCACTTTATACTAACATACAGACACACATACCACACACATTCACTTACACATACACGCACATCCAAATTGAGTAGAATACTACTCGAAAAGAGACGAGTAAACAGGTCTAGTCTGCTAAATGGAAGAAGAAGAAGAAGAAGAACTACCCACCTCAAATCCTCCCACAATCAGCAGGCCGTCGATGCGGAACTCGTGCATTTTCTCCGCGATCAGTCCTAGCCCCACTTCAGAGGCCAGCTGTCTGCACGCCCAACCAAACATTGAGGATTGATGTTGACCATGATAATGATGATGATGAAGAAGAAGAAGATAATGATGATGATGATGAAGATGATGATGATGAAGTTATTGATGATGATAATGATAATGATGATGACGATGTTGACGATGATGATGATGATGATGATGTATTATAGATTACACATCTGTACTGTTTAAAAATTTGGGACTGTTCTGGTGTTGCACTCCCTGCGGGCATTGCCTCCAGGATCGTTCCCACCATCTTTAAACTACTAATATGTGTCTGTTCCAGACCGGAGGACGTTAAACAGATTTCCATCCACAACGGTGTCTTACTTTTTGGTGCCCAGCAGGGATCCTCCATGACCCGCCCAGCCCTGAACGTGGGTCCAATTGATCGGCTTCACCTGAAAAAAAGAAACAAAAAAATCAAAACAAACAAAAATGGTCAGAGGGGCAGCCTTGCTCACTGTCTCAATCACAGAGGTGCCTTTCGACGAGTGATTAGAACCACTCTCTCTTTGTCGCTCTCTCTCTCTCTCTCTCTCTCTTTCTCTCTCTCTCTCACCTCTCCCCTCTCTCTCTCTCACCTCCCCTCTAGTCAGCCCATCGAAGCTGTCCTGAACCCCCAGCACGCGGTAGCCCTGGGTCAGACCCAGACGCACAAACGCGCGCACAGCCGCGTTCATCCCGCACGCCGGAGCTCCCACGTTCATCACGGCCAGGTTTCTGTGATTCTGAGGGGGAAACATTAATATACAAGAAAAACATTAATTGACTAGAAAATACTGACGCAAGAGTGTGCTAGGAGCCATAAGAATCGAGATGATTGAGGACCCTAGAGAAAAAAAGAAAAAAAGAGGCCACGAATGTGTGTGTGTGCGGAAAACGCAAAATGAAACATAGTTTGGCAGACGCATATCGTCTGTGAAATTCAAAAACCTTGTATCTCAATTTTTTGTCGTTTTGAGAAAAATGAAAAAAAGCTTTTTAAAAATTAACAGCGTTGACCACAATTGATTAACTATGATGAATATGTTGTTCAAGACATTGCGAGTTTAGTCCTGCATTTTGTTAAAATTACTTTTAAAAAAAATTTTTTTAGACTTGAAAAGAACAAAGATACGAGGTTTTTGTCCTTAACTAGATCTGAATTTGGGACTTACGAGTTTTTCTTCTATTTTCACAACCTCACTTACCCCAGATAGAAAGTCGTTAGAGATACGAGATTTTGGTGGAAGGTGGCTAGAAAAATTAGAGAGCTGACTATGCATCTAAACCCCAAAAATCGAGATACAAGGTTTTTTAATTTCGCTGACGATATATCTATTTTTTGGCTTGGGAACCCTTTTGTGTTTTTTGCTGTTTTTGTAGTAGTAATAATAATAATAATAATAATAATAATAATGAATAATAATTATATGGCGCAATATCCTGATAAACTCAGCTCAAAGCGCCTTACAACAATAACAAATTACAATAAATAGTTTCATACATAAACATTGTGTTATAATATACACATAGCATGCAATCAACAATCAAGCATACATCAGAACTCAAATACACTTGTGCTTATAGAAGAAAAGTTAATTGGACACACACATACTCTCCCCCACTACCCCCCCCTCTCCCCCCCCCCCCCCCCCCCCCCCCCCCCCCCCCAACCCCCCCCCAACCCCCAATTATTAAAAAAAACACACGTTGATTGAGTGTTTCTACCTCAATTTGTTTGAACTAAAACCAGATGAATACAAGTGCTTGAGATCAAAACACTAACGACGAAAATGGAGTTTTACGTCCTCTTGGTCTGAATCAGACACATATGGGACATTTGTAAATACAAATATGGTGGGAACAATACTGGAGGCAATACCCGGAGGCAGTACAAAACCAGTAAAGTCCCGATTTTTTATTAATACAGATAGGTGTAGCGGTGACCACGCCTCGGTTAAACCTCATCGGCTATGGCACCGCCACAAGTACATAAAACAAACAAACAAACAAACAAAACGAAACAAAGCAATAGATTTTAAAAGTTCCTGAATCCGAAAGCTATTTGAATGTTCACAATTTTCACAAACAGATAGACAAGGCAGGCAGAGTCATTGCTGAACAGTCAACACCACTAAAATGTGAAGCAGTGGTTTTTCAATTTATGTCGGGTAGCACAGAGATTACCATACTTTTCGGACTATAAGGCGATGACGAAATTGAACAAAGGGGGAATACTCTCTTTCTAATTAACTCCCCTCCACCAAAGTTGATTACGATACCAAATCATCTAGCAATGCGTGGGTCAGAACCAAAGTGAGACAAACAAAGCATCATTCTCAAAAAAGAATGTGCCAAGTTCGCATACGTGTTTCTTGCAAAAACTCATCCGTCAGGGTGCCCCTTTAATAATAATAAATAATAATAATAATGAGGAAAATTTATATAGCGCCCATCCTACTATGTAGGCTACAGGGCGCTTTACACAGAATTGAAATGGAATAAAAACATGAAACAAAAATCCAATAACATGAGCAGACAAAACAATACCGGTCAGACTTCGTTTGGCCGGTAAAAATGCACATAACAATCAGCAACAACAACTGCTACTGTGACTACTACTACTACTACTTATAAAAGGCGTGATACAAGTATGCATTGTCACAACACTATTCGCAAGCATGAAACAAAAGTATATATTCACAACATACACAAATAACATGGGCGCGCACACATGCGCGCACATATGCACACACACCCATACACATAACCACACACACATTTCTCAACTTCTTCTTCTTCTTCCTCTCGAACATAAATTATACGTGGGTTGTTCAGTAAAGTTTGGCAACGGTCCTGCCAATTTGTAATATGTAAAGCATTACAGGTATAATGGTGGCCCCCAAGAAAACTTCATTCCTTAACGTATTTGCTTGCACACAATCTTTGTGATGTCATGTCCTACGTGAGTGTATGACATCATTTAAAATAATATGTAGGTAAGCGTACAGAGCTGGAACTGTGCATACAAAGAGGAAAGGTGTTTTTCATAGGAACGCAAAAGAAAGTCCGCAAACTCTTTTGTTCCTGTTTTATGGACCCGTTGTCAATGTTTAATGAACAACCCACATGTTTTATGGACCCGTTGTCAATGTTTAATGAACAACCCACAAAGGTGAAAGGGCTACATGAAAACTTCTTGCTTTGAATAAACACGTCCTCTAATCTGTCACTCTCTTTGACTCTGCCTTTTCCCTTTGCTTACTGTCATCTACTATCTTTCTGCCTTGCTGGTCTATTCTCTTGCCTTTTTAAAAAAAACAACCCCACTTTCAAAAAGATTTCCTCCAGCCGAAAGTCGGACATGCTGGGCCTAATTATTTCTTACTTAGGCGCATAACGGCAGCATGACCCATCCGCGCTCTGACAGGAACCTAACTGTCTGAGCGATCGAAAAAGAAGAAAGAAAGAAGCATAAGAAGAACAAGAATAGGAAGAATAAGCACTTAGGCAATGTTGCCTAATTATTTTCTTACTTCTGAGCGATCCGCGCTCATAATTGAAGAAGAAGAAGAAGAAGAAGAAGAAGAAGAAGAAGAAGAAGAATAAGAATCACTTAGCAAACCAAGACAGAGAGTGAGAGACATGCTGGGCCTAATTATTTCTTACTTACGCGCACATAACGGCAGCATGACCCATCTGCGCTCATAATTGGACAGGCAAACTGTCTCTCGACCAGAAGAAGAAGAAGAAGAAGCACCGCTCATAAACAGAGAGTGAGAGACAGGCAACTGTCTGACCAGCGCGCTCGAAGAAGAAGCGATCGAAGAAGAAGAAGAAGAAGAAGATAGAGAAGCATCACTTAGCAAACCAAGACATAGAGTGAGAGACATGCTTAAACACAGATTTACATTCACTTTAAAACAACTGAGGCCTGGAATATATCTTTAGTTCTTCCCGCGCCTTGCATTTTATATCGACGTTCTTGGCTGTCCGTTGCATCTCAACGGACAAGAGGGGAGTGGATATTTTCGCTTGAGTGCGCATGCATTCTCCTAACAGAAAGACACAATGGCATAAGCTTAACCCTTTCACCGCCAGCCATATTTCAACTAAAAATGTCCATTACATTTACTTGGATAGAGAACAAAATCCATCTGCAGTATTGGGGGGATTTTTCTGTGACATATATAAAATAAGGTCTAACCTTACTTCCCAAAAACTAAGACAATCGGGTCTTTGGATAATAGACCCCAGTTTGATGCCTTTTTGGGACATGGGTGTTAAATCACTGTGTGGTGCTAAATGCGACTTTGGCGGTGAAAGGGTTAAAGTGACCCACCCTGACGGATGAGTTTTTGTAAGAAAACACGTCAAAAAATCACCAGGAAAAATCCCAACAGAGATTGCAACACTCATTTTGCTCTGGTTTCCTATAATTAGTATAAATCAAACCGTCAAATTGGCGATTCCTCCTTGGCGGAGATGCTGGAAGTCAAATTATTTCACCCAAAGAGAAGGCGTGTGCCGTCTCTTTTCTAATGGCCCGCCTGAGTTTGCACACACTGTTCGCAATACAAGCCTTTTTATTTATTTTATTTTATAAAATTTTATACAGTTTTTACCTAAAGGAGTTTTGCTCACAACAAAGGAAATAGCTCCAATTTGTTTTTTTACTGCACTACAAAAAAAAAAAAAAGAAAAAGCTTCAACCACAATGGGTGGCCTCCACCCACCCCATCCAAAATGGCTTCTATTGCAGGCATCTCTGCCAAGGAGGAATCGCCGTTTTGACGGTTTTAATTTCTAGGAAACCAGAGCAAAGTGAGTGTTCCGATCCTTGAAGAGGCTGTCTTCTGGTGATCTGGATTTGTTTCTTGTAAAAACCCATCCATCAGGGTCCACCTTTAGACGTAGACGAGCACATGGCAGGGTGCTTGGCAGTGAACGTCTTTGCACTTGGTGGGAGTGTAGAGTGATGTCTTGGGCCGAATGCATTCACCCATGGTCAGAGATGAGATTGTCAGAACACCAAAAAGGAGGACAAAAGAAGCCGAGGGTCCGGGGCCCGGTGTAGGCTACATCAGCAAATGGATAACAACTTCCGTTTTCAGTTTTGCAAACTGCAAATAGTAATGATAAATAGAGCAGTCTTGGCTGCCCCAAGCAGTAACTGGAAATGTCCATTTTGAGAATGAACCAATCGAGAACAAAATATCAATCAAACTTCTTGCCGCATTTACGATTCAACACAAAACCAAACACCCCTACCCCCCAAATTTTTTCAATGGATTTACACTGATCTCAAAATGACCCCTGGGGCCATCGAAAAGGAGGAAATCCTCCAATTGGAGGAACAATCTCATCTCTGCATGCTGCCAAAAGAGCTGAGCAACATTACAACACACACTACTGCATAATTCACAGCTGTTCCGTCGGACACAAAGTCGAGCATTTAGTTAAAAGACAATCTAAAAATCTTAGATGAAAACAAAAATCCACAAAACACATCCTTTAAATATTTTGACTGCATCAGAGTATTTCAAACATATTTCTTTCATCAGATTCATTGTAAACACTTTTTTGTTGTTGAGCAGTATCATGAAGCATATTTAGTAGAAAATGTTCTTAAAGAATTCACTTAGTATCGCAAACATAAATACAATTGGGGGTGAGTGAAAATCTAGCAACATCCACTGAATACAACTAATTCACTCACATTCTACAACATATTCTTGACTATTATTCATGAAAAGTTATTTAATAATAATAATTAATAATGCTCATATAGCGCATAATCTTGCAAAGGGAAACTAAAGTTGCCTTGACAATACTCCTGAAAACATAGATGAACGAAAAGAAACCGGTAAAGGTCAAGATGGTGCCAGTGCCACCCCCCCTACCTATCTCGGTTTAAATTCTATTTTTTTCTGTTGCCTTTCTGACCATACATAAA
>CM065711.1:11249227-11254227 GCA_017654935.2 Phymorhynchus buccinoides
ACACAATGTGTGGTCAACAGCAGCCTTTGTGTGGATTACCAGACAGAAAGAATGGCAATGATGCTTTTAAAGGAGCTACTCACCATCCCTCTTTCGTTGAGGCATTTACGTGTGGGGATAAAACTAAGCAGGTGTCGTACACAATATTGTGTGACTTCAACACCGATTGTCATGACAGCAGTGATGAAGTCTTCTGCCACTACCCTTCTTGCCACAGAAGGTTTACCTGCAACAACGGCGAGTGTCTGTCTTTTGACAAATACTGCGACAACATGTTCCACTGCAGGGACGAATCAGACGAAGAGGGTTGTGCTGAGGTAAGAATCCTCACAGCTCGCAAACAGCAAGGATACCCCTCCCCTGTCCTGGTCAGCTTCAACGGCATTGTGGTGTTTACCTCCACTCCCATGAAACCCAACGAGTCTTGCCCTGACAGTCATTACCGTTGTCCCGGTGAATTCAACGACTGTCTGCCTGTGTACACACGGTGCAATGGGATGTACGACTGCTTCGATCGTCAGGATGAAGAAGAGTGCGAAGACACGAAATGCCCAGGTCTCTTTCAATGCAGGCGTTCAAAAGTGTGTCTACACAGTGACCATGTATGTGACGGCTGGACTCACTGTCTACTGTACGATGATGAGTTGGCGTGCGGCATAACGTGTCCTGTGCACTGTTCATGTCAGGGTCACAGTTTTCACTGCTCTCAACCTTTCTTTGCAGCTCTCTTCCCTCAGCTACGCTTCCTTGATGGCACAGGGTCAGGGATGACGCTTCACGATGTGAAAAACAACGCTCTTCTTATCGGCGTGGTCCTTGCACAGTGTTCGTTAAAGTCTCTACCCAAAGTTCACCTAAGGAACGTCTGGTTTCTGGACCTCAGTGGAAACCAGCTGCAGTCTGTCCAGCTGACTTCTGTTCTTGGCTTGGACAATCTACACACACTGTCCCTGTCCGGCAACCCCCTGTCCTCTCTGCACACTGACCTGTCCTCTGGTGACCAGCACATTGCCCTCACAGTGCTTCAACTGGCCCACACTTCACTCACTGTGCTGGACACCACAGTCCTCTCCCTGTTCCCTGCACTGCACACACTGAACTTAACGTCCACTTCCATCCACACCATCAGCCCTGAGGGGTTTCAATTCACTCCCCAGTTAAAGGACTTGTACATGGATAACAGTCCCGTTCAAACATTCCCACCAGACATGTTTCAAGGTCTTAAGAATTTCAAGTTCGTATCTTCGCAAAACTATAAACTTTGCTGCGCTGATATACTTCCGCATAACTTTGACAGCTCGGCTTGCTTGGCTCCCAAAGATGAAGTTTCTTCCTGTGAAGATCTGCTGCAGTCCTGGTCATACCGAGTGCTTCTATGGCTGATGGCCTGTCTGTCGCTGACTGGTAACGTCTTCTGTTGCTGTGCTCGTTTGTTTGTGAAGAGCATGGCGTCTTCCAGTGGCTTCAGTGTGTTCGTCACCAACCTGACCATGGCTGACTTTCTGATGGGGGTCTACATTGCCATGATCGGGGCGGCTGATGAACGGCTCCGTGGACAATATCTTCATAATGATGACTCATGGAAACACAGCGTGACCTGTAAGGTGGCAGGATTTCTGTCTCTGTTGTCCAGTGAAGTGTCGGTTTTGATCATCTGGTTTATCACGCTGGACCGATTCGTCGTTCTACGCTTTCCTTTTAGTTCTAGAAGGTTCGGAAGAGCATCAGCAGCGGTGGTTTGTCTCTTCAACTGGTCGGTTGGCTGGTCTTTAGCCTTGGTTCCTTTGCTTCCAATAACATCACACTGGGAGTTCTACAGCCAGACAGGCATCTGCATCCCTTTACCTGTGACCAGACAGAATTTTAAAGGACGATTCTACTCCGTTGCTGTCTTGATCGTTTTCAACTTCGTCCTTTTTCTATTCATCTCTACAGGCCAGGGTTTCATTTTCTATTCTGTTCAGGGCAATGTAGTGAAAACGAACTCCACCAGAGTGTCCAAGGACATGACCGTAGCTCGGAGGTTGATCTCTGTAGCCGTGACAGATTTCCTGTGCTGGTTCCCCATAGGGCTTTGCGGGATGTTGGCTATGGGCGGTGTCCCCATCCCTGGAGAGTTGAACGTGGCCCTGGCTGTGTTTGTGTTGCCTTTAAATTCCGCCATCAACCCCTTCATGTACACATTCAACACTCTGGCTGAAAGGAAGAGAAAAGCTAACGAACGTAACTTGCTGAAGTGGTTAGAATCACACGCACATTTGACTGAAGAAGCATAACTGTCAAACCCTGCCATATAACGGGCACCCCATAAGAATTAGCTTTCCTATCTGACAGAGTAAAAAGCCGATAGAGTGATCCCTCGTGAGGTTATCAGAAGAGCTGATTACTTTAACCCTACCTGAAGCTGATGAGTCGCAGAGGATTTAGTCGCAGCATTAACCCTACAGAGGCCGACCAACTGCACACCATTCAATCCGAATGCGATCCCCTGATTGTGACGATGTCTGTGAGGCATGATTCACGCGAAATACACTTCCGTCTAAAAATAATTCTACTATTTTCGTTCATTATTATATACTCATGTGTAGATCCTAACACACGAGTCAAATAAAATGTCAGATTCAAAAATACAGATATTTCATCAGATTGGTATAATTGTTTTTTATTCGGGAAATAATTATAGTGAACAAAACTACAGTAGTAGGATTTCGTCAGATTCATTAAAGACAGTAGAATGTGACAAGCATCATCATACCTCACAAATGTCACAATCAGATCGCAGTGTAGAGTGACACAGTGGTAGCGCGTTCGCTTCGTGTCAAGTAAACCCGAGTTCGAACCTGGGTACAGGGGATTTTTCCTCTCACTTTGCACTAGGCCTTACGGTCTGAACGTGGAGTCTTTCGGATGAGACGATAAACCGAGGTCCCGTGTGCCCATGCACTTAGCACACGTTAAACCCAGTGGCAATGAAAAAGTTGTCATTTGGTCAAAATTTACCCCCCTCCCTTCCCTTCCTCATCAGTCACACAAAAATCGCATTAAAAAAGAAATGGGTGGCGCGCCTCTGGCTGCGACGCGCTCTCCATGTGGGAGCAACCCGAATGTTACAGAGACGCCTCTGTGACTATAATGTACCTAACCTAGCCTAATATGGATGGAATCGTCTGCAGTGGTTGGATCCCTCAAAAGAGCTGTACTCTACAACACTGTCATTTAAACATTTAGCAAACGTAAAGATAAAATGTTGACCCCACCAACATTTGCCAGGGATACCCTGTTTTCTTTGTCAGTCATTTTGGTATATAGTCACAGAGGCGTCTCTGTGAAATTCGGGTTGCTCCCACCTGGAGAGCGCGTCGCAGCCAGAGGGGCGCCACCCTTTGTTTATTTTTAACTTGCATGCAATTCTTTTTGGTGTGACTGATGAGGAAGAAAAAGGGGAGGGGGGGGGGGGGGGGGGGGGTTATATTTTGACCTAATTTCAACTTTTTCGTTGCTACTGGGTTTAACGCGTGCTAAGTGCATGGGACCTCGGTTTATCGTCTCTTCCAAAAGACTCCATGTTCAGACCGTAAGGCCTAGTGCAGAAGGAGAGGAGAAAAATCTCCTGTACCCAGGTTCGAACTCAGGTTTATTGTGCACGAGGCGAACATTACTCCAAAACAAAAAAATAAACAACAACAACAAGAAATCATTATTTCAATAAATATAAAAATATAACCCAAATCAGCATTCAAGCTATTCGTCAAAGAGTTTGCCTAGATCATTGTGTGCATAAATGTAATTACCAGCCGCGAACGAAGAGAGCGAAGCTGGTCATGCTGTCTATCTATGTATATTACCACGTTAGCGTTTGGACGTTTAGATGGAGGGACCTAGGACGCTCAAATTTTGCATGTGGATAGGTACTACTACTATACTACTAAGAATATATAGGGCAAGTTCAAAAATGAAGGTCATAGGTCAAAGGTCAAGGTCACTGGAGCCGAAAATGCTGCCAAGCGCCTGGCACGATAACGACCGAACGGATGGACCTAGGATGCTCACATTTTGCATGCGGACAGGTACTAAGGATATCTAAGCAAAATTCGAAAATGAAGGTCATAGGTCAAAGGTCAAGGTCACTGGAACCGAAAATTATGCAAAGCACCATGCACGATAACGTTTGAACGGAGGGATCAAGGACGCTCAAATTTTCCGGGCATATAGGTATTTTGGATATCTAGGCCAGATTTGAAAATGAAAATCATAGGTCAAAGCTCAATGTCACAAGAGCCGAAAATGCTGCCAAGCATTTGGGCCTGTATTCACATTGCGATATCTTAAAATGTTCGCTACGAACTGTGAGACGAAGCACTGCAGCCGAAAATAGTGCCGCGCGGCTGGTGATCTAACGTCGTAACGCTCTAGTTTAACCTTGAATCATTTCAGTGCCCATGCACAGTACCGAGGATGGACAAGTGACTCATCGTCGTCATCATCATCATCATCATCGGTCATTAAAAAACCAAATGTCCCTAAAGTCTGTAGTCATTTATGCCCTGTTCTCATTGGTGACCTCAGTGTCGATACATGCTCTGGTTCACGCCCTGGTGCGTTTGGGTCAAGGTCGATGGGGTCGGGGGGCTCATGGGAGCCGTCGTTGGACGGACGTGGTGGCGCTCTCGGATGCAGTAGCCAATATACTACTAGTTCCCCTGACGAGCAAGCGCGATAATCTTAAGTAGGTGGCGTTCGCATCTTAGTGCACGAGACAGGGGCAGAGACTTTCCAGTATAAAGCCTCATTCTTGGGGTTCAGTGGGCCTAGGCGGTGTTCAGTGTATGTTGGATCAGAACAGGCTCCACTGAGCTCCACGGAAGTGACCCGGCAGCAGTGCTGTGTCTCCTCTGGTGGTTGACTCCGGACGGCCTTACATTAATCACTCCCCATGGACTGCCGGTGTGTGTGCGTGCATGTGCGCGCGCGCGCGCGCGCGCGCGCGCGCGCGCGCGTGT
>CM065711.1:11264227-11281727 GCA_017654935.2 Phymorhynchus buccinoides
TGTATTGTATTGTATTGTATCATATGGTATCACATTGTATTGTATTGTATTGTATTGTATTGTATTGTATCATATTGTATCACATTGTATTGTATTGTATTGTATTGTATCATATGGTATCACATTGTATTGTATTGTATTGTATTGTATTGTATTGTATTGTATCATATTGTATTGTATTGTATTGTATTGTATTGTATTGTATTGTATTGTATTGTATTGTATTGTATTGTATTGTATCATATGGTATCGCATTGTATTGTATTGTATTGTATTGTATTGTATCATATGGTATCGCATTGTATTGTATTGTATTGTATTGTATCATATGGTATCACATTGTATTGTATTGTATTGTATTGTATCATATCATATCACATTGTATTGTATTGTATTGTATTGTATCATATTTGTATTGTATTGTATTGTATTGTATTGTATTGTATCATATTGTATTGTATTGTATTGTATTGTATTGTATTGTATCATATGGTATCACATTGTATTGTATTGTATTGTATTGTATTGTATCATATGGTATCACATTGTATTGTATTGTATTGTATTGTATTGTATCATATTGTATCACATTGTATTGTATTGTATTGTATTGTATTGTATCATATGGTATCACATTGTATTGTATTGTATTGTATTGTATTGTATCATATGGTATCACATTGTATTGTATTGTATTGTATTGTATTGTATTGTATTGTATGTATTGTATTGTATCGTATTGTATTGTATTGTATTGTATTGTATTGTATTGTATTGTATTGTATTGTATTGTATTGTATTGTATTGTATTGTATTGTATTGTATCATATGGTATCACATTGTATTGTATTGTATTGTATTGTATCATATGGTATCACATTGTATTGTATTGTATTGTATTGTATTGTATTGTATTGTATTGTATTGTATTGTATTGTATTGTATTGTATTGTATTGTATCATATGGTATATTGTATTGTATTGTATTGTATTGTATTGTATTGTATTGTATTGTATTGTATTGTATTGTATTGTATTGTATTGTATTGTATTGTATTGTATCATTGTATCACATTGTATTGTATTGTATTGTATTGTATTGTATTGTATTGTATCATATGGTATCGCATTGTATTGTATTGTATTGTATTGTATTGTATTGTATTGTATTGTATTGTATTGTATTGTATTGTATTGTATTGTATTGTATATTGTATTGTATTGTATTGTATTGTATTGTATTGTATTGTATTGTATTGTATTGTATTGTATCATATGGTATTGTATTGTATTGTATTGTATTGTATTGTATTGTATTGTATTGTATTGTATTGTATTGTATTGTATTGTATTGTATTGTATTGTATTGTATTGTATTGTATTGTATTGTATTGTATTGTATTGTATTGTATTGTATTGTATTGTATTGTATATATGTATTGTATTGTATTGTATTGTATTGTATTGTATTGTATTGTATTGTATTGTATTGTATTGTATTGTATTGTATTGTATTGTATTGTATTGTATTGTATTGTATTGTATTGTATTGTATTGTATTGTATTGTATTGTATTGTATTGTATTGTATTGTATTGTATTGTATTGTATCGTATTGTATTGTATTGTATTGTATTGTATTGTATTGTATTGTATCACATTGTATTGTATTGTATTGTATTGTATTGTATTGTATTTGTATTGTATTGTATTGTATTGTATTGTATTGT
This sequence comes from Phymorhynchus buccinoides, assembly GCA_017654935.2. Lineage (NCBI taxonomy): Eukaryota > Metazoa > Mollusca > Gastropoda > Neogastropoda > Raphitomidae > Phymorhynchus > Phymorhynchus buccinoides. Next base: position 11,265,957 of record CM065711.1, read on the forward strand.
ATTGTATTTGTATTGTATTGTATTGTATTGTATTGTATTGTATTGTATTGTATATTGTATTGTATTGTATTGTATCATATGGTATCGCATTGTATTGTATTGTATTGTATTGTATTGTATTGTATTGTATTGTATTGTATTGTATTGTATTGTATTGTATTGTATTGTATCATTGTGGTATCGCATTGTATTGTATTGTATTGTATTGTATTGTATTGTATTGTATGTATGGTATTGTATTGTATTGTATTGTATTGTATTGTATCATATTGTATTGTATTGTATTGTATTGTATTGTATTGTATTGTATTGTATTGTATTGTATTGTATTGTATTGTATTGTATTGTATTGTATTGTATTGTATTGTATTGTATTGTATTGTATTGTATTGTATTGTATTGTATTGTATTGTATTATTGTATTGTATTGTATTGTATTGTATTGTATTGTATTGTATTGTATTGTATCGTATGGTATCGCATTGTATTGTATTGTATGATATCACCTTTATACTTACAGAGTACAGAGAATCATCTCAGCGACATTCAAGCTTTGTTTTCACTGGAGAGCGGGTTGACGCTAGAGCGGCACCACCTTTGCTTAATTTCAAGCTATATGTGACTCTTTGTCAAACTGAATTCTGATACATTTGAACACGTCAGACCATTCTCTTTCTAATGATACAAGAATCATTCTTGTATCCTTTTCCGTTCCAGAGTTACGAGCATTTAAAGTTGGTAGGGTGAGCGTCGGCCATGTTGAGAAATCACAGTCTACAATCTATAAGACCATTTAGAGCCTGTATTACCCTTTATAAATATGAACAAAAAAAATACCCATAACTCAAAATTGACAAAAAATAAGATTTTTGACTTTCCAAGCCTGTTGTGAGAAACTAGCCCAGCGACTTAATGTCCCTTTCGAGGTGATGGGTCGCATATTTTTTAATGTTTAACTGAACAGGAAGAAAGATATTGTATGGGATAAATGTTTACCCATTTCCAGCTAGCTCGCTCCTTCCTTGCCACTGGGCTCTTGAACGTGCGCGAAGTGCGTGGGCTCACGGGACCTCGTCTCATGCGAAAGTCTTAAGGGCCTGCTACGCTACATACGATTCCGTGCAAATGCGATGCGATTGTGACGATCCGAGTCATGATTCACGTGAAATTCATGTATTGGGTCTACTTAAGTATATATATAGAGAGAGCGAAAGTATTAGAATTATTGTTAGACAGAAGTATTTCACGTGAATCATGAATCGCATCGTCACAATCGCATCGCATTGACACATAATCGTGTGTAGTGTTGCAGGCCCTTTTGCGCTCAGACCATATTAGCCCTTTCACCGCCAGCCATATTTCAGCCAACAATGTCCATTAAGTTTACCTGGATAGAGAACAAAATCCATCTTCAGTATTGGGGATTGTTCTGTGACATATAAAATAAGGTCTATTCTTACTTCCCAAAACTAATACAGGGTCTTTGGATAATAGACCCCAATTTGAGGCCTTTTAGTGACATAGGTGTTAAATCGTTGTGGTGATAAAATGCGAAATTGGCGGTGAAAGGGCTAAAGTCTAGTGGAGAGTGAGCAGAATAATTAACTGCTGTGGCCAAGACACGATCCTGGATACTGTTGTTTACGAGACAAACGCGTTACCTCTGAGCCAATCTACCACTATAATGTGTATCAGCAAACCCGCGCGTTATGATTCACGTGCACGCGTGCGCGCGCACGCGCACACACACGCACGCACACGCGCACACGCGCACACGCGCGCGCACACACACACACACACACACACACACACACACACACACACACACACACACACACACACACACACACACACAGAGGCAATCTACCACTATATGTGTATCAGCAAACTCGCTCGCTATGCTTCATGCGCACTTAACACACTCTTAACACACGCGCGCGTGCGCGCACGCACACGCACACACACTCTCTCTATCTCTACCCCCCCCCCCTCTCTCTCTCCCTCTCTCATTCAGTCAAATATATAGTCGAAGGGAAGAAAGCGCTGACAGCCAGTCCAGCCCACGAGTTACTACCCTTTATTAATACAGCATATACGACTTTGCAGAAACGTGAGTCTTCCTTGGCGGAAATTTGCACTAGAAGTTCAAAATTTATATGGAACCATCTGTGTGCCACGATACTACCTTACAAACTTGGAAGAGATTCTGTCCACCAGTTCATGAGTTAAGGGCGAACAAATACACACACAGACACACAGAAGCACACTGAATTTTATTATATGCGTATGGATAGCGCCAGAAAGCTGTGCAAACCTCCGCCAGGATGATAGCAAAAGTAGTCCCCCTTATTAAAAGGTTGGCTTAATAATATTCCAATTCTTAGTTAGGCGCACAACGGCAGCATGACGCCTCTGTGCTCATATAAAAGGAGATTGTCTGAGTGATCGACGACGATGAAGACGAAGAATAAGTATCATATTGTTTTATTCATTTATTTGACTGCGGTTTAACTGTCTTAACACGTGATTTGAACATTTGAAGTAGTTTCAGTTCTCGTTTCTGACATTTTGACTGAGCGTGAACAGTCCACACATACAGCCAAGGATTGAGAGAAGAATTAATCGGCAAAACGAAGACAACCATCGTGTCGTAAACTTTGCTGAGCGCATCGACACCACATAGATTCGTCACCATTACCACTCCAAATACAAACCAAACAACAGCGACAGCAATCGATATTTTTTTCATCAAATGAACAGAGGAATAGGTTGGTCTTTGTCTAGGATTCAGCGTTATCCAGTGTTTGGGTGTTCTCCAGAACATCAGGCTTTGAACAGTGCCTATCTTGAAAGACATGACAAAGTTGATTGCCGTAATAACCGTGAACCATCTGAACTTTCCCCGTGACCAGTGGTGATCGGGCAAAGCCAGACGACACAGACCTGACTGGTTCTCAACACCCAAGTGTGACAGACGGGGAAGGAAAGGAATTAAGGCCAACGAGCTTCCAAATATCCAAACTAAAACGCAGACTGCAATCAACAAACGTTCGTTAAATTTCCATAAACGATTAGTGGGAGAGAAGGAAACAAGATGGTGCAAAGCGATGAACAAAACAGTCACTGGTGATACTGTGCACGACAAAAGGGACAGAAACCCGGCCAGTTTACAAGTTGAGCTTTGGATCCAGGCTTTTTCATTCTGCAAATACTCTCCACGAAACACAAAGTCTGCTGTTGAAATTATGCTAAGGTGACATCCCATACTGAGGTCAGCAAGGTGTAACTGAAGAACAGCCTTCATGAACTGACTTCCCGCCATCTTGGTGACGACAGGAGACGTCGTCATGATGAAGCAGGCCACGTGACCTATGACGTTGGACACAGTGACCAACCAGAAGAAAGCTCTGGTCAGGTCAGAGGTCAGCAGTGTTGTGCATGATGGTAGGACGGTGTGCGGAGAAACGCACTGGATTTCAGTAGAGCGTTTGGGAAGCAAATGTTCACAGCACAGTCTGTGGTTCCAAGAAATGATGTGCTGCAGTTTATTTGATCTTGAAAACACATCCAGTGGAAACTGGCTTACACGATTCCCTCTTAGATCCAGTTCTTGTACTGCTGGCATGCTCTTCAAACCGGTAACATCAATTATTTCTACATCGCTAAACGACGTGTTTAGAATTTTAAGTTGAGGAAAATACACAGAAATATTATCACTGAACATGTTTATGTGTGTACAGGATATGTCTAATGAATTAAGTGTATAAGCAATTGGCTTGATTGATTTTGTTGTTAGTTTGTTAAGAGGGTTGTTTCTAATACAAATGCTTCTCAAGTTTGGTAGCTGAAGAAAAATAGACATGTCAACAGTTTCCAGATAGTTATCAGCAAGATTGATGATCTTCAGATGTACTAGTGAAATGTTTGATACGTTAGAAATAGAACAATGAGACAAAATCAAAACAACCAGATAGAGATTTATTTTGAAATCAGGCAGTGACATTTTGGAGTTAGTGGCATCGACGTATCGTAATTGAGGAAAACTGGCAGGAATGAAAGGCAGTGGACACAGAAAAACATGACCTTGACATTGACATCCCTCAGGGCAGGTCCTGTCACACATCAGCTCATCATCACGCTGTGGACACTGACCCCAGCCGTCACACAGGTGGTCCACATGCACACAGACTGCAGACTCCCTGCACTGATAGAAACCAGGCCACGTGGCTCTGTCACAGCCTTGTTCGTCCTCTCCATAAACACAGTCAGAGAACCCGTTACACCTTGTGTAGACAGGGAGACAGTACAGCCACTCTGACCTACAGCGGTAATGACTGTCAGGACAGGAGTGGTCCGCTGTCATCAGCTGCTGGGTGAAGTAGCCCGCCCCATCCAGATTCACGTAAAGCGGTCGTTGTTCTACACCTTCTTCTTTTTCAAGGGCGTGGTATCTGGCATCCTCTTGACAGTCCACTTCATCAGAGTCGTCCAGACAATCTGAGAACTGATTGCAGCGTTGACTGAGCGACACACACTGACCGTTCAGACACGAAAACGCGTCACATATTAATTCACAGAAAGACTCATCACTTGCGTCTGGACAGTCGTGTGTGAAGTCACACACGAACGTGTGATGCACTGTTGTTTTATCGTCGTTACATTGAAATGGTCTGTACATCCATCTCCTGTCTGTAGGAAACGTGTCATCGGTGTTTACACAACTCGAGTTTGGAAAATTATTAGGAGTCAAATCCATTGTTACTTGGTTGTACTGTTTGTTGTTTTCAGATAAAAACCCAAATGTGATGATACCACTCCGATAAGTAACTAAATCCTGACGTGTTCGTTCACAAATATTCTTAGATGGCCATGGATAATTTAAAACCACCTGTACATGAATGTTTCTAGATAACAGTAATGTCACTTCGCAAATTATCAAACGAGCTGCTTTATTTTCATGGCCGTTTACCCATCTATGTGTTACAAGCATGCTTCTGGGAGTACTAGAAGGTTCGAACTTCTTAACAGAACGAAAATGATTCATGTTATAAACCAGAGTGCCGTCATCCCATGCACGAAACTTGCTATAATGAAAGGGCGTGGAATGCCAACCTGATCTTAAACCAATGGCTGCTTTGAATCTGATGTAGTTGAACATGACATGGTGAAAGTCGAGTTTTTCCTTCTTTGTTTTCACAGAGGCTAGTTTCTCATCAACTTTAATGCATTCGTTGTCAGCGTGGGTGAGGGGGATGTCCTTCAGACGTTGGATCAACCTGAAACACTTGTCCCATGAGGCCACCATTCCTGGACAGTCAGCACTGCTGAAGGGGCATTCTCCTGGCTCATCCTGACCATCTTCACACTGTGTGTGGTAATTACAATACAGATGAGGCTGCAAATGAGGAAAGTGTTGAACAGAACAGTTAAACATTCCACTGGGTAACTTCATTAATGGTTGATTCTTAGGAAGAACAGATATGAGAACTTTCAGACCAGAATATATTGTGTTTACGTATACAACGCTGAGTTCGAGGTGAGAAGTGGTAATGGTAGTCAGTGAAGGACTGTTGATGTACATTCGTTCAACGGTGTTGCTATTTGCATCAGGTTTTGTGAAAGCAAATTTCATGAAAACGAAGCGGAATCTTGACTTGTCAATAACGTGTTGAAAACTAACAATATACTCCATAGGAAAGCCCCGCTTATCTGAGAAATGAATGATTACACGTCGTGGAAATAGACTTGGCGTATGCGGTAAAAACAAGCACATGAAATTGTCTGAGGTACGTTGCACAACAAAGTCATGACTCTGTACCAGGCCAACATTGACACGAATCGAAGGGCTGTTTATGCTAATCATCAACATTTTGTTATTGTGCGAATTAACGAAACTTTCCTTCATGTTGTGCGAACGGCATGTCAAAGAGAAGTAACTAGACTTGTCTGTCAAATATATTAATATCTCAGTGGTCCAGCTTCTCGAATCACAGCCGTATGACAGCCGTTGGATGTGGGCCTGCACGTGGCTACCTTGGGGTGCATGCACGTGCAATATGCAGTAAGGCGTGGCCTGGTTGCACACCCCATATACCACGCCTTGGTGAGAAGTGTGGGGCAAATAAAGCCTGTCACACTGTGAAGCATTCGTGTGCTGAATCGTGAAGTCTGTGCTGTTTAGACTCACAAAATACTGTACACCCGGGCACATGGGAATCGCCTTTAAAAACCTGTGAGTAATATGTCCATGCGAAGCGTTCCAAATACCTTGTTGAATGGAGATGTCAATACAAGCTAGTTAAAAACACCACTTCTGATGCCACAAACACTGCAACAATTAAACAAAATGTTTGTTGATTCACGCATTTAATAAGAAAGGGATCAAAGAGCCATAAGACTGTGGATGTACAAGGCAGGGCATATATTTCATTGTTGCTGCTACAGTAAAGCCGCATCCCCAAGATTTTACACAAACTTTTGAATTTACCATTATTATTTTCTTATTATATTATTAGTCATAGCCGCAGACGTCTCTGTCTGGGGGAAAAGTATCACCTTATACTTATAGTCCGTATGTTTCTCATGATTGCACACACAAAAATAATGTCTAAAAAATTGGCAAAGCAATTCTTCACAGAAAACAAATTGGCTTATAACCTTCGGGTCAAAGCTCGATGACTGTTTAGATAATTGCCTCATCGTCTGCACAGCTAGAATCCGCATTAAGGTAAGGCCAGCTTTTAAATAGAAAATCAACTAAATTGTAGATCCACGCCTTTTGGTGTCCAATGTTATGTGTGAGAAGTTCCAGCTATCGTAAAAACAAAGGGAATTACTCAAATTCTGGGATCATGTTTTACTCTGATTTTCATGAAAGTGTGCTGCAGATGTTTATTTTTCTATGACTTTTTTGCTGTTGTTGTTCTTATTTTTTTAAATCAGAAAACGAGATTTCATTTTTTCCTTGTACGTTGTCACAGAAATGGAATATATTTGGGTAGAACGATCCATTGGCCCAATTCGTTTTACTTTTTTTTATTAAATTGACGATCTACCCGACGAAGTACAAAGCGTCTGTAAAATCTTTGCAGATGACAACATACAACGAAAATATACAACTCATCTAAAAATTATAATAAATTACAAAATGACATTACTAAACTTATTGACAGTTGGGGCAGGCTCAGATGGAGATCTGATCAGCGTTGATGTAAATGCGCTGATAGAACCTGTGCTGACGGTGACCTCACTCAACTTGCTTCACTCTACAGCAGTCTGCGCGAAGAAAGAGCTACGATATTGCTCCGTTCGACATTCTTGGACACGAAATCCACGCGAGTGGTTGATGACCTGTTTTTCAAGGTTGTTTGTGGACTGGAAGCCTTCATATTTGGTGGGTTTGATCCTGCGACGCTTTATATTTGCTGGAGCGAGACACTTTTTCGCTGGGAGTGCAGGAATGTGGCCCTCAGCTATCCCTCAGCTATCCTGCTGCCTGCGACGTTCTTCCAGAGGAGGGAGATTCAGTTCTGTTAGCATGTTGCATACGCAGCCTGGATTTCTGGACTTGTAATCCCTTGTGATGAATCGGGCTGTCTGGCGCTGTCTTGCTTCAGGTGCGGGTCCCACACTGTTGCTCCATAGTCCAGTTTGTGTACGCCAGGTGCCTGCAATGCTCAGGACAATTCCGGAGATTCCATTGAAGAAATCCTATCTAGGGTTGATCGATCCAGCTTTACGACATATGTTGGAGATGTATGATGACCATTTCAAATCGCATGAGACCTGCACTCCGAGGTAGGGGGTCTCTTGGACTCGTTTCAAGAAGACTCTTCCTATACTATAGAAATAGGGTGAAGGGACTTTGGTGGAGAGGACATAGAACTTTTGAGCGTTGAAACGCATGCTCCAGTTCTCAGCCCACTCTTCCAGTTTCTTGAGGTCTGCCTGTAGAGTCAGGTGGTCTTGGAAGCTGCGAATTTCCCTTCATAGTAAGCAGTCGTCGGCAAAGAGCCATACTGTTGAGCTCACAGAGTCCGGCAGGTCGTTGATGTGGCAAAGAAAGAGTAATGGACACAATACAGTGCCTTGGGGTACGCCAGACTCTACTGCTGCTTCTTCGGATGCCTCACCGTCCAACACCACCCTCATCCCCACCCCCCCATCTTCCTCATGTGTGGATTGGACTTCAAACACCATAGTGTCACTACATCTTTTCTTCTTTGTTGTAAATTGAGTTTGATTTGTCAGTCTATTCGAGCGTCAGGTTGTTTTTGATCATTCGTATTTTTCTTTCAGCTTTGTGAAGATTTTGGGGTCAGTGACAATTTTGTCGTCTGCTTGCTAGTTTCATGTGGGCATATTGGAATCATTCAGTCGTTCTGTGTGTGATGTGCATCGATTCTCGGTTCGGTTTTCAAAAGAGAAGATATTTAGTGGTGGTGGCTTATTGAGGTATATTTATCTTCAGCGTCCCACCTGGGGACGTTTTCCAGATGCTTGATTCTGTTGGCGAAGCTGTTTCATGATGTCGGACCTGCGCTGAGTGGCCACAGTTGACTAACTCTGCTTGTTGTGTTCCCTGGGTGAGGTCTCCTTGTTCGTCATAAACTTGCGTCGTCACAGTCTTCGTCTTCCTCAACGACGAGGAAATATTGAAAGAAATAAACCACATTGAATCTGACATTGATAATAGTTAAGGAGAAAATAATGGCTTGATAGAAAGATTGAAAAATAAGAATAGTAGTGAATAAGAATAAACATAACAAAATAATGATTTTTTTCTCTCCAATAAATCAAAGGGCTGAATTTTAAATTCGGTTTTTCCTTTGCTCAGATTTGTGTGGTTGCAGTTTGGTGAGAGAGAAAGTAATGTATGAACACACGTGTGCAACGTGTGCAAAGTCTTTATTTGTTTCTTTTAAAAAAAGTTTGGTAAAATTATAAAACAAAAAACAACAACTGTACACCACCGCCTGACATCCATACACGTGTTGTGCATTTGACTGTGTTAAAATTGGGATGCTTGAACATAAAAAAATAACAAATTAAACAAGACAAGACAAAAGGTTAAAAAGAAAGGAGGTGGTGTTGAAACAAAGGTGATATAATAATAGTTGGAGTAAAAGTAATTAATTGTAAGCTGTCTTCGGAAATGTTAGGGACTGAATCGGTCGCTGCCAATAATAAATCACCATACTACTAAGGCAATAAATCAGTTGACTGTTGTTCGATCCGGTGCCCTTTCGATGCATATGCCATGGAAGCACAGGCCAAGTGTACTGTTAGTTAAATGTCAACTCCCGTACACCCACCCACCCACACACACACACACACACACACACACACACACACACACACACACACACACACACACACACATACATTCACACACACTCAGAGAGAGAGAGAGAGAGAGAGAGAGAGAGAGAGAGAGAGAGAGAGAGAGAGAGAGAGAGAGAGAGAGAGAGAGAGAGAGAGAGAGAGAGAGAGAAACAGACACAGAGACAGAGACAGAGAGAGACCGCAGAGAGAGACGGAGACTATTCTTCCAATCTGTCATTGGGACGAAAACTAGACTAATACAAATCAATTAGGCAAACAGATATGGGCGTGCATGATGATGCTACGCAACAACAATAATTAAAACAATCGGAATACACACAGCAAGAAGTATTATATTTATAAACATCACTACAATTTGAGATATCGCTTAACAGTCATGTGCCCTTCGCCGCCATCACTGCTTTGCCATTTATCAAATGTATGTAATCAGGGGACTCCTTTTTGTCCCCTGTAGTACAACATACAGAATTCATATAACGTAGCATGTATCGGGTCTATACCTGATATGATCATAACAGTCATGACAATAACAACATGTAAATGTTTTTGGTTTTTTTAAACTGAAACAGACTGCAACGTCACTGGAACGTACAACAAACAAACAACTACACGACAAGTGTAAAGTGATGTTATTTTATTCACAAGAGACAAAACAAAACTACTGGATATTTCGGCGAACGCGCCTTTATCAACACAAACAAACAATTATTTTGGTTTTGGGGGCCAAGGTGAAGCAACATTTCGTTTGCAACCTGGGGCTTTCTTGAGTCTTAGGGTTTTGATGGCATCCCTCCAGTTCTGTGATGATGAAAAGCGGAACTCATCAGGGATCAGGGATGAAATATGATGCTGTCCCTGACACAGATGAGGGTACCAGGGCTGTCATCAGAAGTTAGCACCTCACGAAACTTCTCATTTCTGGAAGTGTCCCTAAGCTTCTTTTGTAGCGTTCTGTCTTTCAGTTGACTGACATAGTCCCTGATTCCTGGAATGTTATAACCAGCTTCACGTGCTTTGACCAGAGAGCTGTCACATTCATCTTCGTTGACATTCTCACAGCATGCGCCTATGTCTAGCACTGTTGGGTCAGCCTCTAACAAACACCGCGAATTTCGTGCACAGCTTCGCTGTGTGTCAAGCGATGTCGGCGGTGTTTCAGTGTGTAGCGCAGGGTGGGGCAATGGAGGGGTAGGCATAAACAAAGGCATCGTTTGCTCTGAATCAGATGTTTCACTTGCCTTCATTTCTTCCTGTTTGCGTGTTACTTGCATTCTCTCCTCTGTTCGCTGTCGATCCCTCTTTATTGTACAAGGTGGCTTCTTTCTGCAGCAGTGAGGGGTTGTTGTGGTTCGCTGTGGCGCCATGTTGTGATTTGCTTCGTCGCTCTTGAGTCTAATGACGATCACCGTCAGGCATGGGAATTAGAGAAGACAAAAAAGACTGAAAATTGGGGTCTGGAAGCAGGCATAGAAACAAGGAATAAAAAAACAACAACCTGAAAACCGTGTGAGTTGGGATACAGACCCCAGAAAATGAATCTTCTTCTGTTATCTAAGCCTTAAAAACAGTATTAGAGATAAGACTGATATATTTAGTTCATTTTGCATTCATTTATAACCAATAACTTAAGTTTTACTCATCAATGTCCTCTTGAACCATCCAAAAAGCTGAAACTTGCCAAAAAAAGACTGAAGAGGACCATCAAAAAAGCTGAAATCAGCCAAAAGACTGACAATTCCCAAGCCTGACCGTATTGTCAGCAGATTCCCCGCAAATTTTCAAGGAGGTGAGGTGATTCTTTTGGAGTAAAGCATCCAAGGAAAGTTGCAATGCTGTTGGTAAGCCGACAGCACCCATGGTCGTGGATGGATAGGTATTTTACTCCAAAACAACACAGAGAAAACTCCTTTGACTATTCTCCAAGGGAGATCACCCCGACGAGAGAGAGAGAGAGAGAGAGAGAGAGAGAGAGAGAGAGAGAGAGAGAGAGAGAGAGAGAGAGAGAGAGAGAGAGAGAGAGAGAGAGAGAAACAATTGACAATTGACAAATGTTTAATGACGTAAGCACAGGAGCTCATATCATGAAGGCACAAAGCCAAAGAACTACACACAAACAATTCTAATTACACACACATTAAGTAGCTTTAAGAGCATTGCTAATAATAGAGGCTAGAATAATAACAATAACAAATAATAAATATAATAATAATAATAATAACTAGAGAGAGAGAGAGAGAGAGAGAGAGAGAGAGAGAGAGAGAGAGAGAGAGAGAGAGAGAGAGAGAGAGAGAAAGACAGAGAGGAGGATGGAGGAAGGAGGGGGAATCATTTGAGTAAATAATGGAGTCATATGTGGTAACATTATCAATCATAGTTATATAAAGTAATCCATGTACGGTTCGAAACAACAATTCAATACACAATCAGATAGATAGATAGATAGATAGATAGAGAGAGAGAGAGAGAGAGAGAGAGAGAGAGAGAGAGAGAGAGAGAGAGAGAGAGAGAGAGAGAGAGAGAGAGAGAGAGAGCAAACAAACAAACAGAAAGCCAACACCCACGAACAGTATGAAAAGAGATGTTTGTATTCTCCGCAAAATCATGTTTCTAATCGTGTGAAAATTTGATATATATTATTTCAAGCATGTACTTACCATAATTGTTCTATCAAACAAGATGTGATGCTGCCAATAGCACTTGTACATTACTACCAGAACGTGAACCACTGTGAGTGGTGTCAATGTAGAAGCACACGTGTGCTTTCTGCTGTCGTTTAAAAACTTCGAGTGGGTTTTTCTCAAATCTGCCATTTTGGAGATAAACTGCTTTGCGTCTGAGGTAGCATTTTGGGATTACTTTTTTTGAGGGGACTACCCTTATTACCTATTAGTACTAATTTCTTAGTTAATGAGCACATTTAAGACAATCAGATCAGGTACATAACACCATAATTCACAATGTTAAGACACAGATTCCTTTACTCTTATGATGGTAACACCAACATCTGGTGTTGTGAGTTTTCGAAAGAATCAAAGTCAGAAAGGACGCCTAGAAAAGATCGTGCGCGTACCACTCAACAGAACGGTCATGGTCAGCTATAAAGAATTCACCCAGACAATCACAGACGTAGTCCTGGACCGTTATTTCAGATCTCACAACAGCGGGATTGAAAACTCTCAGTTGCAAATGTCTCTGGTATGGCAAAGGTACTATCATGCAAACTCTGATTTCGCAAATTTATTCCAAGCGGTCCGTTTCAGCATCAGTACGTACGCGCAGTTCGACTGCAAGAACGTGACCTGCTTTAAAGTTTTCTTTACATTTTTCAACGACAGTCAAAGGCCTCAGGAGACGAGGTTTCAAGGGTTGTGGAACTGTTCTGTGAGTCATTATTACAGCAGCTTCCACCATCACCTGGCCTGTAACCTGAAAACGGAGTGTGAAGATGGACGGGACGAAACAGGGGCATGTCCCTTCAGTAGTCCTCAGTGCCATGGACTGATCTCAGTGTGTAACTGCTGCTACAAACTCCTCAGCGACCTCAAAGTGGTTTCCACCGACCTCAACAAAGGTGCGAACATGTACTGCAATTCCTGGGAAGGTCAACAAGGTTTCCCCATGTGCGTTTACAACTGGTACGCTGTGTTCAGAAACCAGACGAAGTTTCACGTGCATCGGCTGAACGGATTTAGGATTAACCTGTACTCTAACGATGTTGCTTTACCCAGAATGTACAGGCATTCTTTGGTCAACGATCACAAGTTGGCCATTCACCATTTATGGAGGTACGACCGCCCGATCTACTACAGCATTAAGTACGCAACATCGAAGACATGTTCTGAGACATTGGTAGAACAGCAGAATGACATTTTATACATCAGATCCAGAACGTGCATGCTCTCGAGCGATGGACTGCTACATTACGGCACAGTGTGTGAGTTCACGAACAACATGACAGATAATAAGCGCCGTTATTCACAGAAAATATCAATGAAGAAAGCCACATGGTTTGCTACGTCACAACACCAGTATGTTTCCTGTCCAGATGGTCATGTGACTCATACCTTTTTCCGTTGTGGTTCTCATCACCACACAATGTGTGGTCAACAGCAGCCTTTGTGTGGATTACAAGACAGAAAGAATGGCAATGATGCTTTTAAAGGAGCTACTCACCATCCCTCTTTCGTTGATGCATTTACGTGTGGGGATAAAACTAAGCAGGTGTCTTACACAATATTGTGTGACTTTAACACCGATTGTCATGACAGCAGTGATGAAGTCTTCTGCCACTACCCTCCTTGCCAGAGAAGGTTTACCTGCAACAACGGCGAGTGTCTGTCTTTTGACAAATACTGCGACAACATGTTCCACTGCAGGGACGAATCAGACGAAGAGGGTTGCGCTGACTTAAGAATCCTCGTAAGAAGCACTCAGCAAGGATACCCGTCCCCTGCCCTGGTCAGCTTCAACGGCATTGCGGAGTTTACCTCCACTCCCATGAAACCCAACGAGTCTTGCCCTGACAGTCATTACCGTTGTCCCGGTGAATTCAACGACTGTCTGCCTGTGTACACACGGTGCAATGGGATATACGACTGCTTCGATCGTCAGGATGAAGAAGAGTGTGAAAACACGAAATGCCCAGGTCTCTTTCAATGCAGGCGTTCAAAATTGTGTCTACTCAATGACCATATATGTGACGGCTGGCCTCACTGTCCACTGTACGATGATGAGTTGGCGTGCGGCATAACGTGTCCTGTGCACTGTTCATGTCAGGGTCACAGTTTTCACTGCTCTCAACCTTTCTCTGCAGCTCTCTTCCCTCAGCTCCGCTTCCTTGATGGCACAGGGTCAGGGATGACGCTCCACGATGTGAAAAACAACGCTCTTCTTATCGGCGTGGTCCTTGCACAGTGTTCGTTAAAGTCTCTGCCCAGAGTTCGCCTAAGGAACATCTGGTTTCTGGACCTCAGTGGGAACCAGCTGCAGTCTGTCCAGCTCACTTTTGTTCTTGGCTTGGACAATCTGCACACACTGTCCCTGTCCGGCAACCCTGTGTCCTCTCTGCACACTGACCTGTCCGCTGGTGACCAGCACACTGCCCTCACAGTGCTGCACCTGGCCCACACCTCGCTCACCGTGCTGGACACCACAGTCCTCTCCCTGTTCCCTGCACTGCACACACTTAACTTAACGTCCACTTCCATCCACACCATCAGCCCTGAGGGGTTTCACTTCACTCCCCAGTTAAAGGACTTGTACATGGATAAAAGTCCCGTTCAAACATTCCCACCAGACATGTTTCAAAGTCTTACGAAGTTCAAGTTCGTATCTTCGCAAAACTATAAACTTTGCTGCGCTGATATACTTCCGCATAACTTTGACAGCTCGGCTTGCTTGGCTCCCAAAGATGAAGTTTCTTCCTGTGAAGATCTGCTGCAGTCCTGGTCATACCGAGTATTTCTGTGGCTGATGGCCTGTCTGTCGCTGACTGGTAACGTCTTCTGTTGCTGTGCTCGTTTGTTTGTGAAGAGCATGGCGTCTTCCAGTGGCTTTGGTGTGTTCGTGACCAACCTGACCATGGCTGACTTTCTGATGGGGGTCTACATTGCCATCATTGGGGCGGCTGATGAACGGTTCCGTGGACAATATCTTTATAATGATGACTCATGGAAACACAGCGTGACCTGTAAGGTGGCAGGATTTCTGTCTCTGTTGTCCAGTGAAGTGTCGGTTTTGATCATCTGGTTTATCACGCTGGACCGATTCGTCGTTCTACGCTTTCCTTTTAGTTCTAGAAGGTTTGGAAGAGCATCAGCAGCGTTGGTTTGTCTCTTCAACTGGTCGGTTGGCTGGTCTTTAGCCTTGGTTCCTTTACTTCCAATGACATCACACTGGGAGTTCTACAGCCAGACAGGCATCTGCATCCCTTTACCTGTGACCAGACAGAATTTTAAAGGACGATTCTACTCCGTTGCTGTCTTGATCATTTTCAACTTCATCCTTTTTCTATTCATCTCTACAGGCCAGGGTTTCATTTTCTATTCTGTTCAGGGCAATGCAGTGAAAACGAACTCCACCAGAGTGTCCAAGGACATGACCGTAGCTCGGAGGTTGATCTCTGTGGCCGTGACAGATTTCCTGTGCTGGTTCCCCATAGGGCTGTGCGGGATGTTGGCTCTGGGTGGTGTCCCCATCCCTGGAGAGGTGAACGTGGCCCTGGCTGTGTTTGTGTTACCTTTAAATTCCGCCATCAACCCCTTCATGTACACGTTCAACACGCTGGCTGAAAGGAAGAGAAAAGCTAACGAACGTAAATTACTGAAGTGGTTAGAATCACACGCACATTTGACTGAAGAGGTATAACATATCATAACAGTCAAACCATGCACTATAACGGGCACCCCATATTGCCCCCCCCCCCCC
>CM065711.1:11284227-11331727 GCA_017654935.2 Phymorhynchus buccinoides
CAAGATGGCCTCCAGGTCACATGGTCTTGAAATCTATGTTGCTTAGTTTATTAAATAACCCCCTCCCCCCCTGTCGATTCTCGATCAAGATCAATCATTACAGTAGACCCAATCTCTCCGTGGGCATTCCGGGGAGTCTTTCAGTACAACTAGTTCCCCACCTACTGGAAGTTCTGTGCTTGCAACTTCCTCTAACCTCACTCTCTTTGACTCTGCCTTTTCCCTTTCGCTTTCTGTCATCTACTACTATCTTTCGGCCTTCCCGGTCCATTCTTGTGCCTTTGTTTTTAGAAATTCTTGCAAAGATTTTCTTCAGCCGAGGACGGACCTGCTATGTCTAAATATTTCTTAGTCAGGCGCATAATGACAGCATGACGCATCAGCGCTCATATGACAGGAAACTGAGCGGTCAACAAAGAAAGTAGACCAAATTTGTGACCCAGCGCCAAGAAAGGGACATTAAGTGTCAAAATTATTAATTTGAGAATCCTCCGAAGTCGGAGTGTGGCTGCTCACGTGGTGGGGTAATCAAAGACGGTCACACACGTAATGTTCTCATCCCTAGCTGGTGCATTTGTACCATAGTGTTCAAGTGCTTCGGCTGTTGGGATGATCCCTGGAGTCTTTAAGCCAGGGTAAGAAAACAACAAACAATTAATTTGAGAAAATGGTACAGTTAGATACATCGGGCAATTCTCTTTCTAATGATATAAAAACAATTCTTGTATCTTTTCCTGTTGCAAAGTTATGAGCATTTGAAGTCGGTACGGTGACTGTCGGCCATTTTGAGAAATCAGTCTAAAGTCTAGCCTATCCTAACAAATGCATCAACCTACTAATCTTAAAGCACTTTTGGGAATATTTAGAGACCTTTTATGACTATCTTCTTCTTCGTTCGCTCAGACAGTTTCCTGTCACATGAGCGTAGATGCGTCATGCTGCCGTTATACGCCTAACTAAGAAATAGTTAGGCCCAGCAAGTCGGACTTCGGCTGAAGATACCTTCGTAAGAATTTATAGAAAAAAGACAGAAGAATGGACCAGTGAGATAGAAAGACAGCAGATAACAGTAAGCAACGGGAAAAGGCAGAGTCAAAGAGAATGACAGAATTAGAGGAAGTTACAAGCACAGAACTTCCAGAAGGTGGAGGAACTATTTGTACAAAAGATCCCCCGGTATCCCCACGGTGGACTTTATGAATATGAAAGATAGGATGTTAGAGAGCACGAAAATACCAATAACTCAAAACTGATACAAAAAATGAGATTTTTTACTTTGCAAGCCAGTTGTGAGAAACTAGCCCAGCGACTTAATGTCCCTTTCGTGGTGCTATGTCACAAATAGACGATAAAAATTGACATGACGTACACTCTTCAGTTGGAATTGCTCCCCCCCCCCCCCCTCTCTCTCTCTCTCGCTATCTTTCAATCTATCTGTCAACTAACCAGGCATCAGAATTGTCAGAGGATCAGAGGATTTCAGAGGATTAAGAATTTCTGACAGAGGATTGGCTTCTCTTGTCAGAGGTTTTGCCTTTTTATTGAGTGTTATCCTTTGTGTTAAATAGCATTTTAAAGTGATTTATCACTATATTAAGCCTTTTTGGTGGTGTTGGGAACTCATTTCAGTGTTGTCCCTCTTCAGTCTAGGGTCTAGATAGCCCTTTTACTGCGGTTTTCAGAGGATTGGTCTTCAGACTATTCTGATGCCTGAGTCTAACACACACACACACACACACACACACACACACACACGCACGCACGCACGCACGCACGCACGCACGCACGCACACACGCACGCACGCACACACACACACACACACACACACACACAGGTTCAAGGGAAGAAAAACTGTATTAAAAAATATGCACCACACATAAATGAATAGCATATATTGGCCATAAACAAAACCGATCCGATAAAATATAATAATAAATAAAATATACAGAATACAACAAACGTGATGGGAAGCATTCCAAGATACGTTTATGGTTCAAACAAAGCCAAAAACACCTAAGGACAGAAATGCACAAGCAAAAACTAGATTTAAAAAAAGAAAAAGAAAATAACATAAGACACACACACAGATATATATATATATATATATATATACCATTTTACCATTTCTTTTGAATTAAGTGCTGGTTTGGTTTTATTGTGGACTTTCAATCTGGTGCAAAGAGGACAATCATTCTCTTGTAGAAAGTCTTCTAGCTCAGCTTGAGCATTCACTGTGGACATTCCTTGCAGGCCGACATGCAGACTGAAGAGTCTTTCACGAAGACGAAACAGCTGTCTTTGCATAGGCATTGTCTATCTCCCCCATTGGGAGAAAAAGTCAATCAGCACAGTATTTTCTTTTCTTCTTTTCAGAACACAAAACAAATCGTAAAGTTAAAGTCATTGAGTTTGTTTCTTAGGTTCACAAACACATACATTGGGAGAAAAAAAAGTTTTATTAAACAAACTATATTATATACATGAGGAAAGTTTAATGGTGTGTTTGGTTTTTTCTTCTTCAATTCTTGATCGTTTATATATATATAAACTTTATTGATCTTTTCATCGCCTCTGCACAACGATTCATCTTGGTGTGATCGCGGATTCATAGGATTTACCTCAGATTTTTGTTTTTATTATATATATACACAGGACAAAGATAAGTAAAAACAAAAAGATAAACCAACTACTAAATCCGCTCCTCAATCCACATTAATAAATTTTAAAAAAAAAATTGAGGTGGTTTTTTTAAGCTGTGGATTTTTTAAAAATAGATTTGTTGTGTGTGACAGTATTGACATTAGATTCGTTTTAAAAAATCGACTAAAAATAAAGAAAGAAAGAATAAATATACATAAACAAAAGGATAATTAAAGGAATAAATACAAATGAATATGGTATCAAATGCTAATTTTTACATTTCATTTCAAACAGAACCATGATTTTCATGTGTGTGTGTGTGTGTGTGTGTGTGTGTGTGTGTGTGTGTGTGTGTGTGTGTGTGTGTGTGTGTGTGTGTGTGTGTGTGTGTGTGAATGCTAAAGAGAGTCTATGTCTAAAAATAAAAAAAATAAAAAAATAATTTCATTCAGAATGTGGAGAAGAAAAAAAGACAGGGAAAAAAAAGAGCGAATGAATAAGATTCTTGAATAAATGAATGGCAGAAACACTTGTAAACAAAAACTCTCGCTAAAAAAAAAAAGGTGAGATTTTTGCGTCTGCTACGTACCGAACCAGATCCAGAATCTGAACGTATGTCCACTACTCCTAGACAGGAGATGAGGCAACCGCAATTCTCAAGAAATGAGCCGCAATTTGTTTATGGTACATAGTAACGAGTTTTTTATAAAAAAACCACACACAAGCTTGTTTCATTGATGACAAGAGATAAACTTTTTTTTTTAAAGGAAGAAAAAAGGGTGATTTCTGTCCGACTGACTTGCTATTTTGGCACTAGTCTATGGTGCGCCAAATTGACAAATCTCTCTATCTGTGTTCAATAGAGTTTGGAAACCCTGTCGAACTGCTGGGTGCAATTTCAATACTCTAGCTAGTGGTTAGGTAGAGTAACTCTCTCTCGAGGTACTCGACAAAGTTTGTGATCGGAGAATTCTATCGAGCCCGCCACTTTGTGATTTTCTTCTAACAGAGCATTTCATTGGTAGAAAGTGCTTGCGCCTTCGTGTGAAACGTGCAAAATCAAACAATGCCGTGTGAAAACTATTACGAGTGTGACTCCCAGTCGCAGCAACAGCTATGGTCGTTGTACTACCATAGACTTGTATAAGTCCGTGGTACGGACTTAGAATTTTATAAGTCGGTGGTACTACATACGACGTAAACATGAAAGCCGATGCATTTGAATTCGATGATGGTGAGTCTTCCAGGGATCAGACGGTGAACAGACTCTTTTGCAGCGTTGTCAACATGTCTCGTTGAGTTGGTCGAAGGTTGCCAGCATTTGCCACCCTCAAAATTCGTTTTGCAGCTTCGACTACAGATGAAACGCCTGGTAGATTTCGCTCGTTGAAGATGATCGGCAGCCATGCTTGATTTAAATTGTCTAGCACTATTGCGCTAAAAGCTCAGGGTCATCTGCTAAGGCAAGAAAACTGTCTGCTAACCATGTACCAATAAGAAATCGCGATTTAAAAACTGTAGCTCGATAGAATTATTTTGTGGAAACCCTACTTCTCTGTTCAATTGAGTTTTAAATCTACTACCTATGTGTTCGATAGAGCTGTAAAACTGGGACACATAGGTAGGGTTATAAAACTAAGTCAGACTGTTATCTACTGAACACCTATAGAGATTTGTCAATTTGGCGCACCATACTATTCATATCAGGCTACCGCAATAATGAAAGAACAAATAATTATGGATGCAGGCAACACATACACGCAATTTGTTTGTCTAAGACAAAACTTTTTTTTAAAACTTCAATACAGAATTCGTACCCTGTTGTACATAATCACCAACATTTAAAAAAATAAATAAAGTAAAATAAAAACCACCAAAAAACCAACACACAACATACACATGCAATTGCAAAGCGATGGACACTTATATGGAGGGTTATCATAGGGTTGGGGCCAGGCTCTTTTTGCTGAAAAATCATTTTCAAATCGGCTCTCAGTGAAAAATAAGCTTTTATTTACTGTAGTTTGAAGAATATGGTTCTCTCACCTTTTTTTTGCTACATCCTTTTCAGCTCCAAGTCACATGAAGCCGCAATTGAAATATTTTTTTTAATTTGAAGTGCGGCTTATGGTGCCGTCTCGTTCATCAAATTTCAACTCGAGGAGTATTCGAGAAAATTTGAGAAATGTGATGCACAGTACCTGTGACGCAGAAGGAAATAACTATGATGTCAACCTAAGAATTAGTTCTAAAACTGATTGGGGCTCGACTGTCGTTCTTGTTATGTATTCCTACAACGTTTTTGTGATTGCTGGAGTTCAGTCTCAAATTCTTTGACGGCATGGAATTTGTTTTGGTTTTTGAGGCGGTTAAATGCTGCCTTGACTGCGTTGTATTCTAGAAGACGTTGTGGCGCTCTACCAACTTTCTCTTCTATCTGCTGGAAAGAGATTATGTCGTTGTTGCCGTTGAGTATATCGTTCACTGTAGTAATGCCTTTCCTTATCCACTCTCCTATAAATAAGCATCTATTTTGATAGGTAAAAGTTTGGTTATTCCACAACACCGAGATTAGGAAAAGTTCATCCGTAGTCACATTGTTTTTGTGGGGTTTTGAGCCATGCACAGACGACTTGATACCAGAACCCTGCACTATAATTGTTCAGACCGTTTAGATTTTTAGGATTAAGCCAAGTCGTAAAAACAGAGAGATTGTTTCCCAGTTTAGAAAAGTCTTTTGGGAAAGGCTGACCATGCGCTGTTGGTTTCTCTGTAAAGCAATTTGGGTACCCACGTTAGGAGTAGTGCTTCTTGCAGTGTTTTCAGGTCGATCACGTTCAGTCCTCCATTGTCCACGTCTTGTGCTAGGATGATGCGTTTGACTTTTCAAAGGCCTTTTTGTTGTATTTCTTTTTCCATATGAAGGTGTAGATTATTCGGTTAATTTGATTTAATATGTCTTCAGGGATACTGATTGATTGCATGACATAGATGAGCTGAGATGTAATAAACGTTTTTGCTATGATTATTTTATCATAAATAGTGAGGTTCCTTCTAGACCATTGTTTGATGGTTTGTTGTATGTTGTCAACTTTTTGTGTCCAGTTGTCGTCAATATTACACGCAGTGCTGTCGCTTCTAAAGTGTATTCCAAGAATATTGACTTGTCTTGTCCATTTTAAATTATGTGGCTGGTCCCGGTTGTTTTTCTGCTGCCCGAGCCACATTGCTACTGTTTTTTGTTTATTCATTCTGAGCCCTGAAATAGATGCAAAGTCTTCAAAAATTAATATTGCAATGTCTAGGTATTCTCTGCTTCTTAAAAACAGGGTAGTATCATCCGAAAACTGCTGGATTTTTATAACAGTGGATAAGTAGTTGGCGGCATTTGTGGGTCTTGGTATGTTTATTCCTGCTATGTTGCGTTTTCGTATTTTGTAGGCTAGAAGTTCGACTGCTAAAACAAAAAGCAGTGGGGAAAGGGGGCAGCCTTGTCTGATTCCTCTTTCCACTTGGATTGGTTCTGATATCCATCCATAGTGATTTATAGAGCTGTTAGCCTGTGTGATAAGCGTGCGAGTCCAATGTATGAAGTCGGGTCCGAATCCAAAGCGTTTTAGGCTATTTAGTATAAATTGTTTGGATATGGTGTCAAAAGCTTTTGTAAAATCTATGCCTACTAATAACCCAGGAAGATTTTCGCTGTTGAGATAGTTAATTACGTTATCCGTTGTTCTCAGGATATTTACAATATTTCTACCTTTTATAAATCCACACTGGTCTTGTGAGATGAGTGAATTTAAAATGGAGTTTATTCTTATAGACATAGTTTTAGCAAGTAATTTGTAGTCTGTGTTCAGAAGAGTGATCGGACGCCAGTTGGATAGTTTGTCATGGGGAAGATCTTTACCTTTATGTAGCAGCGTGATGATCCCCCTTTGTTGAGAATATGCTAACTGACCGTGTTGGAAGGAGTAACTGTACGATTCAAGCAGCATGGTTTTTATTTTGTGCCAGAAGATTTTGTAGAATTCAGTTGTAAGACCATCACAGCCTGGGGAAGAGCCATTTTTCATTTCTTTAAGTGCCTCAGTCAGTTCATTTTCTGTTACTGGGCCTTCGCAGGTGTTGTGTCCATCTTCATTTAGGGTTGGAAGAGTGATGTTTTCACCTAGGAAGTCAGTTATCGATTTTTCGTCTCCAGTTACATAATTGTCGGCTGCATAGAGTTGAGTAGAATTTGACTTGTTCCTTTAACACTTCTGCTTGGTTGGTTACTGTAAAGCCTTCTTCAGTTTTGAGCATAGTGATCGTGTTATTTGCTGCCTTGGTTTTTTCTAGTCCCAGGAAATACGCCGTGTTTTTCTCTCCTTCCTCTATGAATTTCGTCCTTGATCTTATCTGTGCCCCTTGTGCAGAGGCTAGTGCACTGATTGCTATTTCTGTTTTAAGTTTAATCATATCTGCAAGAAGATGTGGAGCATTGGGATGTTGGGCAAGTTTTCTCTCAATGTCACATAGCTTACTAACAGCCTCCTCTTGGCGGGTACGTTCCGATTTTCGTTTAGTTTTTGAGTAGTTTATTGTTAGCTCTCTGATTTTGATTTTGTACAGTTCCCATTTTGTGTGCGTATTCCTTTGAGAGTGATCCTGCTTGAACTGCTCCGTTCCTATGTCCATTTCGATTAATAGAGTGCGGCTGTCTTTGTGCAGACATTGCGTGAATGACATGTATCTTTTAGACACTAAGATAACTTGGCCTAGACTATGATTGCCACCTAATGAATAAAACAAATTTCCCTCCCCACTGAAGTTCCCATAGACTAGCTTCTTCTTCTGTGGATATGTAGGTTTCTTGCATGGCAACAATATCGTATTTTGCTCTCTTTAATTCTGTGAATATGGTCAATCGTTTATTTTTGTTTTTTTAGTCCTCTCACATTAACGGAAAGTAGGCGTAGCGTATCCACCATGACAGAGCATAGCTACAATCATTAGGCATTAATCGTCGCGTCCTTGGGACAAGCAGTCGTAGGGGTCAGGGGCAGAGAAGGGGCGTGTCCAACTAGGTGTCAGAGCACCGCCTCTCTTCCTCTGCTCTTTCTGCTGTGTCTGCCTGCGTGCTCAGGCTATTCGCTTCCTGATCTGTGGCTGTTGTACGGGGATTTATCATCCTGTCTGGGGCTCTGTGCCGCAGCGTGGAAGGCGATCTGTTGTCCAACCCCACACAATTCGACCACGAATTACAAGTAAAGTAGCACAGTGACCCCATGGGTTTTTTTCTCTCCAGTTTTTACCTTAAGAGTATGTGTAGATGCTATGACAAAACTCTTAATCATTTGTCATCGTGGGAAGTAAGCGCTGCGTATCCCCTTAATGACTTCATTAAAGGGACATTTAAAAAAAGCGGGGTGGGTGGGTGGTGTGGACGGACCGATCAATACAAAAAAGCCATACACAAAGCAAACGTAGGAGCATAGAAATATCAACGCGTGTACGATTGAAATACACGCCTTTAACTCGTCTAGCCATGTATTTTGTTTGACGTGCTTCACGTTGTCCGTTGCATCTCGACCAACAAGAGGTGTGTGTGTGTGTGTGTGTGTGGTGGGGTGGGGGGGGGGGGGGTGGGGTGTTAGTAACTATGGCCGTTGCTTTTAACGGGGAAAAAAAATCCACTGACATAAGCTCTGAAAATAGACAAACACATGGCAGGGTGCTTGGCAGTGAATGTCTTTGCAGTTGGTGGGAGTGACGTGTGTGATGTACTGGGCGAATGTATTCACCCACGGTGCTAGAAGAGCTAAAGAAAGGGACACAGCATCAAACTATAGGTTTTAGGAAAAAGAACAAACAACAAAAAATGTCACTGTGTGTGTAGGTATGTGTGTGTGTCTTTGTCTTCATGAAATTTGTAAAATGGAAAAAAAATGTTCAATAAAAAAAAAAAAAAAAAAATTTTTTTTAAAAATCACACCTCCAAATTAATCTACATCTAAAATGTCCTTTCATTTCACACACATATCTAGCATTCTAAGGAGAGAAAGCAACAACAACAAAGAATGACATTAAAACACAACACACCAAAAATAATAAAAAATGTCAGACAATGGCTATTTGGGGGGGGTTTCAAAGTACAATCGACAACACACACCCCCCCCCCCCCCCCCCCCCCCAGTTTTTGTTTTCAGTTTTCTCTCTCGTTATTAAACTTATTTAGTTTCTTTGGTTTTGCATTTCAATAGATTGATGCATGTATATATAAATTGTATAAACCGAAAATGAAAGCCGGGAACAAAACAAACAACAACAAAATATGTACATGTGGTGTACAACCACGGCATCGTTGGAAACAAATCACCAGTGAAGTTATCATCGTCTGATTGCTGTTCACATTAGTATATAAAATAGACTGTTGTGTGTATAATATGCATAAACGAATGACATGGCGAAAATGGAGTTTTACGTCCTCTTGGTCTGAATCAGACACATATGGGACATTTGTAAATACAAATATGGTGGGAACAATACTGGAGGCAATGCCCGGAGGCAGTACGAAACCAGTAAAGTCCCGATTTTTTTTATATTAATACAGATAGGTGTAGCGGTAACCACGCCTCGGTTAAACCTCATCGGCTATGGCACCGCCACAAGTTAATTATCAAAAAGCTAAAAACGAATTACATACGCTTCCTTATTTTTGTCGTCGTAATAATTAGCATTTTCAACAAGGACTTAAAAAAACCAAGCACACCTGACTATTAGATGTGGCGTTCAACAGCAACATTAGCTAGTGAGGCAGCATACACTTACAAACAAACAAAATAACTGTAATGTGGTTTACACATACAAAAAAGGTACAAAAAGTACCCAAAAATGAAAATAAAACTGTAAATATACTAATTTACTAAATTGAACAAAGGGGGAAAACTCTCTTTTCTAATTAACTCCCCTCTACTATTTCAATATCTCCGGACAGACAAACAAACAAAAAAGCAAAACAAATCTAACAAATCGAAAATGGTGTTTTACGTCCTCTTGGTCTGAAACAGACACATATGGGACATTTGTAAATACAAATATGGTGGGAACGATACTGGAGGCAATGCCCGGAGGCAGTACGAAACCAGTAAAGTCCCGATTTTTTATTAATGCAGATAGGTGTAGCGGTAACCACGCATCGGTTACACCTCATCGGCTATGGCACCGCTACTATGACTGGTACAAATCTAACAAACAGACCGCAACAAACTTTTATATGGGGGAAGGAGCAAATCGTACACACAGACTATTCTAAATCAAAAGTAATTTTCCACTAAATAAAAAACTACACTCCTACTGCATCTTTTGTCACTAATATGCATACCAAAAAAAAGTTATGAAAATGCTAACTTTCATACATATACATGTACGCACCACTGTACGTGTAAGTATACTTGCCAAAACTTAATAAATAATAATCCGACTCTGGATTTACCAACTTACCAAATGTGGAGATACAGAAAAATCACAAACGCTTACTTTTTACAGGTGTCCACTTAAGTCTGACATAATAATAATAATAATAATGATGTTTTATATAGTGCAACACCTCTCAGTGAAACTGGAGCTCTTTGCGCTTTACAAATGATTAAAATAAGATACATAAATAAGCACAACTTAAGTAATACACAAAGGTACGTTCCATTGCGATCACTGATTACAGCATGTGGTATTCCGCTTGTCTCTTCAAAGTACTGCCAAGACAGAACTCTGTAATAACTAACATTTGAAAGCTTAACCCTTTCACCACCAATGTCGCATTTTTGCACCACAGTGGTTTAACACCCATGTCACTAAAAGGCATCAAATCAGTACCTGTTATCCGAAGACCCTATTGTCTTAATTTTGGGAGGTAAGGATAGGCCTAATGTTATACATGTCCCAGAGGAATTCACACTATTGTAGATATTTTATTTGCTCTACCCAGTTAAGTTTAATAGTATTTTTCGGCTGAAAAATGGCTGGCAGCGAAAGGGTTAAATACTCCATAAAATAAAATAAAAAATATTCAACAGCTTTGTCCTTTGAAAGACACACACACAGAGACACACACTTGCAAACTAAGACATACAACCATGCAAAAACACACATACGCATGCACACACATACACATCGAAAGAACTTCAAATTGATTTTTTTTTAAACAATTAAAACCCCCAAAAAAACAAAGCACACACAGAAATCCAATACTTTAAACTGGTAATATTTCAGATTTGTATAAAATACAATCAATGGCACATTATGAAGACCAGTGAATCAATTAATTAGTTCCATGACATAGACGAGACCCCCCACCCCACCCCCCAACATTTCTTTTCCCTCTTCGGTGCCAGTTTACTTTTTTTTTTTAAATCATTTAAATGTATTTGTCAAATGACTGTGGGTGGTTTAAACTTTTAAAAGTTCTAAGCTAAATAGTTGATTAACCCTACCTTATAGATTTACAGTCAAACAAATAAAAAACTTTTAAAAAAAACACACGTGCGTGCACGCACACACACACACACACACACACACACACAAACAAAGAAAAAAATGAAGTAAAATGAAACAAAAAACCCTCTATCTTTCATGAAACAATTAATTGTGCGATGCCCAGATTTGTAAGCCTTTGTATCATAATTATTCCAATAATAAAAAGTCATCAACCCTAAAAGAACATTTAGAGCGCCATCAAAAAGCTCAAAAAGGAAAAAAACCTAAAAAAAACCTATCAAAATGACGAATGTCAATGATTCTGTGCACGCAAATATACTGCAACAAAGATCATTAACAAAACTGTGGACACCAGTGGGGGGTAAATTTTTTTTAAACCAAAAGCGGTTTTTTGTTTTTTTTAATTTTTATTAGGCAAAAAGGATAAACAAAACTGTGCAAAACCCAAAAGAAAAACCCCCCAAAACATTTAACACTCAAATAGTGATATATACGAACGCAAGAAACTGGCAAACGCATTAACATTTCTTTTTAAAAAGGTGGTTTTGACAGTTGATACAAAAATTAAACCAGGAAAGATCCCCGCCTGTCACTTCCTGTTGTTTGTTGTTTTACCCTGGCTTAAAGACTCCAGGGATCATCCCAACAGCCGAAGCACTTGAACAGTATGGTACAAATGCACCAGCTAGGGATGAGAACATTTAAAAACGGTAATCAAAAATGGTCACACAAGTTTATAAATAACTTGCGGGACCGTTTTTGATTACCCTGCCACATGGGCAGCCACACTCCGACTTCAGAGGATTTTAGACTGATGATGCTATGCTAGGAGCTTGTCATGGCTTAAGACAATCCCCGCATAACCATGCAGAACATAACATAACATTTTGATGTAGCCTTGGTGTTCTAGCCTATGTCAACTGGTCTGACACAGCAGGGCTCCCAGGGACCCCCATTTGGGGGTCTATGAAGTACTAACATTCTAAAGGACCCTCTAAAAGAATGTACAGGGGGTCCCAGGGATGCACTAGAAAAATTCTTTTTAGCATTTGCAATGCCACTGGGACCCTCTATCCCGCCTCTAGGATCCTCTATACTGTAAGTGAAGGAGTCCCTGGGACCCCAGGGGTCCCAGGGACAATTTGCAGGACAATTGGGAACCCTGCACAGCCTTATGCCAAGGCGTAGGTAGATCCCTGCCTAAAAGGATCTATCTCAACAAACAAATAAACGAAAAGGCAAATACTCCATTTTGGCAAGACTAAAATTAGGGATAGGGGCCATAGGTCAAAGTAGTGGCAAATGAAAGGCAGGAGCTGTGCCGGTCGGGGTTCGTCCCCGGTGAGCGCTTCGCTAGCCGGATTGGTCCAGCCTGGATACTGCGAAAAAGCCTATGGCTAACTGTAATATACTGTCAAAACCACCAGACAGTTTAAAAAAAATAAAAAAAATAGTTAAGTTCAAACTCTCATTTGCGCTCACCCAATTTCCGTCGAGTTTATAGCCTTTGACGTACGAATCCAGATCCAGATCCAATAATTACTCCTTTATCTACTACACGCATTGTTTGGATGATCACACATAAGGACAAACACACCCTAAAAGTACAGCCGTACTCAGAGTTTGGAAGTTCACACACAGGACTCGCGCACTCTTAAAGTACAGCAGTACTGGGATTGCAACACTCCAGAATCACAGGCTATAGAAAGAAAACAAAATTGCATAATACAAAAAAAAAACCCCATATGGATGGTTTATGTTAACATAATACCAAATCTTCACTGCTGATTGATCAGTTACACAGCATATCAACACAAATAACAAAAAACTATGTTTGACGCATATAAACTATAACCACATCAGTGGCTGGTGTATATGTTACGCCCAATCCGTGAAATTGTCTATTTCATGAAATGGGCAAAATGCTTTGCCGAATTTATGAAATGGACAATGTATATCACATTTTTTAATCCCCACTCACGCAGGTATTGAGTAAGATTGACTCAATGGTATCACACTTTTCTACATTGTATCTGCACCCCCATCTCTCTCTCTCTGTCTCTCTCTCTCTCTCCTTTGTTTTTTGTTTTTCTTCTTTTCTTTTCTCTCTCTCTCTCTTCGACCTCTTCACCCTTTTCAGTTGTAACAATGGTCAGAACTGACCTTGACAACTATATTGGAAGAAGAAAGAAAGAAGAAGACCCCCCCCCCCCCAAAAAAAAAAAAAAAAAAAAAAAAAAAAAAAAAAAGAACCGATTCCACTTAATTCAATACAGCCTCGTTATCTTCATTAAAAAAATTAACATTTGCATTATAACACATACCACACCAATGTAATAATAACACCCAAAAAAGCAAACAAAAAGCAATAAGGCAAAGTATGAAACACCGCATTGTTTTCTCTCACAACTATCTCTGACAAATAAAGGTTCGCAAAAAGTGGAGAAAATTAGCCACACACGCACACACCCCTTTCCCCTTTTCCCCATCCTAACAGTCTCAACATATCGTTTTATAATAATAATAATAATAGTACATTTACATAGCACTTTACCTCAAATGAGCCCAAAGCGCTTTAGAAGCAATTATTCATCAACAAGCAGACGATGCTATGAAAATAATCGCAATCTAACTAACAGTAACCCTGTCCCTTACCCTAGCAAAGCAAAAGGCTGCTGCTGCTTCTTCATAATAATAATAATAATAATGGGAATTTCTAGCACATAATCTTAAATAAGCCCTAAAGCGCTTACAATAATAAATAAGTGATTGATACATTAAAAACCATCAATAGAAACACATGATCGTCAAAAATATGTACAAGCACACACACACAATACATGCACACACACACACACACACACACACAAACGCGCGTGTGCGCACCCACGAATGCATGCATGCACACAAACACACGTGCATGGAAGGGACAACATACTTTGAAAGGAAATGAAGCAGACTATGAGCTGGTGGGGTGGGGTGGGGTGTTAGTGATCAAAAGGTCCTCTTGCCACTATATACGCCGTGAAATTGGAGAGAGAACTGTTTGTTTTTATGGGATAATACTCACAGCAAACACATACATCTGCCTAAAGACAACAAATAGGTAACAGCGTTCTGATCATGGGGGCATAGATTTAAAAATAATAAATACACCCCCCCCCCCCCGTGGGGATTCCGGGGGGTCTTTTGTATAAATAATTCCCCCACCTTCTGGACATTCTGTGCTTGTAACACAGACGTTCTGTGCTTGTAACTAAGGGACATGAAGTCGTTCTGTGCTTGTAACTTCCTCTAATCTGTCACTCTCTTTGACTCTGCCTTTTCCCCTTGCTTACTGTCATCTACTATCTTTCTGCCTTACTCGGGTCCATTCTCCTGCCTTTTTTCACGAAACACTTTCAAAAACATTTCCTCCTCCTCCAGCCAAAGTCGGACTTACTGGGCCCATTTCTTAGTTAGGCGCATAACGGCAGCATGGCGCATCTGCGCTCATAATTGTCTGAGCTATCGAAGAAGAAAACATCCACCCAAGGACAAAAGTACGGGTATTTACAGGGCTGCCTACCCTCTGTTACAGTTTCCAGGGACAAACTACTTAAAAAAATCAGGGACAGAAACGTATTTCTAGAAACAAAAATCTTAACGTCATGCATCAGAGTCCAAAGAAACATTAACGTTTGATTATTTCCTGATCTAGAAAAACGTCAGAGACTTTGGCTTTTTTGGGGGGGGTAGTGTTCTTTATGCTTTTTGGTGTCACTGTGTGTCAATATTTAAGATCCATTAGAGTAAAGTAACCAGGTGTAACATGTCTATATATAGTCCTGGGCCTGTATTCACATTGAGATAGCATGAGACTTAGCATGATGCTAACTTAGAAGCTCTTCCAATGTCCTATAGGATTTTATAGGACATTGGAAGAGCTTCTAAGTTAGCATCATGCTAAGTTCCTATAGGACATTGGAAGAGCTTCTAAGTTAGCATCATGCTAAGTCTCATGCTATCTCAATGTGAATACAGGCCCAGGCGAATTTCAGCTTGATCTTGTTTTCTGATATATATTAGGTTTTCATGTCGATCTAACATGATTTGAGGGTGCTGAATCCAAATCCGTTGGAGGCCAAGTTGTAAATGTTGGGCATTTTGAGTTATGACGCAATATTCAAAATGGCCGCCATGGGACTCTAGAGAACTGTAAAAACATGCACTTACCGTAATTATTTTGTATCTAATGCTTTTTTTGGGGGGTAAGAAAAATAGTATAATTTGCTGAAATGATTCGAACTCTGTGAACTACATCCTATTTTAGCCCCCAGCCACTCTGCAGAGAGGGCTATCATCATCTTTCGTGTCCTTTCATTTGCCTGGCAATTATCTTGAGAGGGCACTGTAGGCGAGCCCTGGGGTAAAATTACTGTATTTTTCGGACTACAGTGAAGACCTTAAAAAATCATCCAAAATGGGGTCTTATAAGGGAGGGGTCTTGTAAGGGAGGTAATTTTAAAGCTTACAAAGAAGGGCAATGTCTCAAAGAAGTAGGTCTTATATGGGAGGGAGTCTTATAATGGGAGGTCTTATAAGGGAGGTAATTTTAAAAGCTTACAAAGAAGGGCAATGTCTCAAAGAAGTAGGTCTTACATGGGAGGGACTCTTATAATGGGAGGTCTTATAAGGGAGGTTCCTCTGTATAAGGCGATACTCCCCCCCCCCCCCCCCCCCCCCCCCCCCCCCCACCCCCCCCCCCCCCCCCCCCCCCCCCCCACTCAGACCCCTGCGTCTTATAATTTGACCGGGTGAAATAGAAAGAAAATATAGGTCAGGGCCTGTATTCACGTTGAGATAGCATGAGACTTAGCATGATGCTAACTTAGAAGCTCTTCCAAAAGTCCTATTAAATCCTACAGGACATTGGAAGAGCTTCTAAGTTAGCATCATGCTAAGTCTCATGCTATCTCAACGTGAATACAGGTCAGGTAGTTAGAACATTAGGCCTCGCGGGGCCTCTTCACTGTCCTTTCATTTTTGTTTGAACGTTTGCACAGCTGAGAGGTTTTTATTATATTTTGTTTTTGTCAAATCTGCTTTTCAGTCATGCTCATATTGCAGTTTTGAGATGGTGATGTATTTATCAAGTAACAAAATCTGGGTACAATTGTGGGGGGTGGGGGGGGGTGTGTGGGGGTGGCAGGGTGCGCCTTATAGTCAGAAAAATACGGTAGTCTCCTTGCGGTTAGGTTCAAACAAAAATCGACCGCAAGGACAATGTGTAGGCGACATTCTGCACGTGTTTGTGTGTGTGCGTGCGTGCATTCGTGGGTGCGCGCGCACGCGTTTGTGTGTGTGTGTGTGTGTATGTGTGTATGTGTAGGCGACATTCTGCTCATATGTAGATGTGGATTCCATGCACGTGTGTTTGTGTGTGTGTGTGTGCATTCGTAGGTGCGCGTACGCATTTGTGTGCATTTATTGTGTATGTGTGTGTGTGTGCACATGTGTAGGCAACATTCTACTCATATGTAGACACCAGATAGAAAAGTGGATTCCAGGGACAGGGTGCCATTTTTTTTGTTACTGTTTCTAGGGCAAATACCCCTTAGGCCGGGTTCACATTAGACACGCAAGTTCCGTACGGGGAAAACCCTAAATAAGTGGAAGAAAGAAGGATAAAAGTTTACGCATATAGGGGAAATTCGGACACGTGCGCAAATCTTTACCCTTCTTTGTGTCAATTGTTGATGGAGTGCGCACAGGTTTCCGCATGGAATATCCGCTTATGTGTGTACACGGCCTTAGGTGGGGGGGGGAGGGGGGGGAATGGTAAGCGAGCCCAGGGGTAAAATTAGTCTCCTTGCAGGTAGGTTCAAACACAAATCGACCTAAAGGATGATGTGTAGGCAACATTCTGCTCATCGTACGTAGATGCAGATTTCGCGCAGGCGCGTGCTGTTCATATTTTGTCGCCCTCCTGTTCCACCTCTTTGAGCGTGGCCAGTTCCACGTCGGTCGTGTATATCTCCGCCGTGTGCTTCGCCAGAATGCGGAGCAAGGGCCGTAACTTGAGCCACCACTGCTCCAAGGGGAGGCGATTCCTGCAGGGGGACAGTGACAAATCGGTACTGTTGTTGTTGTTGTTCTTTAATTTAACGTCCTTTAACTTAAAAGTGACATTAGACATAACATCGGTACTGTTGTATATGTGTGTGTGTGTGTGTGTGTGTGTGTGTGCGTGTGCGTGTGCGTGTGTGTGTGTGTGTGTGTGTGTGTGTGTGTGTGTGCGTGAAGATGTGTGTGCGTTGTCGTGTGTGAGTGTGTTGTTGTATGTGTGGGGAGGGAGGGGGGTTGTGGAGGGAGGGGTGTGAGTGGTGAGACGAGGGGTGAGGGCAGTGAGAGACTATGTTTGTGCAGACCTGCCTACTTGGAATTTTCCCAATCAGTAGCCCAGCCATCAATTTTCAGTAGCATGGCAATTTTTTCCGTAGCATCCACAAACAACGGCAATCGATTTGTTCTCTTCCTGAGCCGAAACGCACTGCTTAATATGTTTCGCCAATTGAACGTGTTGACGACAATCGTCTCTACCGCCATGATTCACAGAGAAGTCCGCATGGCAGAGGTTGCACTGCAGTGAGCATGGTTCGCACTGAGTCAACTTCCGATGATGCAAGGCCACTCCTCCGTGTAAGCTATTTTAAAAACTTGTGCGGCAGGCCAATATTTTTTCTTAGAACAAGATGGTGTGCCAGATGATTTTCGTTTTCTGGTTTGCGTTCGTTTTTCTTCGTTTGAAACATCTCCCGAATCGCCACTGCTGCTGGAGTCCGCCATTTTTTTCACAGAAAATAATAAGAACGCATGAGCAGTCACTTTGATAAAAATGGAAGTGACTAAGTTATCGCACGTGACACGGCGTCTGCTCTTAGAAACCAACAAAACCGGGAAGGACATAAGCAAAAATAAAATGCGGCGGCAATTTGTTTTTTCCGTAGCAACGTTAAGGTTGCCGTAGCTCCGTAGCAAAGCTTTATTTTTCGTAGCTGCTACGGCCAAATCGTAGCAGTAGGCAGGTCTGTTTGTGTGTGTGTGATGCATGCATGCGCATGTATGTGCGTGCGCATGCATAGGTATTTATAGGTGTCGTTTTCTCTGTGCAGGTGGGTGATGTGTAGATCATTGGCTATGTTTGTGAGTGCGTGTTCATGTGTCGATTTATGACTTGAGTGCTATATGCAAATACTTTATGACGCTTTAATGAAGCCTTTTATTACTACTTTTAACTATTAACTATTTGTTATTGTAAATGCCTTGAGCTCCAGGCTTTGTCAGGAGGTAAATGCGTCTCTCATTAAGAGTCCAGGGAGTTATTTGTCCAGACAGGACCAGTGTGTAAGAATTCTTAACCGTGAGCTTGACTGACAACTTAATTTTTCCAAATATCTTGTTTCTGGCGTTAAAACGTAGAGCTAATCAGTAATCCTGCAAACTAAAGAGTAATGACATTTTCGACTATTTTATTTATTATCTTTAAGGCATCTATGCTATGATGCTTGAGTATTTTTGTGTGTGGTTATGTTTCCTACTGTTTGTTTGTTTGTATGCATCCATGAGTGTATGAATGCATTTTGTTTCATTCATCATTCACGCAATATTTAGTGATCTAATGCTATGTTTATTATTTTACTTATTCCTCGCTAAATTTTGTGCTGTTGTAACCGAGTTGTAACGGGTCACGGGCCCATACACAATCAAACATTTGTTATTTGTCTCTCTCAGAGCTGATTCTAGGATTTTGAAAAAGTGGGGGCGTCCCCCCCCTAAGAATGAAAAAAGGGGGGCAGGTCCAATGGATACGAGGGGAAGGTGGGGGGGGGAAGAGGCGGCCGATTCAATCTTCGCTAGCCACGGCCACTTCTTCAGCCACTGGTCTTGGAACCGGTGTTCCCTCGCACTAGTGCCGTTATCTTCGGGCTGCTTCTCCGAGACTGTTGATGCAGTAGCTGTTTCTGCAACATCTTCTGCACACTCGCTTGGCAGAGGAGTTCTTTTTTTTTAATTTTGCCACCACAAAAATCGAAGTCGAAGAGCGTCGTTGTCCGCTTCGTTTTTAAGAAAATTGAACATGGCGGGTAGGACTCTCGCAACTTCTTGACGACAAAACGAGATGAACGCGATTGGTTGATTTACACTAACATTGTAAAGGAACCAATGAAATGTCGAGAAATCATTCATTCCTGCTCAATGCTTTCGGTTTGTGTAGACGA
This sequence comes from Phymorhynchus buccinoides, assembly GCA_017654935.2. Classification (NCBI taxonomy): domain Eukaryota; kingdom Metazoa; phylum Mollusca; class Gastropoda; order Neogastropoda; family Raphitomidae; genus Phymorhynchus; species Phymorhynchus buccinoides. Next base: position 11,303,608 of record CM065711.1, read on the forward strand.
CGGATTTAGCAGGCGATGAAGGAATTCCAGCAGCGATCGGTAAAAAGCGCGGGCAGTTCTGCAAATATGCGGGCGTCGGCCCTCGCTTAGCAGGCATCATAATAGTCTGAAGTCCAATCCTCTGAAAATTGAGATAAAGGGCCATTAAGGCCCCAGACTAAAGAGAGACAACAGCGAAATCAGTTCCGAACACCACCAAAAAGGTTTAATATAGTGATAAATCACGTTAAAATGCCATCTAACACACATGATAACACTTAATAAAAAGGCAAAACCTCTGCCAGTAGAAGCTAATCCTCTGTCAAAAATTCTTAATCCTCTGACAATTCTGATGCCTGGTTTAGACCCGATTATTGCGGGAAGGAACAGATTTTTTTTGGGGGGTTGTACCAATCGTGCGCCCTAGAATCAGCTCTGTCTCTGTCTGTCTCTCTGTGTGTCTATCTCTCTCTCTCTCTCTGTCTCTCTCTCTCTCTCTCTGTCTCTCTCTCTCTCTGTCTGTCTCTCTCTCTCTCTGTCTGTCTCTCTGTGTCTCTCTCTCTGTCTTTATCCTTGTCAAATAAAGTTTTCCAGTGTCCAGTGTCCAGTGTCTCTCTCTCTCTCTCTCTCTCTCCGTCTGTCTCTCTCTGTCTGTCTGTCCATCTCTCTCTCTCTGTCTCTCTCTCTCTCTGTCTGACAGATTGGAAGAATAGGCGTTGCCTAAAATCTACATCCTTGGAAAATAAAGTTTAAGTTTTCAAGTTTCAAGTTTTCAAGTTTTCTCTTTGTGTGTGTCTCTCTCTGTCTCTCTCTCTCTCTCTGTCGGTCTCTCTCTCTCTCTGTATCTCTCTATCTGTCTCTCTCCCCCTCTCTCTGTCTCTCCCTCTCTCTATCTCTCTCTCTCTGTGTACTCACACAAAGTCGGTGTCTATCGCCAGGTCGTCCACAGCAGTGAACTCCAGACGTCTTTTCTGCATGCCCAGCAAGGCGCAGGACTCCGGAGTCATCACCTCCACTCTCCCTGCAGGACAACGGAGGGGTCAAGTCAAAGTCAAAAATACTTAATTATCACGTTAGGTGAAATTACTGTGTACAAGCACACTGCAATCAAAGAAGCACATTTGCATGCATGAAAAATGGAAACAAAACTAAGGAAAAATGATGCTTCGCAAAAAAAATTGAACATAGTTAGGGTCGATACAAGCGACTATCAAAACATTAAGAACTGCCCTCTTTCCCACCATTTCTATTATCGCACTCATTTGTTCAGCCCCACCCTACCCCAAACCCCCACCCTCTCCAAGTCACCCCAAGCTTTCACATATTTTGGGTCCCTTCCCGTTCCCAACATTTCATGCGCCTCCCTCCTCTCTCTCTCTCTCTCACGCACACACATACACACACAGACATAGAGGACATACGACAGACAGACACACACACACGCATGCACGCACACACGTATGTACGAACGCACGCACGTACGCACACACACACACATACACTACTGTACATACTGACCAGATATACCTCTAGGCCTAAGCTAATGTATAATTCCTCATTATTTGGTCTTAGCAGAGATCTTGTTCAGACGTTCGACTGACTTAGGGACAAAACTAGCTGAATTTCTAATTGTTCTACAACGAATAGTGCGGAACCGTCTATCAGATGGCAATAGTTCATAGCAATGCGACAGAACGTGAGTTTGATCTATGCTTATGTGTGAATGCTTATTGATTACAGTGGAACCTCCCCATATAAGACCTTCCAAAATCATCAAAAATGAGGTCTTATAAGGGAGGGGTCTTAAAGGGGGGGAATTTTTATACTTGCAAAGAAGGGAAATGTTTCCAGAAAAGTAGGTCTTATAAGCGAGGGAGTCTTATAATGGGAGGTCTTATAACGGACATTCCACTGTATTACTTGTTCAAGTCAGCGTCTGTGTGTGTGTGTGTGTGTGTGTGTGTGTGACTGTGTGCTTCTCTATTACTGTGTGTGTGTGTGTGTGTGACTGTGTGCTTCTCTATTAGTGTGTGTGTGTGTGTGTGTGTGTGTGTGACTGTGTGCTTCTCTATTAGTGTGTGTGTGTGTGTGTGTGTGTGTGTGTGTGTGTGTGTGTGTGTGACTGTGTGCTTCTCTATTACTGTGTGTGTGACTGTGTGATTCTCTATTAGTGTGTGTGTGTGTGTGTGTGTGTGTGTGTGTGTGTGACTGTGTGCTTCTCTATTAGTGTGTGTGTGTGTGACTGTGTGCTTCTCTGTCAGTGTGTGTGTGTGTGTGTGACTGTGTGCTTCTCTATTACTGTGTGTGTGTGTGTGTGTGTGTGTGTGTGTGTGACTGTGTGTGCTTCTCTATTACTCTGTGTGTGTGTGTGTGTGTGTGTGTGTGTGTGTGTGTGTGTGTGACTGTGTGCTTCTCTATTAGTGTGTGTGTGTGTGTGTGTGTGACTGTGTGCTTCTCTATTAGTGTGTGTGTGTGTGTGTGTGACTGTGTGCTTCTCTATTAGTGTGTGTGTACGTGTGCGTGCATGGTGTGTGACTGTGTGCTTCTCTATTAGTGTGTGTGTGTGTGTACGTGTGCGTGCGTGGTGTGTGACTGTGAGCTTCTCTATTAGTGTGTGTGTGTGTGTGTGTGTGTGTGTGTGTGACTGTGTGCTGTGTCTATTAGTGTGTGTGTATGTGTGTGTGTGTGTGTGTGTGTGTGTGTACATGTGTGTGCATGGTGTGTGACTGTGTGCTTCTCTATTAGTGTGTGTGTGTGTGTGTGTGTGTACGTGTGCGTGCGTGGTGTGTGACTGTGAGCTTCTCTATTAGTGTGTGTGTGTGTGTGTGTGTGTGACTGTGTGCTTCTCTATTAGTGTGTGTGTGTGTGTGTGTGTGACTGTGTGCTTCTCTATTAGTGTGTGTGCGATAAAGTAGTTCACGTAGTTTGATTTCCCTAGCAATCTCGTTTCTTTTCTGCTTGTAATACAGTGGAACCTCCCATATAAGACCTTCAAAAACCATCCAAAATGAGGTCTTATAAGGGAGGGGTCTTATAAGGGAGGTAATTTTAATACTTACAAAGGGCAATGTTTCAGAGAAGTAGAGAGGGAGTCTAATAATGGGAGGTCTTATAAGGGAGGTTCCACTGTATCGATTCAAATGTCTGTGCTTGTGAACGGTGCTTTGCTTAAAACATTGTTATTTTTCTGCATATTTGATTTGATTGTACCGAGTCTTATGCACATAATGCTAACTTATTTGTATTTTAATGTCTATGTAGAGCACTTTGAGCTCCCTGCAAAGGGAGCAAGGCGCTATATAAATGTTCAGTATTATATTATTATTATTACTACAGTGGAACCTCCCTTATAAGACCTCCCAGTATAAGACTCCCTCCCACATAAGACCTACCTCTCTGAGACACTGCCCTTCTTTGTAAGTATTAAATTACCCCCCTTATAAGACCCCTCATTTGGGATGATTTTTGAAGGTCTTATAAGGGAGGTTCCACTGTACTTGAACAATATCTGCATCGTTAAAAATTCGGGACTTTCCTGGTGGCGCACTGCCTCCGGGCATTGGCTCCAGGATTGCTCCCACCATCTTTATATGTACTAATGTCCGGAGGACGTTGAACGGATTTTCACACACTCGAACTTGAATTCTGTTGCCTGCTTCATACCCCCCCCCCCCCCCCCCCCCACCCCCCCCCCCCCCCCACCCTTGCTTACCGTCTTTCAGGTTGCCCTCGACCATCTCCTTGAACCAGTTGACGCACTTGGCGGCCATCTTGGTGCCGTAGTTGCGGTCGAAAGGGGAGGGAACTCCGCCCTGCTGCATGTGCCCCAGCACGTTCATGCGCACGGAGAACACGCCCCTCCCTTCCTCCGCGAACAGCTGGTTGATGAACTCCGTCGTGTAGTTAGAGTTGGCGCTTTCGTTTCTGTGTCAAAACATCAAGAAAGCCCTCTTCTTCTTCATCTTCTTTCATCGCCCAGACAGTCTCCTTGTCCATTATCAGCGCGGATGCGTCATGCTGCCGTTATGCGCCTAACTAAGAAATAGTTAGGCCCAGCAAGTCCGACTTCGGCTGGAGGAGGAATTGTTTTCGAAAGCGCTTCGTGAAAAAAGGGCAGGAGAATGGACTGGGTAAGGCAGAAAGATAGTAAGATGACAGTAAGCAAAGGGAAAAGGCAGAGTCAAAGAGAGTGACAAATTAGAGGAAGTTACAAGCACAGAACTTCCAGAAGGTGGGGGAACTATTTATACAAAAGATCCCCCGGTATCCGCACGGGGGTGTGCCTTATAATATGACTAATAATATAGTAAGAAAATATAATAACATAATCTGAATTTTGTGTAAAATTTGGGGGGTGCGCCTTATAAACAGATGCGCCTTATAGTCCGAAGAATAGGGTAAATGTGCTTTGTTTTCTTTTCTCACTGCGCCTTGCTGCCGAAAATCACACTGCAGACTAACAACTCGTGTGATTGGACAAAGCCAAAGTCCTCGGCCAATCAAAAGTGCTGGCTGAAAGGATGCTCGGTAGCTCAGCATTGAGAAGACTATAAACACAGCAGCCGTGACTCCGTGTTCGTTAAGTAAAAGCGCATTCAGTTTTTTTGTTTTTTTGTTTTTGGTGTGCATGAGTTGGACTTGAGCTGATGCTGGTGATTTTTGTGCAAAATACGCCTACAAATTGTAGGGTAGACAGGTCTGCCATTTGCATTTGTGTGTGGTGTGTGTGTGTGTGTGGGGGGGGGGGGGGGCTGTCCCATCTTCATGGTGGCACTGCTACCACGCCGCTCAATCCCAGTCCCAACTCGCAGCCACAGCCTGGTTTGTCAGGGCGTGGAATCCGAAATCAACAGTCCAAGGGAAGCAAATCCGTTAGGCCGTCAGAAGGCAACCACCAGAGGAGACACTGCACTGCTGCTGAGTCATTTCAGTGGAGTTCATTGGAGCCTGTTCTGAGCTAACATGCACAGGACACCGCCACCTACTAAGCCCCTCTACTGACGACAACAATGTCTTAGTCGTGGAGCCAGCGTGAGTGAGGTCCTCCTCCAAGGGCGCCACGACGTTTGTCCAACGACAGCTCCCCAGAACACACCGATCCCCCTGACATCAACAATGTCTTAGTCGTGGAGCCAGCATGAGTGAGGTCCTCCTCCGAGGGCGCCACCACGTCCGTCCCAACGACAGCTCCCCAGAACACACCGATCCCCCTGACATCAACAATGTCTTAGTCGTGGAGCCAGCGTGAGTGAGGTCCTCCTCCCAGGGCACCACCACGTCTGTCCCAACGACAGCTCCCCAGAACACACCGATCCCCCTGACATCAACAATGTCTTAGTCGTGGAGCCAGCGTGAGTGAGGTCCTCCTCCCAGGGCGCCACCACGTCTGTCCCAACGACAGCTCCCCAGAACACACCGATCCCCCTGATATCAACAATGTCTTAGTCGTGGAGCCAGCGTGAGTGAGGTCCTCCTCCGAGGGCGCCACCACGTCTGTCCCAACGACAGCTCCCCAGAACACACCGATCCCCCTGACATCAACAATGTCTTAGTCGTGGAGCCAGCGTGAGTGAGGTCCTCCTCCCAGGGCGCCACCACGTCCGTCCCAACGACAGCTCCCCAGAACACACCGATCCCCCTGACATTGACACGAACGCACCAAGGGCCATAAACTGGATGGGTAATCGAAACTGAGGTCACCATGAGAGCAGGGCATGCCAGGCCACAGATTTTGAGACATTTTTTGGTCTCTTTTTCATGATTAATGGAGATGAGGCGGATGACTATGATGAAGATTATGACGATGCTATAGCGTTATTTATCAGTCTGAGACTACAGGACAGGGTTGTATTCTACGCTTCCTTTCACAATGATATCCCGGCGTTAACCAGGCCCGGGAACTACAGTAAGGTGGCAGAGTGGTTAAGACGTCCGCCTGCCAAATGTAATGCGTGACTGCAGCGTGAGTGACCCGGGTTCGAATCCCGGCCTCGCCCTTTCTTTCTAGCTTGACAGGAAAATCGAACTGAACTTCCAGTCCTTCGGATGGCGACTTAAAGCTAGTCTGACCCGTGCGCTTTACGCACGCAAAAATCCCACGGCTGTTGAAAGTCGGCAAGAGCAGGGAGAAATCCCACTGCCTGGTATGGCCAAATTGATAGCTAGGTTTTTCAAGTGTGCCCACACACGACGCGCTCTCTGGGGGAGAGCAGCCCGAATTTCACACAGATAAGTCTCTGTGACGAGAATGTACCAAATACTAAAAATAAAATAAATACAAATACTGACAAATGAGGTGTTGGTCATGAAATTAGAGCAAGACTCTCAGAATCGCATCCACCAAGCGGATGAAGCTCGACCGCGTGGCCTCAGTAACAACTTTCCCCACTGAGCCCCATAGCACTCACTCACTCCAGTGTAGGACTCTATGCAGGACCCCCAAAAAAACCCACCCACCTCACCTTCTTTTTGGAGCTAAGAGAGAAAGAAAGAAAGAAAGAAGGAAGGAAAGAGAGAAAAAAAGAAAGAATGAAAGAGAGAAAGAAGATAGGAAGAAAGAGAGAAAGAAAGAATGAAAGAGAGAAAGAAGATAGAAAGAAAGAAAGAAAGAAAGAATGAAAGGAGACAAAGATAGAAAGAAAGAAAGAATGAAAGAGAGAAAAAAGAAGAAAGAAAGAAAGGAAGAACGAAAGGAGACAAAGATAGGAAAAAAGAAAGAACGAAAGAACGAAAGAAAGAAGGAAAGAGAGAAAGAAAGAAAGAAAGGGAGAAAGAAGATAAGAAGAAAGAAAGAAAGAGAGACACTGGACAACTTTATTTGACAAGGATAAAGATTTTAGGTGATGCCTATTCTTACAATCTGTCCTTGGATAAAAGAAAAACAAATTTTAGAAACAAAAAACATTTGCAAACATACTCTCTCTCTCTCTCTCTCTCTCTCTCTCACTCTCTCTTTCTCCCTCTCTCTCTCTCTGTCTCTCTGACTCTCTCTCATAGACACATACATTGTTTATACATACATATAAAAATATTAAACAAATACACATAGTGAAACAAGTGAGAAAGAAGATAAGAAGAAAGAGAGAAAGAGAGAAAGAAGATAAGAAGAAAAGAGAAAGAGAGAAAGAGAAGAAGATAAGAAGAAAGAGAGAAAGAGAGAAAGAGAGAAAGAGAGAAAGAAGATAAGAAGAAAGAGAGAAAGAGAGAAAGAAGATAAGAAGAAAAGAAGAAAGAAAGACCCACAAGTGCTGACCTGAGCACCAGTCCTCTCTGCACGCCGGCGTTCAGGATCTTGTCTTTGAGGTGAAACACGTCGTCCTGGAGAAGAAACAAGCGCAAAATCGCAATAGTTTGTGGCGCGCGGTCTATTTTTACCACTCCAATCAGGAGTCATCTCCCCTGGCTTTTCAATAATTTTAATCTGTAAACCAGAATGTTATCTCTGCACCCTTTCGTAACTTTTTATATCTTTTGGAAAACATTTAAAACTATGTATCCTACTTATACTCATCAAAAGAAGCACCGCATACTCGTCGTGTCTGTTGTAGTGTCTGTATTACGTATGTTTATTATTTTGTACGCTTTTAAAATACATCATTTTAAAGAGCGGCCTCAATTAATTTTGAAGTGTAGCCTCGATTTGAAGTGCGACAATTTTGTCAAAATGTGCGACAATTTTGGAACGACAGACCGACCGACCGACAGACAAAGTGAGTTATAGGTTTGTGGCTTGAGCCACAAACAAAAACAAACATAGCACACTAGAGTGTGAAAACGCCGGATCAACCAGCCGCACGGCAGCATTTTCGGGTCCTAGTGACCTTTGCAGGAACAAACAGACAAAACAAAGTGATCTTCGTTTTCGTCCAGTGTCTTCATTTTCACATTCATCCTCGCTACTGTCGTCGCTTCCTGAGTCAGAAAACGTATATCAGACCTATTTACCCTAATAATGAAAAACCCGGAATTTGCCACCAAAAAAACCCGGAATTTGAGAAAAAACAAACAGAATTCACATCGGTACACGACTCGCGATACAACACCGATTCACCTCGGCGCCATTGCGATCAATTTTCACTTCATTTCCTATTGAAAAGTTCAAAATTCTCACATCATCGTATTTTCCAGTGATAATATAATTTAAATTGACTCATTTCAAGCCCTAATTACAATCTCTACCATTAAAAAAACTGCCCAGAAAGCTCTTCGAAATGACAGTAAAAGACTGGCCGCCATTTGCATTCGGTTTCGGTCAACCCTTGCGTCTTTTCATACGAACGGAAACAAATAATAGACGGTTTTTCGAAATCCCGGAATTTTCAGCGTTCACCCGGAATTTACTATTTTACCCGGAATTTTAGCAAATTTCCGGAATAATTCCGGCAAAACCGGAATGGTAAACAGGTCTGCCTCACATCTTCCGACACCTTGATCAACTATCCTAATTAAAGAATGAAACAGTGAGGCCAGGAGAGGTGATAACGAAATTGAACAAAAGGCGGAAAACTCTCTTTCTAATTGAACTCCCCTCCACCAAAGTTGATTACAATACCAAATCATCATGACTCCCTCCCTCCTCTCTCTCTCTCTCTCTCAATACCCAACTAAGTATAGAGGGTCGAGTCGCCATCCCTCTGGTTTGTGCACTGGGACCCCCTGCACATCCTTTTAGAGGGTCCTTTAGAATTTGAGTCTCCCTGGGATCCCTCAATCTTCCAATTATGAACCAACCCAATCTTCAGGGTTGTCTCACCCTGAGGTTGGAGATGGTGACCTCCTCAAAGACAGACCTGCCTACTGGTTTGACTGCCCCCTGGTGGTAAAATGTGCATCCTAAGTTGCTCATTATCTTCACGGATTGTCTCACCCTGAGGTTGGAGATGGTGACCTTCTCCTCAAAGACGTAGGCTAGGTGATCGCGCGTGACATGGCAACTCTCTTAGAAACTCAAAACCGCGGCATAGGCAGTGTCTGCTCCCGACAGAGGCAAGACTTCCTCACATCTTCCGACACCTTTATCCACTACCCCAATTATCTTCACGGATTGTCTCACCCTGAGGTTGGAGATGGTGACCTTCTCCTCCTGGAACTGTCCAAGACGTAGGCAGCGTCTGCTCCCGACAGAGGCAAGACTCTCCTCACATCTTCCGACACCTTTATCACACTACCCCAATTATCTTCACGGATTGTCTCACCCTGAGGTTGGAGATGGTGACCTTCTCCTCAAAGACGTAGGCAGTGTCTGCTTCCAACACCTTGCTCCCGACAGAGGCAAGACAAAGACGTTCCTCACATCTTCCGACACCTTTATCAACTACCCCAATTATCTTCACGGATTGTCTCACCCTGAGGTTGGAGATGGTGACCTTCTCCTCAAAGACGTAGGCAGTGTCTGCTCCCGACAGAGGCAAGACTTCCTCACATCTTCCGACACCTTTATCAACTACCCCAATTATCTTCACGGATTGTCTCACCCTGAGGTTGGAGATGGTGACCTTGTCCTCAAAGACGTAGGCAGCGTCTGCTCCCGACAGAGGCAAGACCTCCTCACATCTTCCGACACCTTTATCCACTACCCCAATTATCTTCACGGATTGTCTCACCCTGAGGTTGGAGATGGTGACCTTCTCCTCAAAGACGTAGGCAGCGTCTGCTCCCGACAGAGGCAAGACCTCCTCACATCTTCCGACACCTTTATCCACTACCCCAATTATCTTCACGGATTGTCTCACCCTGAGGTTGGAGATGGTGACCTTCTCCTCAAAGACGTAGGCAGTGTCTGCTCCCGACAGAGGCAAGACTTCCTCACATCTTCCGACACCTTTATCCACTACCCCAATTATCTTCACGGATTGTCTCACCCTGAGGTTGGAGATGGTGACCTTCTCCTCAAAGACGTAGGCAGTGTCTGCTCCCGACAGAGGCAAGACTTCCTCACATCTTCCGACACCTTTATCCACTACCCCAATTATCTTCACGGATTGTCTCACCCTGAGGTTGGAGATGGTGACCTTCTCCTCAAAGACGTAGGCAGTGTCTGCTCCCGACAGAGGCAAGACTTCCTCACATCTTCCGACACCTTTATCCACTACCCCAATTATCTTCACGGATTGTCTCACCCTGAGGTTGGAGATGGTGACCTTCTCCTCAAAGACGTAGGCAGTGTCTGCTCCCGACAGAGGCAAGACTTCCTCACATCTTCCGACACCTTTATCCACTACCCCAATTATCTTCACGGATTGTCTCACCCTGAGGTTGGAGATGGTTCCCCGTGGGGATACCGGGGGGGGGTGTCTTTCGTAAAATAGTTCCCCCACCTTCTGGAAGTTCTGTGCTTGTAACTTCCACTAATCTGCCACTCTCTTTGACTCTGCCTTTTTCCTTTGTTTTCTATCATCTACTATCTTTGACTTTCTGACTTGCTAGCCCCATTCTCCTGCCTTTTCTCAAACAAATTTTCCAAATAATTTTTCTCCTTTGAGCTCCTCCAAAATCGGAATGTGTCGGCTGTACGCAGCGGGGAGACCAGTAAAAAATGAAAACCGGACACACATGTACCTTACCCATTATGGCCATATGGCCTGGGAACGCAGAAGAAGAAGAAGAAGAAGAATCTTCAAGGATCGTCTCACCCTGAGGTTGGAGATGGTGACTTTGTCCTCAAAGATGTAGGCAGCGTCAGCCCCCGAGGCCAGACCACTCATGGTGGCGAGGTACCCGCAGTAGCCTCCCATGGTCTCCACGATGAACACTCGACGCTTGGTTCCAGTCGCCGACTGCTTGATGCGATCACAGATCTGGCGAACGCATAGGAATTTTAGGTACCGTATTTTTCAGACTGTAAGGCGATACGTTTTCCCCAGACTGAGACCCCAGCGCCTTATAACGTTCATTTTCTTTCAGCGCCCCTTCTGTCTGGAACACCCTACCATATGAACTTCGTTCTGCTAAATCTTTCCAGTCTTTCAAAACCGCTCTTAAAACTCACCTCTTCCGGCAATACCTCTGATTTCTTCCTTGTCCTGTTTCCTGCCTTAAAATGATGTCCCCCACATTGTGGGTGGGTGGGTGTGCGCGCGTATGTGGGTGCGGGCGTGTGCGTGTGCGTGTGTGTGCGTGTTGTGGCTGTGTGCATGTTTGTGATAGTTGATATTGTAGTAGCTTATTTATGATTGATGTATTTATTTAAACAATTGTGAAGCACCGTGAGCTCAAGAGAGAAAGGGCGCTCTATAAATGTTATTTATTATTATTATTATAATATGACTACTAAAAAAGAAAGAAAATATAACAGAATCTGAATTTTGTGTAAAATTTGGGAGGTGCACCTTATAATCAGGTGCACCTTATAGTCCGAAAAATACAGTATTAGGTACTTAATAGTCACAGAGGCATCTCTGTGAAATTCAGGTTGCTCCCACCTGGAGAGCGTGTTGCAGCCAGAGGCGCCACCCTTTTTTTGTTTTTGGAATGCGATTTTTTTGTGTGATTGATGAGGAAGGAAGGGGTGTGTGTGTGTGTTAAATTTTGACCAAATGACGTTTTCGTTGCCACTGGGCTTAACGTGTGCTAAGCTCCCAGAGAGAGAAGTTGGTCCCCGGCACGTTGTTGCTGATGGTGCAGGGGACTGTACGTACACACACCACTCTCACTCTCTCTCTGTCACTCCCTTTCTCTCTCTCTATCTCTCTCCCTCTCTCTCTCCTTACATCAGTGATCTCACTGAGTGCAGTGTCAGCTCCCAGAGAGAAGTTGGTCCCCGGCACGTTGTTGCTGATGGTAGAGGGGACTGAACGTACACACACCACTCTCTCTCTCTCCCACTCTCTCCTTACATCAGTGATCTCATTGAGTGCAGTGTCACGTCCCAGAGAGAAGTTGGTCCCCGGCACGTTGTTGCTGATGGTAGAGGGGACTGAACGTACACACACCACTCTCTCTCTCTCCCTCTCTCTCTCCTTACATCAGTGATCTCATTGAGTGCAGTGTCACGTCCCAGAGAGAAGTTGGTCCCCGGCACGTTGTTGCTGATGGTAGAGGGGACTGAACATACACACACCACTCTCTCTCTCTCCCACTCTCTCTCTCTCCTCTCTCTCCTTACATCAGTGATCTCATTGAGTGCAGTGTCACGTCCCAGAGAGAAGTTGGTCCCCGGCACGTTGTTGCTGATGGTAGAGGGGACTGAACATACACACACACCTCTCTCTCTCTCTCCCCCACTCTCTCTCTCTCCCTCTCTCTCCTTACATCAGTGATCTCATTGAGGGTGGTGTCGGCCCCCAGAGAGAAGTTGGTCCCCAGCACGTTGGTGCTGATGGTGCAGGAGACCACTCTCTCTCTCTCCCTCTCTCTCTTTGTATCTCTCCCTCTCTCTCTCACTCTCCTTACATCAGTGATCTCATTGAGGGCGGTGTCGGCCCAGAGAGAAGTTGGTCCCCGGGACGTTGTTGCTGATGGTGCAGGAGACCACTCTCTCTCTCTCTCTCTCTCTCTCTCTTCTCTCTCTCTCCTCTCTCTCTCTCTCTCTCTCTCTCTCTCTTACTCTCCTTACATCAGTGATCTCATTCCGGGCGGTGTCAGCCCCCAGAGAGAAGTTGGTCCCCGGCAAGTTGGTGCTGATGGTGCAGGAGACCACTCTCTCTCTCCCTCTCTCCCTGTCTCTCTCTCTCACTCCCTGTCTCTCTCTCTCTCCCTCTCTCTCTCTCTCCCTCCTCACTCTCTCTCTCTCTCCTTACATCAGTGATCTCATTGAGGGCGGTGTCGGCCCAGAGAGAAGTTGGTCCCCGGGACGTTGTTGCTGATGGTGCAGGAGACCACTCTCTCTCTCTCTCTCTCTCTCCCTGTCTCTCTCTCTCTCCCTCTCTCTCTCTCCCTCTCTCTGTCTCTCTCACTCTCTTTGTATCTCTCCCTCTCTCTCTCACTCTCCTTACATCAGTGATCTCATTGAGGGCGGTGTCGGCCCAGAGAGAAGTTGGTCCCCGGGACGTTGTTGCTGATGGTGCAGGAGACCACTCTCTCTCTCTCTCTCTCCCTGTCTCTCTCTCTCTCTCCTCTCTCTCTCCCTCCCTCTCTCTGTCTCTCTCACTCTCTTTGTATCTCTCCCTCTCTCTCTCTCTCTCTCTCTCTCTCCTTACATCAGTGATCTCATTGAGGGCGGTGTCGGCTCCTAGAGAGAAGTTGGTCCCCGGCACGTTGTTGCTGATGGTGCAGGGCACCACGCAGATGGGGACGCAGAAGGCGGGGTACTGCTGGCGCGCCTGCGACAGCTGGTGCGCGCTGTGAAACGCCTGGAAAATCAACCGACGTCCCCCAAAAAGTGAAACGTTCCCCATGGCTATTGTATGGTTGATTTTTTTTTTTGGGGGGGGGGATTTTTTTTTCCCCCATTCCCCAGCTTAAACCTTTCATCGCCACTGTCACCTCTTGGCACCACAATGATTTAACACCCATGTCACTAAAAGGCATCAAATGAGGGTCTGTTAACCAGTGACCTTAAGTTCTTAATTTTGGGGGATAAGGATAGGCCCTATCTTACGCATGTCACAGAGGGATCCCCAACATTGCAGACATAATCTATTCTCTACCCAGGTAAGTTTAATGGAAAGTTTTAGCTGAAAAATGGCTGGCGTTGAAAGGGTTATTAACACTCTGGAGGCACATCCAGTGCAATGGCAACATTTCGCATGGCCTTGGGTGGGAAGATTAGTGTATGGCTGCTTTTAACCATTTCAGCACCCATGTCACTAAAAGGCCTCAAACCCGGGCCTGTTATCCAAGACCCTATTTTCTTTATTTTGGGAGGTAAGGATAGGCCTTATGTTAAATGTCACAGAGGAATTCCCTATACTGCAGATATTTTTGTCTCTCTTCTCAGTTAAGTTTAATGGTATTTTTTGGCTGAAAAATGGCTGGCGGTGAAAGGGTTCCAGCCCCCCCCCCGCACATGGGCGGCCGTACTCTGACTTCAGGGGACTTGCATGGTGGTCACAGGGTCAGTGAACGAATCACTCATCGTCGTCTCTAGCGCTCGATATTGGAAGGTGGGGACCCCCCATCCCACCCCTCCCCTTACCGATGCCATTACAGAGGTTACGTAACCCGCAAAAACGTACCACTTTATACTAACATACAGACACACATACCACACACATTCACTTACACATACACGCACATCCAAATTGAGTAGAATACTACTCGAAAAGAGACGAGTAAACAGGTCTAGTCTGCTAAATGGAAGAAGAAGAAGAAGAAGAACCACCCACCTCAAATCCTCCCACAATCAGCAGGCCATCGATGCGGAACTCGTGCATTTTCTCCGCGATCAGTCCCAGCCCCACTTCAGAGGCCAGCTGTCTGCACGCCCAACCAAACATTGAGGATTGATGTTGACCATGATAATGATGATGATGAAGAAGAAGAAGATAATGATGATGATGATGAAGATGATGATGATGAAGTTATTGATGATGATAATGATAATGATGATGACGATGTTGACGATGTTGACGATGATGATGATGATGATGATGTATTATAGATTACACATCTGTACTGTTTAAAAATTTGGGACTGTTCTGGTGTTGCACTCCCTGCGGGCATTGCCTCCAGGATCGTTCCCACCATCTTTAAACTACTAATATGTGTCTGTTCCAGACCGGAGGACGTTAAACAGATTTCCATCCACAACGGTGTCTTACTTTTTGGTGCCCAGCAGGGATCCTCCATGACCCGCCCAGCCCTGAACGTGGGTCCAATTGATCGGCTTCACCTGAAAAAAAGAAACAAAAAAATTAAAACAAACAAAAATGGTCAGAGGGGCAGCCTTGCTCACTGTCTCAATCACAGAGGTGCCTTTCGACGAGTGATTAGAACCACTCTCTCTTTGTCGCTCTCTCTCTCTCTCTCTCTCTTTCTCTCTCTCTCTCACCTCCCCTCTCTCTCTCTCACCTCCCCTCTAGTCAGCCCATCGAAGCTGTCCTGAACCCCCAGCACGCGGTAGCCCTGGGTCAGACCCAGACGCACAAACGCGCGCACAGCCGCGTTCATCCCGCACGCCGGAGCTCCCACGTTCATCACGGCCAGGTTTCTGTGATTCTGAGGGGGAAACATTAATATACAAGAAAAACATTAATTGACTAGAAAATACTGACGCAAGAGTGTGCTAGGAGCCATAAGAATCGAGATGATTGAGGACCCTAGAGAAAAAAAGAAAAAAAGAGGCCACGAATGTGTGTGTGTGCGGAAAACGCAAAATGAAACATAGTTTGGCAGACGCATATCGTCTGTGAAATTCAAAAACCTTGTATCGAAATTTTTTGTCGTTTTGAGAAAAATGAAAAAAAGCTTTTTAAAAATTAACAGCGTTGACCACAATTGATTAACTATGATGAATATGTTGTTCAAGACATTGCGAGTTTAGTCCTGCATTTTGTTAAAATTACTTTTAAAAAAAATTTTTAGACTTGAAAAGAACAAAGACACGAGGTTTTTGTCCTTAACTAGATCTGAATTTGGGACTTACGAGTTTTTCTTCTATTTTCACAACCTCACTTACCCCAGATAGAAAGTCGTTAGAGATACGAGATTTTGGTGGAAGGTGGCTAGAAAAATTAGAGAGCTGACTATGCATCTAAACCCCAAAAATCGAGATACAAGGTTTTTTAATTTCGCTGACGATATATCTATTTTTTGGCTTGGGAACCCTTTTGTGTTTTTTGCTGTTTTTGTAGTAGTAATAATAATAATAATAATAATAATAATGAATAATAATTATATGGCGCAATATCCTGATAAACTCAGCTCAAAGCGCCTTACAACAATAACAAATTACAATAAATAGTTTCATACATAAACATTGTGATATAATATACACATGGCATGCAATCAACAATCAAGCATACATCAGAACTCAAATACACTTGTGCTTATAGAAGAAAAGTTAATTGGACACACACATACTCTCCCCCACTCTCCCCCCCCCCCCCCCCCCCCCCACCCCCAATTATTAAAAAAAAACACACGTTGATTGAGTGTTTCTACCTCAATTTGTTTGAACTAAAACCAGATGAATACAAGTGCTTGAGATCAAAACACTAACGACGAAAATGGAGTTTTACGTCCTCTTGGTCTGAATCAGACACATATGGGACATTTGTAAATACAAATATGGTGGGAACAATACTGGAGGCAATACCCGGAGGCAGTACGAAACCAGTAAAGTCCCGATGTTTTATTAATACAGATAGGTGTAGCGGTGACCACGCCTCGGTTAAACCTCATCGGCTATGGCACCGCCACAAGTACATAAAACAAACAAACAAACAAACAAAACGAAACAAAGCAATAGATTTTAAAAGTTCCTGAATCCGAAAGCTATTTGAATGTTCACAATTTTCACAAACAGATAGACAAGGCAGGCAGAGTCATTGCTGAACAGTCAACACCACTAAAATGTGAAGCAGTGGTTTTTCAATTTATGTCGGGTAGCACAGAGATTACCATACTTTTCGGACTATAAGGCGATGACGAAATTGAACAAAGGGGGAATACTCTCTTTCTAATTAACTCCCCTCCACCAAAGTTGATTACGATACCAAATCATCTAGCAATGCGTGGGTCGGAACCAAAGTGAGACAAACAAAGCATCATTCTCAAAAAAGAATGTGCCAAGTTCGCATACGTGTTTCTTGCAAAAACTCATCCGTCAGGGTGCCCCTTTAATAATAATAATAATAATAATAATGAGGAAAATGTATATAGCGCCCATCCTACTATGTAGGCTACAGGGCGCTTTACACAGAATTGAAATGGGAAAAAAACGTGAAACAAAAATCCAATAACATGAGCAGACAAAACAATACCGGTCAGACTTCGTTTGGCCGGTAAAAAATGCACATAACAATCAGCAACAACAACTGCTGTGACTACTACTACTACTACTTATAAAAGGCGTGATACAAGTATGCATTGTCACAACACTATTCGCAAGCATGAAACAAAAGTATATATTCACAACATACACAAATAACATGGGCGCGCACACATGCGCGCACATATGCACACACACCCATACACATAACCACACACACATTTCTCAACTTCTTCTTCTTCTTCCTCTCGAACATAAATTATACGTGGGTTGTTCAGTAAAGTTTGGCAACGGTCCTGCCAACTGTAATATGTAAAGCATGCAGGTATAATGGTGGCCCCCAAGAAAACTTCATTCCTTAACGTATTTGCTTGCACACAATCTTTGTGATGTCATGTCCTACTTGAGTGTATGACGTCATTTAAAATAATATGTAGGTAAGCGTACAGAACTGGATCTGTGCATACAAAGAGGAAAGGTGTTTTTCATAGGAACACAAAAGTAAGTCCGCAAACTCTTTTGTTCCTGTTTTATGGACCCGTTGTCAATGTTTAATGAACAACCCACATGTTTTATGGACCCGTTGTCAATGTTTAATGAACAACCCACAAAGGTGAAAGGGCTACATGAAAACTTCTTGCTTTGAATAAACACGTCCTCTAATCTGTCACTCTCTTTGACTCTGCCTTTTCCCTTTGCTTACTGTCATCTACTATCTTTCTGCCTTGCTGGTCTATTCTCTTGCCTTTTAAAAAAAACAACCCCACTTTCAAAAAGATTTCCTCCAGCCGAAGTCGGACATGCTGGGCCTAATTATTTCTTACTTAGGCGCATAACGGCAGCATGACCCATCTGCGCTCATAATTGACAGGCAACTGTCTGAGCGATCGAAGAAGAAGAAGAAGAAGAAGAAGAAGAAGAAGAAGAAGAAGAATAAGCACTTAGCAAACCAAGACAGAGAGTGAGAGACATGCTGGGCCTAATTATTTCTTAAGGCGCACTGACCCATCTGCGCTCAGCAGGAAACCAAGACAGAGAGTGAGAGACATGCTGGGCCTAATTATTTCTTACTTAGGCGCATAACGGCAGCATGACCCATCTGCGCTCATAATTGACAGGCAACTGTCTGAGCGATCGAAGAAGAAGAAGAAGAAGAAGAAGCACTTAAGAAGAAGAAGAAGAAGAAGGCGCATAACGGCAGCATGACTTATAATTGCAAACCAAGACAGAGAGTGAGAGACATGCTTAAACACAGATTTACATTCACTTTAAAACAACTGAGGCCTGGAATATATCTTTAGTTCTTCCCGCGCCTTGCATTTTATATCGACGTTCTTGGCTGTCCGTTGCATCTCAACCGACAAGAGGGGAGTAGATATTTTCGCTTGAGTGCGCATGCATTCTCCTAACAGAAAGACACAATGGCATAAGCTTTAACCCTTTCACCGCCAGCCATATTTCAACTAAAAATGTCCATTACATTTACCCGGATAGAGAACAAAATCCATCTGCAGTATTGGGGGATTCTTCTGCGACAGATATAAAATAAGGTCTATCCTTACTTCCCAAAACTAAGACAATAGGGTCTTTGGATAATAGACCCCAATTTGATGCCTTTTTGGGACATAGGTGTTAAATCACTGTGGTGCTAAAATGCGACTTTGGCGGTGAAAGGGTTAAAGGGGCACCCTGACGGATGAGTTTTTGTAAGAAACACGTCAAAATCACCAGGAAAACAACAGAGATTGCAACACTCATTTTGCTCTGGTTTCCTATAATTAGTATAAATCAAACCGTCAAATTGGCGATTCCTCCTTGGCGGAGATGCTGGAAGTCAAATTTATTTCACCCAAAGAGAAGGCGTGTGCCGTCTCTTTTCTAATGGCCGCCTGAGTTTGCACACAATGTTCGCAATACAAGCCTTTTTATTTATTCAGTTTAAGAATTTTATACAGTTTACCTAAAGGAGTTTCGCTCACAACAAAGGAAATAGCTCCAATTTGTTTTTTTACTGCACTACAAAAAAAGAAAAAGCTTCAACCACAATGGGTGGCCTCCACCCACCCCATCCAAAATGGCTTCTATTGCAGGCATCTCTGCCAAGGAGGAATCGCCGTTTTGACGGTTTGATTTCTAGGAAACCAGAGCAAAGTGAGTGTTCCGATCCTTGAAGAGGCTGTCTTCTGGTGATCTGGATTTGTTTCTTGTAAAAACCCATCCATCAGGGTCCACCTTTAGACGTAGACGAGCACATGGCAGGGTGCTTGGCAGTGAATGTCTTTGCACTTGGTGGGAGTGTAGAGTGCTGTCTTGGGCCGAATGCATTCACCCATGGTCAGAGATGAGATTGTCAGAACACCAAAAAGGAGGACAAAAGAAGCCGAGGGTCCGGGGCCCGGTGTAATCTACATCAGCAAATGGGTAACAACTTCCGCTTTAAGCTTTGCAAACTGCAAGTAATGATAAATAGAGCAGTCTTGGCTGCCCCAAGCAGAAACTGGAAATGTCCATTTGAGAATGAACCAATCGAGAACAAAATATCAATCAAACTTCTTGCCGCATTTACGATTCAACACAAAACCTAACACCCCTACCCGCACCCCCCCAATTTTCTCAATGGATTTACACTGATCTCAAAAATGACCCCTGGGGCCATCAAAAAGGAGGAAATCCTCCA
This sequence comes from Phymorhynchus buccinoides, assembly GCA_017654935.2. Lineage (NCBI taxonomy): Eukaryota > Metazoa > Mollusca > Gastropoda > Neogastropoda > Raphitomidae > Phymorhynchus > Phymorhynchus buccinoides. The sequence continues at coordinate 11,323,134 of CM065711.1, forward strand.
ATTGGAGGAACAATCTCATCTCTGCATGCTGCCAAAAGAGCTGAGCTACATTACAACACACACTACTGCATAATTCACAGCTGTTCCGTCGGACACAAAGTCGAGTATTTAGTTAAAAGACTGAATCTAAAAATCTTAGATGGAAAAAAAAATCCACAAAACACATCCTTTAAATATTTTGACTGCATCATAGTATTTCAAACATATTTCTTTCATCAGATTCATTGTAAACACTTTTTTGTTGTTGAGTACTATCGTGAAACATGATCTTTAGTACAAAATGTTCTTGAATAATTCACTTAGTATCGCAAACATAAATACAATTGCCCACGAGTGAAAATCTAGCAACATCCACTGAATACAACTAATTCACTCACATTCTACAACATATTCTTGACTATTATTCATGAAAAGTTATTTAATAATAATAATTAATAATGCTCATATAGCGAATAATCTTGCAAAGGGAAACTAAAGTTGCCTTGACAATACTCCTGAAAACATAGATGAACTAAAAATCGGTAAAGGTCAAGATGTGCCACCCCCCCTACCTATCTCGGTTAATTCTATTTTTCCGTTATTGCCTTTCTTACCATACATAAAGCTGTATTTTAGGAACATTTTTAGCTAATAACCTTTTTGGAATACTAACCCTAGCCCTAACCCTAGCCCTAAACCTAACCCTACCCCCCACCCTATAAGACGGAAAAACGCAACGAACCACAACTGTGACAAATCGCGGTGTACTGCAGTACATAGTGGGGGGTAGGGTTAGGTTTAGGGCTAGGGTTAGGGCTAGGGTTAGTATTCCAAAAAGGTTATTAGCTGAAAATGTTCCTAAAATACAGCTTTATGTATGGTAAGAAAGGCAAAAACGGAAAAATAGAATTAACCGAGAAATGCATGGGGGGTGGCACATCTTTACCTTTACCTAAAAATCTAAATGTTCCTTTCGAAACAGCTGTGAATTAGACAGACGTCTCAACGGTTGAAATTACAACACACAAGTGCAGCCAGCCCCAGAAAGGCGTGGTGAGTGAAGAAGAACAAAAAATATATACTACATATATATATTGTCGGGTCAAAGCCAGAAGGTACTATCCGGCATCTTTATTGCTTTATGATACAGTGGGACCTCCCTCTTCTAACCCTTTCACCACCAACGTCGCATTTATGCACCACAATGGTTTAACCCTTTCGCCGCCAGCCATTTTTCAGCCCAAAAAATATCATTAAACTTCACTGGGTAGAGAAAACAGAATATCTGCAATATTGCGAATTCCTCTGTGACATGTATAACATTAGGCCTATCCTTACCTCCCAAACTTAAGAAAATAGGGTCTTTGGATAACAGGCCCTGATTTGATGCCTTTTAGTGACATGGGTGTTAAACCATTGAGGTGCTAAGATGCAACAATGGCGGTGAAAGGGTTAACACCCATGTCACTAAAAGGCATCAAATCAGGGCCTGTTATCTGAAGACCCTATTTTCTGAATTTTGGGAAGTAATGATAGGCCTAATGTTATACATGCTGCAAAGGAATTTCCAATATTGCAGATACATTTTTTTTCTACCCAGTTAAGCTTAATGGTATTTTGGGGGGCGGAAAAATGGCTGGCGGTGAAAGGGTTAAGGGATAGATCTTATATAAGGGAGGTAATTTTAGAGCTCACAAAGAAGGGCAAGGTCTCAGAGAAGTAGGTCTTCAGACCTTCGGATCGTTTTCAAACTTCATGAGTCATGTGACCCCTGCTTACAGAAAACGATGGGTCAATTTCCAAAGTAATGAGCCAGTAATACATTTGTGGTATTACATTTAAATTTTATTACAAACTTCATGGGTCAGACGACCCCATGGTGCACAAAATGAGGGGTCAAATCACCGTCAATACGGGTGAATGACCCGGGCCCGCCCACAATCTGAAGCTCTGGGTCTAATATGGGAGGGAGTCTTATATAATGGGGGGGGGGGGGGGGGGGGTCTTTATAAGGGAGGTTCCACTTTAGCTACCTTCTAGCGTTTACCCGACAATTTTACACATCAACTATTACCATGTCCAGAGACTGCATCGAATCAATCACAGAGAGTCCAAATATAATACATCGACAAATATAATGTCATCATTGTCAATGCATTTTTAATAATACCAAATCAAAATCAAATCGAAAAAGATTTTTTACAGTCCTTGAAAAAAAAGAAAAACTTGCACATAAATATGACTTCTTTATAATAAATATGACTTCTTCATAATAAATATGACTTCTTTATAATAAATATAACAGCATGTCCAAAGACAACTGAACAAGCGGGTTTTTAAATTAAAAAAAGGCTCTTAATTTATGGAAGAAAGCCAAAATTCTCTGAAATTTATGGGGGAAAGCCAAAAGTTTCTCTTTTTTTGTGTGTGTAACAAAAGACAAAATTCCTGAAAATGTTGAAGAGGGTTCCGCCATCTCTTGTCAAACTTTTATCAATGTTGTTGTTGCTGATTTTAGATGTCAGAACAAGGGTGATACTTATACAACGCTAGATAACAGTTGAAACAACAAAGTTGACACAAAATCTGATTTGGGTCATTATTTTTTTCTCCTCGTAATAACAGCAATCTTCAACAACAACAAATGTTTAATTAATAAAGAAAGACAACAACAAACAAAACTGTCAAGAACAGGGCTCCCAGGGACCCAACCCCACTATGAAGGACTAAAATTCTAAAGGACCCTCTAAAAGAATGTGCAGGGGGTCCCATGGAAGCACTAGAAAAATAATTTTGAACATTCGCAATGGCGCTGGGACCCTCTATCCCTGCTCTATACTGTAGGTGAAGGAGATGTTAAGAGCGAAAGGAGGATTTTATGTGGTGTGGAGCAAGACGGACGGAAACAATTTGTGACATTTCTGTGGAATTAGATCAGGCCCACACCACACACACACACGCCACAGCATAAGTGGAGCTGCTTCGTTAAGAAAATGCGATTGTGCCGGCCGTGAATAAGGAACGCCATACCCCAAACTTTCATCCAAGTTGTTGGTTGAGAAAGTTGGGAAGGGGGTGGGAAATGAACTCCCCCCCCCCCCCCCCCCCCCCCCCACCAGATTCAAAGCTGGGAATGGGGGAGGAGGAGGAGGAGGATGAAGGAAGAAGAGGAAAAAAGGGGTACAAAGAACAATCCGGTAAAGGGCCGGGGGGGGGGGGGGGGGGGGGGGGGGGGGGGTGTGTGTGTGTGTGTGTGAATGAAACAAATCAAAGTCTTGAGTTGCTGAGTCGCATTACTCTCCATTTCATAACTTGGAAAAGAGTTCTCCTATTGCAATAATTACTCTTATCTCGTAATTTATTAACAGTTATCCTTAAGAAAACCCATCCCTCAGTATTTAAAGATAGGCGAGAAGGTAGGGTTTACGGAGGGGGGCTGGGTGGGGGGGGGGGGGGGGGGGGGGGGGGGGGGGGGGGGGGGGGGGGGGGGGGGTGGGGTGGGGGGGGGGGTGGATAAAAAGAGAGACTGAAGGAGGCCTAGAATTCACAGTGAACAAAAAATAAACACAACTTTAAAAATCCTTTAAAAAAAATCTCCATGAATGTTTTTTGCCTTTGTTTTAGTGAAATCTCTCAGACCTTGAACAGCGTCATGCTGATAAACCATGTTGAAGCCAATTAATAGTACTTGCACAACAAAGCAGAGAGGCATTACATTTTTGATTGATGGGCAGACTGTTAGCTTTGTACCAGTACTGTGCGACGGCTAGGCTCCCTTTCCTTACAGCTGTTGCCGATGGCAGGGCCGCCTACCCAGTGTTGCAGTTTCCAGGGACAAACTGCTTAAAAAACCAGGGACCGAAACTTATTTCCAGGGACAAGCATTGCGATGTCATGTATCGGGGTCAAAAGGAACACTTTTCCATTACCATGTATCGTGATGTACGAAGCAACATTTCTGCCACTGGATTTTGTTGCAGTCTTATTGATTGATAATCTTCGGTGCCAACAGGGCACATGCTTTTGTTCTGCAATAAATTACTGCTGTGTCTAAATTGTCTGTGTAGAGATGGTGTAGGTACTATTAGTGCTGCATTTTTAAGCGTTATTCTTGCCTCGTTTTTCAATTGATTATGTCTTAATTTATAAAATGTATTTTAAATGCATTTTTAAAATAACAACATTCTGCTTTTACTGGACTATTTGTTCATATTTGTTAATTACAACATTGCAGTGTTATGAATTAAATATTCTTTGTTGTTGATAACTGCGTTTATTGTTGTTTTTCTTGTGTGCACCTGGCTGCAATTTCTGTTATGAGATAATAAAGATGATTTGGATTTGGATGCTTCAATATTCAAGATCCTTTGGTGTTCAGTAACCTAAGTGTAACAACTAACATGTCTGTAAAGAAAATGTTAACAGTGTCTGTTGTTTGGGGTGTTCATGTGTTCAATAGTAAGGGTAGCGAACAAGACGAGAGACTGCTGAACGAAATGTGGAATTTTCTCATTTTCCAGGGACACCAGACAGAAAACTGGACTCCAGGGACGGGGTGCCATTCTTAACTGTATCCAGGGACAAATACCCCTTAGGTAGTAGGCAGCCCTGCTGATAGCATGATTTTGGCAACATTGTGACTTTTTGTTATTGTTGGGTTTGTTGAGCGTATGTGTGTGTGTGTGGAAACAAATGGGGATGACGTATGTATGATGACAAAAGTGTGTTTGTGACATCGTACTGCAAGTCCTTGAAAAAAAGTTCTAGAAAATAATGATGAAAACTCAGCAGGCAGCTGAATTTTGTTGAGTTTCGTTGGGGTTTTTTTTTCCCCTTTATTCTTTTTACAGTTTATTTAATAAGTACAAAACAGCCCTTTGCCATACACATCAATAGCAAGGGCCTGATGTCCTTAGTCAAATGGAACTGACCCCCCCCCCCCCCCCCCCCCCTTTTTTTCTAGTCCTTTTTTGTTCCCCTGACGGTGCCAGAAAGAGCGACCGAGTGATCGTGGGCTTCAAAGAGAAGAAGAAAAAACAGTGTGAAAGTCAGTAAGAGTGCAGTCATCAATTATCATAGCATAGCTGCCAACTTTCCCCAAACAAAATCCTGGAGGGGGGTGGGTTTTGGAGGCAACATTGTGAGAGGGGGTCAGGGGGAGCAGGCCCCTGAAGCTGAGAAACTTTTTCTGTTAAATGTGAAGACTAGCCCTCAGGAGGCTCACTGAAGTCATTCTAAGTTAAAGTTTACCAGCAGCAAAAATGCAATGGCGGCGTGAGACAGGCCTAAAGAAAAAGGTCTCAATGGCGGAGTGAGACAGGCCTAAAGACCGCTAAACAAAGGATTGCAGGAGGAAGTAGCCCCCGCTTCCGACATGCGCAGTACGAACTCTGCTCCGCAAAGCTTCCTCAAACCCAGTTTCGGTTTTCGGGTTTCATAACACTCATTTCTGAGGTCATCTAAGCTGGAAATTTCAAAATCCAGGAGCGTAACGTGAATTCCGGGAGGGTTGGCAGGTATGTCATAGACAAGTCAAACACAAAGTCAACTCAAAACAGGAAAACATAAAAAAAAAAGATTAAGTCAATGGAGTCACATCAGAGATGTATGTCAGACACTTCCAATCGCTTGGAGTCACGTCGGAGGGAATTTTCCGACCAATTTCAGTGATTTTCTACACCGCATGATTCAATAACAGGGAAATAACTCGCTGTTTCTATGAATCCTCAGACCTTCTTACAGTTGCTTCCCTTAGACCAGCTCTCGTGTCTCCTATTTTCACTTTATACTTCTTTGAATTGAACTACTATCAAAGACACTGAAAAGAAAAGACTAACATCCGGTCTCTTTTCCCTATGTGAGTAGTGAGAACAGAAACACTGGTTATGTCCCTTAAAAACAGTACACATTTACACGTCGATAGGCCAGTTGAATTCTCCGTTCAAATTCCAGTCTGAGTTTTTAGATAGCCTCCACTGTGTGTGGTGTACTGTTCCCACTAACGATAACTCTATCAGCCCGGTTCGCCGTAACTCTTAAGTAGTCCATCTTACCCTTTTAGAATCTTTGCTACTATCGTCTTTAAATTTGCTTGATTTCAATATGGTGCTGACCATATAATTAATTTTATTCAATCATTAAAGAAAGAAATGCTTGTTTTTTTATTATGCTCTGTACCCCAAAAAATATTTACCAAACCAAGTCTATAAAAACATGACTGACTTTGTGATAATTAAGTTGTCAGCTGGTCGAGTCAGAAAGCCTTTGTTTGCATGACAAAGCGCATTTTACCAGATTATTTACATCGTTAAAAAAAATCTTTATGGCTCACTCATTTATTTATTTATTTATTAAGACATTTTCTATGGCGCATATCTGAAAGCTCTATGCGCTTATTACTCGTTCAAAGAAAGAAGTTTCAAAAAATATACTAATTTATATATCATTCGAAAACACTGTGATCTGAGGGAGAAACTCTGCCATTTTCTGTGTGACTCAATTGAGTTAAAGTCAACTCAAAACAGGAGAAGTTAAAAAATAAAAAATCAAGCAGTCAACTCAAAATGCGTGCGAACTTTACAAAAATTAACACAAGTCAACTCGAAACAGGAAAACATTTTTTTAAAATTGATTAAACAAACAGTCAACTCCAAAAGAAAGGAACTCTTTTTTTGCGTTTTTAGTAACAAAGTGGAACGTTGTCGATAATACCTTATCATTCATAAAGTCGTCCTGGTCAAAAGAAAAAAGAAAAAAGTAACAACAAAAAAAGATTAGTGTTAATTTGCCTATTCTAATTTTATTAAAAAAAGTCAGCGTTAATCATCTAGTCTAATCTTAGAAAAAGGTCAGCGTAAATCATCTAGTCTAATCTTAGAAAAAGGTCAGCGTCAATCATCTATTCCATCTTCAGAGAAGTAAAAAAATTTGTTTGAATTTGAAACCGAGCAGTGTTCATTCAATATTCGAAATTACGGGTGTCAGATTCAGTGCACAAAATATGACTAGATTTCGAGAGGGTCACCTGGTTATTTTGACCCCTTGACCTGCCACCAACATATTACGTACCGACCTCATGACATCACTGATGACGTCATCAAATGAAAAGGAATAACCTTTTGCTCTAACACAGTCAAGAGAGTGATATCCCCGGACCATTTTGCCAGATTGGCTCTATCAGTTGTCTTATTCGTGGCATGATTTGCCCAATTGATTTTTTCGTTTAATTTTCTCTGGCAGTCAAGGGGTTAAGGGGGTTCTCTAACTCTTTCACCCCGTACTCCTTCCCGGTAGCTTTTCACCACAGACGTAGTCAAATCGACAATTTTCATCTCTACTTTCGCTTTCTTTGTTTTCCATACCAAGCGTGAGTGTTTGGTACTGTTGGACAGAACACGTCTCCGGCTATAGGCCTCCGCAACTAGGGCTATTAACGCCCTTGACAGTGAGAGTGAAATCCCTTGTTGGTCAGTACTGAAAAGGGCATTCACTCTTGCGAAAGGCAGACATTTAGTGGCCCCAAATAGGGTTATTGGCGAGAGTTATGCCCTTGTTTGGTCAGTACTCAAGCAGCTACCAAGGGCATTCACTTTAACAAAACTTGGTTGTTGCAGTGGCCAACAACAACATCAATTTCGTTTTCCATTTCCACACCAGAAATGCAGGAATACAAACACACCCATCTTGTTCCGATAGTGGTTTATTCCCTCTTTGCCACTATTGGCCGCGCTTTCGGTTGGTTTTTCCCAAAGCTGCTTGTGACTAATTTAGACCAGTTTTGCTCAAGGGAAAGCACTCGTACTCGGAAGACAGATAACCGATTGCTGAACATAATGAAAGAAGTTTTTTTCCCCTTTGACCATACTTAGACGTGCACTGTTCATAGTCAAAGTCACCACACATATATATATATATGTGTGCTGCGTACTGAACGGAGGAGGTTTCCAGCACTCACGTTGTGAACAAGATAAAAACTGTACGTCAGGTGAAAATCTGGTACATTTGTGATGCACTGGCCTAAAATTCAATGAGACAGATGGAAGATTTGAGTGTCATAGACACACATGAAAAATGATGTCCATAAGAATTATCACTGCTGAGATATGCTGGCATGCAAGCACAAACACACACACATATATATATTGGGAGAAAAAGTAAATCAGCACAATTTATATATATATTTTTTATTTTTTTTGAACAAGGAACATTATTAAAAGTTAACGTTAACTGGTTTTGTTTCTGAGGTTCACAAACACAGACAGTGGACACAGAAAAGTTTTATCAAAGCAAACTATATATATTTATATATATAATAAAAAAGATTACAAAACAACAAGCCTTTTTGTTATGAAAATAAAGAACTTTTCGGCTTTATTTTACCAGTTAATAAAACTGAAAGCCTTCCTCAGCCATTGAGTCGACCAGGTTAATAAATCAAAAGATATATATATATATATATATATATATATATATATATATATATATATGTGTAGGCCTTGGTGGAAAAAAAGGGATCAAATTGAATAAGCTGTTCTAGACTGGGATAAAAAAAAAAATTTGAGATAAAGAAATGATACCTGTGCGCCCTGTAGAGACAGACATGCGCACGCAGACAC
>CM065711.1:11336727-11401727 GCA_017654935.2 Phymorhynchus buccinoides
ACTCCATGAGGGGCACCCGCACGGTCTGATTCCCCTCCAGGGACACCACACACGCCGGGGTGTCTGGAAATGGGGAATCCTCCCATGTTTGCTCTTAAGGAACTTAGGTATATCCTCTAATTACTATTGTTATCTGTCAGGGGATCTCACCCTGCTGACACACTCCATGAGGGGTACCCGCACGGTCTGATTCCCCTCCAGGGACACCACACACGCCGGGGTGTCTGGGTTGGCATCCATCAGGGCCAGGACTGCCTCCGCTCCCATCCTGGAACCCTGAGAACACGTACACAAATAATAATAATAATAATTGATAGCATTTCTATAGCGCCTTTCTATAATTATTTTACACTCAAGGCGCTTCCATTCACTGATACACCCGCAGTCACACAAGACATTATTACCCAATCATTCACCCAGGTACAAGATCAAGAAGGAAACATTTACAAACCGAATGAGCTTTGAAAGTAGTGAGTCTTGAGCTTAGCTTTGAAAGTAGAGATAGTTGGTTCATGGCGGAGATCGACTGGGAGGGAATTCCAAACAGCAGGGGCACTGAAACTGAAACTGCGGTCACCAAATGATTTTAGATTTGTTTTTGGAACTTTCAGAAGTTTTGTGTTTGAGGACCTGAGTGAGCGGGGAAGGAGTGTAGGTGTGAAGAGCACTGGAGAGGTAAGGCGGAAGGGTCTGTTCAAAGTGACGGAAGGATAGGACAGCCAGCTTATACTGAAGGCGGGACTGCACAGGGAGCCAATGGAGCTCCTTCAGAAGTGGCGTGACGTGATCACGCTTGCGCTTACGCAGTATGAGGCGGGCTGCACTGTTTTGAACTCGCTGTAGGCGAGTAATTTCTTCTGTAGGAAGGTCAAACAGGGTACAACTACACAAAATGAAAAAACCCTGAAAGGCCAGGGTCCAGGGGCAATGTCCCCCTGCAGCTGAAGCAAAAATTGATTTATGAAGGTATTTTAGTTTGCTTTGTCCACAATTTATACAAATACTTATTTTAACCCTTTCACCGCCAACGTCAACAATGATTTAACCCTTTCACCGCCAACGTCGCATTTTAGCACCATAGTGATTTAACACCTATGTTACTAAAAGGCATCAAATTGGGGTCTATTATCCAAAGACCCTATTTTTGTCTTAGTTTTGGGAAGCAAGGATAGACCTTGTTATATATGTCACAGAAGAATCCCCAATACTGCAGATGGATTTTGTTCTCTACCCAAGTAAATTTGATGGAATTTTTGGCTGAAATGTGGCTGGCGGTGAAAGGGTTTTAAAAGGCATCAAATCAGGGTGTGTTATCCAAAGACCCTGTTCTCTTAATTTTGGGAGGCAAGGATAGGCCTTACTTAAATATGTCACAAAGGAATCCCCAATATTACAGACATTTTTTTATTTCTCTACCCAAGTAAGTTTAATGGATATTTTGAAAAATACAGCAGACACACAAAGATCTTGTTTGACAAATTTAATAAAAGGAAATTCCTTTTCTGGTAAAATTCAAAAACAGGAAATCGTTGTATACAGACAAAACTCTATTTTAAGACTTCCAAAATGTCCGGAAAAAATCGGTCGTAAATTGGAGGGGTCGTATGACGGAGGTTTTCACTGGCAGCCGTAGAAAGAAAAAGTTCAGCACAGTTCATACTCTCTTCTTCATGCACATATACAATGACATATTAAAACTGGATTTGGGTCTTTCCAACTCCATAGGATTGTGCAATCGATGTATTACAGTTTCACTTCGCCGACTTCTGTTAATCACCTCCACTCTCGTCCAAAGTCAGTGGTTTTCTTTTTCAAAGTCAGTGGTTTTCGTGCTTTTCCTACGCTTTCCGCCATCGGTCGTAAGTCGCGTTTTAGAGGAAGTCGTTTAAGAGAGGTCGTTTACATAGTAAAATGCATCCGTGCCAACAAAAACGGTCTCAAATGAGAGGTGGTCGCTTAACAGAGGGTCATAAAATAGGGGTTTGTCTGTACCAGGAAAAGTTGCACCCCTGCGTACATCCTCAATGAAATAACGTACCGAGGATGACCGTGTCTACGTGCAAGCTCCAGGGCTCCCTATCGTCCCGCAAAACAAGGGGTCCCAGTGACTCCTTCACTTATGGCATAGAGAGTCCTAGAGGCGGAATAGAGGGTCCCAGTGGCATTGCAAATGCTAAAAAATAATTTTTATAGTGCATCCCTGAGACCCCCTGCACATTCTTTTGGAGGGTCCTTTAGAATATTAGTGCTTCATAGACCCCCAAATGGGGGTCCCTGGGAGCCCTGAAGCTTTCAAGTTTTTGTTCAGCCTTCACATGAATATCATGTTTTTTGTTGCAAAAGCAGGCATGTAGATGAATGTCAAATTTTCCAAGATAAACTGAGCATTCATAATTTTATTTCCAAACAAGAGGCAAAGCCTTCAAGGCTCACTCGAACAGGAACATGTGGGAACAAAACAAAGATTGAGGGGGGTGTCTAAAGTACAAGATTGCCAATAAAATGTTAAAGTACAAATGAAACTATCGTTAATGGATACAACTAAAAAAATTTTTTTAAAGTGCCCGTGCCAAGAATCGGACCCAGAACCATTGGCATGACAGACAGACAGACACTCTACCAATGAGCTATCGAGGATTTCAGTGTTGATGAGTTTTCTTAACTCAGGTTGCCTGTTGAATACTCTCTAACCCACTAATCTAAAATGTTATCTGTTTGTTATCTGCTTAAAGTGTTGTTTTAAGTACTCAATTATTCAAATCATTATTGTTTGAAAGCTTGCATAGACATCTATATGTGTGCAAAGTTTGAACAATGTATGCCTTCTATTTCCAGAGAAAATGTCAACGTTAAAGTTTGGAGATTAGACCACGGACGCAACACACACACACACACACACACACAGACACACAACCGAACAACTATCATACTATAGACTCACTTCGTGTTACCTTCGGTAACACGAGTGAGCCAAAAATTACTTTTGTGTTGCCGTAGATCTAGAGCCAGGGACCAACTGGCCATTTGCATTACTAGCAGGCACGAGATTGGTAAATTATGATTTACCGTATTTTTCGGACTATAAGGCGATATTTTTTTCTCCAATTTCGACCTATGCGCCTAATAAACGAGGGCGCCCTATAAGTGAACAAAATCGTGAGAAGAGAGGCAACGATTGCCGTACTCAGTACAGTCTACTGTGAGTCACAACATCGAAAGTGGTAACGAGTCGCCGATACGACGAATACTCACGTTAAAATGCTTCGAAATCCCTATTATCGTCCGAGATACCGTCCAACAGATGCCATAACCCTTCTTTGGATGTAAAAAGCATCGTTGTAGAGCTTAAAATGCCATAATTCTACCAGTTTTCGCGAAGAATTGTCCAAACACAACAACCGGAAGTCGCAAAAACGGAAGTTTCGATTATTTGAGAAGGGAGCCAACTCTCGTTTACGACAACAAAATGGCGGTCGGTAATCGTTTACAGGACGTGTACGGGCTTCAAACTTCGACTTTCTGTTTGCGAGGTGTGTATCGCCTTATAAACGAGGGCGCCTTTTACTTGGATTTTGTCAGATTTTTCTTGAAAATTGCCCTATTCGCCTTATACACAGCAGCGCCTAATGAGCCGAAAAGTACGGTAGGCTGAAAAGCAGATGAAAAAGGCTGAAGGCCCCTGAAACTGAAGCTTTTTTGGTTGTGATTTAACCCTCTGGCATTCGCATTTGTTACAGACAAAGCTTCTTCCAGTGTTCGGATTCTTTCTTGTATTTTCAGGAAAATCTGTCTTCTGTGTCAAGCAAACAGAGTACCATACAGTTACATCACATCATTGCAAGTGACTTTGCACTAGGCCTGTACGGTCTAACAAGCCAGTCTTTCGGATGAGTGATGAAAATGTCCCGTGTGCCCATGCACATCTCAGCAGTGGGGGCCAGTGGCACGGGCGGTTTTGTCATTTGGAATACACAAGGCAACCCCCCCCCCCCCCCTTTCCTTCGGAATAAATGCAAGAGGGTTAATCGCATGCAAAAAACATTAGAATTAAAATTTAGTATTCAGTTCATTTGGCTGCGACACTCTCTAAGAAGCATTTCTATACTCACAGAGACGCCTCTTTTTTTAGAAAGTACCTAAAACCTAATCTGGGGCCATTTTCAAAAGCCTGAGATCAGAGGGCTCCCAGGGACCCCCATACAGGGGTCTATGAAGCATTGCAAGTGAAAAGCCCTCTAAATAGAATGTGCATAACAAGCCAGGGATTAGCACTAGATGAAAATTCTTTTTAGCATTCGCTCAGCCAGTGGGGGCAAGCTACGGGCGGTTCTAGGACCCTTGATACACAGAGGCAAGGAGTCCCTGGGACCCCTTGTTTTGGGCGGAATAATTGCAAGAGCCCTTAAGCCTTGAGGCTAAAGGCTGAAAAATCTCATGCCTGAATAATTTAGTCTCACGAAAACATGACTTCTGTAATATTGAAAATCCTTGGACCAGTCAAAATTAGACAAAGTCACAGGCTTCAGGAACTGTAGGAACTTGTCACAGCTCTTTCGTCTACAAACGAGACTTTGTAGAAACACAAGAAACCAAAACGAACAGCAACATGCTTTTTTGCAAATAGACGATTTTCTGAGAGAAACACTAGAAAAATAGTTTGTGGCAGCAGTCGCCTGCCCTGGGACCCAATAATTTTAATCTCTAGGACCAGAATGTTGTCTCTGCAGGATCCCGGGAACTTTTTGTATCTTTTGGAAAACATTTAAAGTCCTGATCAGGCTATAGGCTGATCAAAAGAAGCACCGCATACTCGTTTAGTCTGTTGAAAACATGACTTCTGTAATATTTAAAATCCTTGGACCACCTGCGACGTCCAAATTTTAAAAAGTCACAGGCTTCAGGAACTGTAGAAGTGTCACAGCCTTTCGTCTACAAGTGAGACTTCGTAGAAACAGAAGAAACAATTTTGAACAGCAACATGCTTTTTTGCAAATAGATAGATTTTGGCTTGAGCCACAAACAAAAAACCTAGGGGAGAGCACTTCGTAAAAACTAGAGTTAATTACCTCGACTTACTCGGTCAAAACCATAGCAACAATGGCGGCATGGCGGCGAAGCTTGAAACCGCAGGATGCGAGTCAGCGACTTGCAAACATTTTTTTTTAGAAAAAATGAGGGGCGGCCAGTATCCACAAACCGATAGAACTTGCAAAATGTGACGTAAAAATATAAATTACATCAAATTCAGAATGATGTACGGTGTTCTAAGTGATGTAAGTCTACTAGGCGAGAGCTGGGGATCTACCGGATGCTAGAGTAGCTTCCCCTGTTTGACCGATTGAATTAGGCAAGATCACTCCCACACACCATGACACCATGAAATTACTCCCCCTATAATTATTTCCGAACAATTCCTAAAAAACATAATCTATTGGCTTGATCACGTTCAAATTTATGCATGTTTGTGAGTTCCAATAAACTTATGATCCAATGCAATTTTGCGATCATTCTGCACACATTTTATTTGTATTTGAGTCTGCTTTAAAGACCCACCAGGTCCGTGAGTGAAAACCACGGGTTTCACGTGTTTCCCTCTCTCTCGCTGGTAAGAAATCTTATTTTGACCAAGTGTGGCTCCCATACAAATTTCCTCATGCACGAAAATGAGACATCACTTTTTAACCCTTTCATCGCCACTGTCGCCTCTTGGCACCACAATGATTTAACACCCATGTCACTGAAAGGCATCAAATGAGGGTGGTACCACAATGACCTTATGTTCTTAATTTTGCCAAGGATAGGCCCTATTTTATGCACCACAGAGGAATTCCCAATATTGCAGACAGTCAATCTTTTCTCTACCACAATAAGTTTAATGGAAAAGTTTTAGCCACTAAATCGCTGGCGTGGAAAGGGTTGAAGAGCACCCTTTCATCGCCATGTCGCCTCTTGGCACCACAATATGTGGGCCACACCGATGTCACTGAAAAAAAAAAATGAGGGACTTAATCCAGCTGACCTCAGTTGGTCTTTAAAGACCCCCCACGTCACGTTATGCATCACAGAGGAATCCCCAATATTGCAGGAAGAATCTTTTCTCTACCCAGGTAAGTGAGGGAAAACAAGTGAAAAACCTGATTTTGACACGTGACGTTGGTGGGTCTTTAAAGAGCAGCCTCGATCGTATATGAGGAAAGTCTGTATGTGGGCCACACCGACCCAGAAAAAAAACCAAGGGACTTAATCCAGCCGGGTCAGTGGGTCTTTAAAGACCCCCCACGTCACGTGTCACGTTCCCTCTTATGCTTGGAAGATTTCTTAAGATTTCTTACCAGCTATAAGAGGGAAAACACGTGAAAACCGTGATTTTTGACACGTGATGTGGTGGGTCTCTAACCCTTTCACCGCCAATGTCGCATTATAGCACCACAATGGATTGCGTACAACCACCCATGTCACTAAAAGGCATCAAATCAGAACCTGTTATCTAAAGACCCTATTTTCTTCATTTTGGGGGGTAAGGATAGGCCTAATGTTACATATGTCACCGAGGAATTCTCAATATTGCAGATAAAAAAATGTATCTTCCCAGTTTAAGCTTAATGGACCTTTGTTGCTGAAAATGGCTGGCGTTGAAAGGGTTAAAGAGCAGCCTCGATCGTATATGAGGAAAGTCTGTATGTGGGCCACACCGACCCAGACAAAAAACCAAGGGACTTAATCCAGTGGGTCTTTAAGAGTAAAAGAGAATGGTTCCAGGCTCACCAGGATTCTGTCGAAAGCTGAGGGGCTCCCTCCCCTCTGAACGTGGCCCAGAACGGTGACACGCGTGTCATACTTCAGCTCGGTCGTCAACAGCTGTCGACAGCAAAATGTCAGGCGTCATGACTACAACAATCAATCAATCAACATTTATCAGGCATCAGAATAATCCAGAGTCCAATCCGCGGACCAACAACACTCGCCATGACTCGGAGTCGACATCAAGTCGGACCCCACAAAACTCTAGTCCGTAGTCGCATCATTGCGATCATTCGCTACCCGATTTCTCGCGGAAAAGTTTAAAGTTCTCACATCATCGTAGTCTCCCGCGATCATATCCTCTAAATCGACTCAAATTAAAACATTTAAAACCCAAATCACAATCACTGTCATCAAAACAAACTCTGAAACAGTGAAAGTAAGAGTCTAGAGAGCTCTAAACTCGGAAGAAAAAACAAACATGGCCGTGATTTTTCGTTTCCGAAGGCGCAGTATGAAAACAAACCGTTTAAGAATACCATTTGAGAATAAGATCGCGCTGCCTCATGAAGTACAAACCGCGGCCGGCAGTGCCAAAACCGCGGTCAGTGGCTACCAAAACTGCGGAAATCCGCGGATCCGTGGGCCGTTCTGATGCCTGATTTATTGCCTTTAAAAACATAACGTTTGCAGTCTGTTTCAGGTTTTTTTTAAAACATAAAGAAATTCTTTGTCTGGAATGCACATGAAACACACATAGAAACGTAGAAATAATAAGACATGCATAATATACAGTAAATACATCATAAGAATTAAATTACAATGCAATATAAAACATTTGGAAGTACACACACACACACACACAAACATACATACATATACACACACACACACACCACCCTCACACACACCACCCCGTCCCTTTCCCCACACATATTAAAAATCTCCACCCTCAACCATACCTCTCCCCCATCACACACACACGCACACACACGCACGCACGCACGCACGCACGCACGCACGCACACACACACACACTAAGGCCGGGTTCACATTAGACGCGGAAGTTCCGTACGGAAAACCCTAAATAAGTGGAAGAAAGAAGGATAAAAGAGTACGCATATAATTATATATAGGATAAATTCCGACGTGTGCGTAAATCTTTTTCCCCCCTTTCTTTGTTTCACTTATTTATGGATTGCGTACGGGTTTCCGCATGGAATATCCGCTTATGTGTACACACGACGGGCTATCTCTTTCTCAATGTCCACCCACGTTTTTGATGCGGTCCGCAGTGATGGCGATGCCGTCCCGGTCAATGGCTCCCTCAGCCACCAGAATGATGTTGAGGCGCTGTCCCAGCTTCCTCTCCTGACGACACGACAACAACATGTGTGACGACATCAGACCTGCTTACCCCCTACACAAGTCTTGAGTAGTCTGGATAGCTGAAATGAGTAGTTTTGGTGCAAAATGTGTAGTTTTATTCATTAACTCTTCTACTACCAAGTATTACTTAGACTGTTTACCGTTGCGCACCAAGTAATTTTTGCCACTGCACTGATTTTCGCACACACTCACTTTAAAAATTCATTAAAAAAATACTCGCTCGAATCATCACTAAATTTACCTGTGTCGATCTGCTGCTGCAAACCCAAGATCGTTTCAACACTTTCGATGCTCTTTTTGATTCGCCTAAGTTCAGATTCTGCCACTTTTTCCACAGTAAATGCTTCGTCGGCACTATCGCCATCTTGTAGAGGTTCACGCCAAAAGTTGTCAGTTTCCATCGTCGAAAAACGCGACGAAAATCGATTGAAAATTACAAAATTTAGCCTACAAATGAAGATGGCGGAAGGTTGTGCTTTCCCTGAGCGAACTGCGCATGTCACGGAAGTAAAGGATGTGATGTCACTTGATATAAATAGCGCAAAGGGGGACACCGGGGTTTCCCTAGTATCTGGCGGTCAAACCCGCCCGTGGCTAGCAACGGTATACGGTAAACCGGCGGGTCAACCCGCCGACGGTAGTAGAAGAATTAAACCTTGTCTTTTCCACTCCACAATGTTAACATAATTATATTAAGATAAGATAGGGTGAATGTGTGCACCTCTCTCTGTGTGTGTGTGTGTGTGTGTGTGTGTAAACACTGTGTGCAAACTTGTGCAATTGTGCTGTATGCTTATGTATGCTTTTTCTTATTTTGTTTCTTTATTTCAACAAAAGCATTATGATAATATAAGAAAAGAAAACTTTATGTGAACGATTATTATTTATGTTTCATTTTTTCAGTTATTTATTGTCTGTCTGTGTGTGTAATAAGTTTTATGCAAATTGCATGAAACAAATGTTCCAAAAAAACCACCCAAAAAACCCAACAACAACAATAAGCAACTCACAGAAGTCAGTTTGGCACAGAGCACTTCCTCCCAGCCATGCTCTGGCGGCCACTCGGGGATAAACACCCAGTCGGCCTCGCAGGCAAGGGCCGCAACCAGAGCCAGGTAGCCGCAGTGACGCCCCATGACCTCCATCACAAACGCCCTCTGGTGGCTGAAAACATACACAGTGACAGCACGGAGAGAAAAAAAAAATTGAATCAAGTTTATCTCTTCTGGCGCTCCATGACCTCCATCACAAACGCCCTCTAAACGCGTGTTTCAAAAGTTTACTTAAGTTTCATGGAATTTGATAGACACGTTGTAGTTCTAAAAATAACTCTTTTACACACACAAAAAAACCCACAGCTATTATAAAATGTTTCTTCCTTATGTAATGATTGATGGTAGAACTTTCTACTTTAACTAGAATTGCTTCTTTTTTTTTAAATTGATAGAAACGTTAATTTTGCGTTTATGATATAGTCTACATCCATCCATTCAAACATAATTTTACTTGCCGATTCCCCCCCGTCTTTTGCATAAATAGTTCCCCCACCTTCTGGAAGTTCTGTGCTTGTAACTTCCTATAATCTGTCACTCTCTTTGACTCTGCCTTTTCCCTGTGCTTACTGTCATCTGCTATCTTTCTGCCTTACCCGGTCCATTCTCCTGCCTTTTTTTATGAAACGCTTTTCAAAAGACGTTTCCTCCTCCAGTCAAAGTCGGACTTGCTGGGCCTATCTATTTCTTAGTTAGGCGCATAACGGCAGCATGACGCATCTACGCTCATACTTGACAGGAAGCTGTCTGAGCGATCAAAGAAGAAGAAGAAGAAGAAGAAAGAAGAAGAAGAATTATATAAGCCGCATGGGCCAAAATTAAGAAGAGGAAAAAAAGTAGCGGCTTATAGTCCGCAATTTACGGTACTGTCCTGCGTTAGTTAAGTCGCTGATGCGTTACCTGCTAGCGGTGGTGGAGATGGCATCGACAGCCTCGATGATGCGGTGCAGAGCGCTGTCGGTGCCGATGGTCATGTCGGTGCCGCAGAAGTCGTTGTCAATGGAGCCCACCATGCCGACAATGTTCAGGTGCTGACACTTGTTCTTCTCCATCTCTGACACTTTGCCTGAGCAACAAGCGACGATAATTTAAAGAAACAAGAGGCAAAGCCTTCATGGCTCACTCGAAAAGGCTCACTCGAACAGGCACATGTGGGACAACAACAACAAAGATTGAGGGGGTGTCTAAAGTACAAGATTGCCAATAAAATGTACAAATGAAACTATCGTTAATGGATACAACTTTTTTTTTTTAAATAAAAAAAAGTGCCTGTGCCGAGAATCGAACCCGGAACCATTGGCATGACAGACAGACACTCTACCAATGAGCTATCAAGGCTTTCAGTGTTGATGAGTTTCTTAACTCATGTTGCCTGTTGAATACTCTCTAACCCACTAATCTAAAATGTTATCTGTTTGTTATCTGTTTACAGTGTTGTTTTAAGTATTTAATTATTCAAATCATTATTGTTTGTAAGCTTGCATAAACATCTATGTGTATACAAAGTTCGAACAATTTACGCCTTCTATTTCCTGAGAAAATGCCAACGTTAAAGTTTGGAGATTAGACCACGGACGCACACACACACACACACACACCAACCCGAACAACTATCATACTATAGACTCACTTCGTACTTCGTTAACACGAGTGAGCCAAAAATCTATAGCATAACGACAGTATGACTGATAATAAGATATAGCAACAACAAATTCGTAAAACACTAGAATAATCTTCGTTAGAATTTGTTACCGAGTGAGCCCAAAATATCAGACACAAGTCTTGAGTAGTCAAAAATGGATAGCTGAAATGAGTAGTTTTGGTGTAAAATGTGTAGTTTTATTCATTAAACATTCAAACAATGTTCACTGAAAATGAGTAGAATCTAGCATTATTTTCAATTTTGAAGAGTAGTAGAGGTCCAAATTGAGTAGAATACTACTCGAAAAGAGTAGAGTAAACAGGTCTGCAATATACTCCAAAAATCGGAAGCCCCAAAACTAAAAGCCACATATTTGGGCACTTCCAAAAACCAGAAGCCACTTTTTGGGCCACTCCAAAAACCAGAAGTCACATTTTGGGCCACTTCCAAAAACCGGAAGCCACATTTTGGGCCACTCCAAGAAGCGGAAGCCACATTTTGGGCCACTCCAAGAAGCGGAAGCCACATTTTGGGCCACTCCAAGAAGCGGAAGCCACATTTTGGGCCACTTCCAAAAACCAGAAGCCATATTTTGAGCCACTTCCAAAAACCGGAAGCCACATTTTGGGCCAAATTGGAAGCCACAAGTTTCGGCGCTCTAAAAACTGGATTTCTGGGAGTAAACTAGAAAAAAAAGCAAACACACCCTACATTCTACCAAAACCTTCCACCCCTCGCACAAACACAACAATGGACTCACCCGAAGAGACCAGCTCTTCCAGCAGACTGGCCCATTCTTGGCGGAAGAGGTTGGCTCCGGTCAAACTGCCGTCGCCGCCGATGACGACCAGGTTGGTGATGCCGCGCGTGATGAGGTTCATGGCCGCTTGCACCCGACCCTCTCGCTCCCTGAAGGCATTGCAACGGGCGCTGCCGATCACCGTGCCCCCCTGCAAGAAATATGATACATACAGTGGAGTCCAACTATAACGAACTCGCTTTTAACGAAATTTCGCGATTAACGAACTGACTTCAATTTCCCGGCAAATGCCCATCTATTTGTCACTTGCAAAGCCATGGGTATAACGAACAAAAAATCCTTTTGAAATAACGAACATCCGCTTTTTTACGAACACATGTTCTACGCCCCAGGATAATTTTATTTACTTGGAAAAATAGCCTATAACGAACTCAGCCTGTGCGATGCGCTGCAAAAACCTAGGCCTTCAAACTCCAAGCTAGAACGTGTTGTCAAGAGGAAGGAAGTTGGAAAATATGAACTGCGCATGCGTGAACTCATTTAGATTCACACTGGGTCGTCTGCTAGGCCTAGGCTTCCTACAGATCATTCGGTTTCTCAAGGTCGCTTTACAATTCGCGCTCAAAATAAAGATCGAAAAGTTCGTGAAAGCCTATAACAAACTAAATTTGTGTGATGTGTTGTCACTTAATGGACAAACTTGTTGAAAAGTGTGCCAAAACAGATCAGCGTCAGACAACACTGCTGAACTTCTTCAAGCCTTGTACATCCCGTGATTAAGACAGACGATCCAAACTGGTCAAGTTTATGTTTTCGGTTATCATTGGTGAGTGTTTGAACTGTTTTTGTTTTCAACATACATTGCACATGTACACGTATAACGAAATCCTGATACAACGAACTGAGTCTGTGTTCCCTTAAAATTCGTTTTACCCGGACTCCACTGTAGTACAGTGGAATCTCCCTGACATTAAGACCTTTCCTACTTGGACTCCCTCTACCATCAGGTATCATTTACGCATTGGACTCACAGTCTTTTCTCAGCTCCTTTCAGTTCATGCCTTTTGTTAACCCTCATCATCAGCATAAACCAATTTAAAGTGTTTTATCCATCAGGCTTACATTGTTTTATGGTGGCATACCACTTGTAAGGTCTTTTCCTATCCCTAACCACAGTCAATAAGAATATTTGCCTCTGATAAAAGAAATAACTCAAAACAAATAGCTCTCTGTGAAAAACTGAAAGGAGCCAGAATGAGGGGAATCCGTGTACTGTGGACTGTAGAGGGGAAGTATTGTTTGTTTATTTTGAACTTGTTGGTTTTTTGCTCCTTTCGTTGCCTGCTTTTTGCTCCTTTTGCTATATTTGCTGTTTTCTTGTTTGTCTATGTTGATAAAGGCGCATTCGCCGAAATATATATCCAGTAGTTTTGTTTTGTCTCTTGTTAATAAAATAACGTCACTTTAGGGTTCCCAGTTTGTTGTATGTATGTTCCAGTGACTTTGCAGTCTATTTCCAAGCAAAGGACCTTTCTATCAGGATATGTACCTAATATTAATCACCGATTTTTTAGCCAACGATCTTTAAAGACAAACCTCTATTTTAAGCATTCCTGAACAATGTCCGGAAAAATCGGTCAAAAATATGGCTGACACAGATATGACGGAGGTTTTTTCTGGCAGCCGACACCAAGAAAAAGTTCAGCACATTTCATACTCTCTTTTCTTCATGCACACATACAATGGTATTAAAACTGGATTTGGGTCTTTCCAAGCCATTTGTGCAATCGATATTACAGTTTCACTTTGCCGACTTCTTTTAATCACCTCTACTTCTGCGATCTATTTTCAGTGGTTTTGCTTTTCAAAGTCAGTGGTTTTTGTGCTTTCACGCTTGTCCGGATCTTTTCTACAATGGAAGCGACTCCGCTTTCAGGCCTTGACCGTGGAGATTTCCCTTGGCTCGAAGTCTATGCAGACGACTGGTACGGTCCCTAAAAACCAACAAAATGTCGGTCATAAGTCGCGTTTTAGTGTAAGTCGTTTGTTTGTTGTCGTTTACATAGTAAAATTCAGTTGTTTGCCTATCATGATTTGGTCTCAAATATTGGTGGTCACTGATTTTGTTTCCCCCCTTAGGGGTTTGTCTGTATACATTATTGAGGTTAAATACCGTAATAAAGAGGTACATTGGATAATCAAACTTTCATCACGGGTTGGACGTTGAAAAATGTTACTCCACTAATTCTATGACAAGTTATCATTCTTTTTTATGTTGTTTTACAGACAAAAAACACACGAAAAAGACAAGGTTCAATAAAAACCTCAATCAAAATGTCAGACACAAAGAATGTTTTTTTCAAATACAGCATTAGCGATGATAATAGTACTATCCAAAAAACGACACACAAAAATACTAATAATACTGAATTAGTTTTCTTGCACAACCTGATGGATTAGGTTTTGCAAGAAACACGTCGAGATCACCATGAAAACACCCTTTACAGAGATCAGAACACTCACTTTGCTCTGGTTTCCTAGAAATCAAACCGTCAAATCGGCGATTCCTCCTTGGCGGAGGTGCTGGAAGTAAAATTATTTCACCCAAAGAGAAGGCGTGTGCCGTCACCCACCTGAGTCTATACCAAATTGTTTGCACGAAATTTTCACAATACAAGCCTTTTTTTTTTATTTATTTTTTTTTTAATTTTATACAGTTTATCTAAAGGAGTTTCGTTCACAACAAAGGAAATTTCCCAAAAAAATTTTTTACTGCACTACAAAAAAGAAAAAAACTTCAACCACAATGGGATTGGCTTCCACCCACCCCATCCAAAATGGCTTCTCTCTCCGGCATCTCCGCCAAAGAGGAATCGCCGTTTTGACGGTTTGATTTCTAGGTAACCGGAGCAAAGTGAGTGTGTCTTTCTGGTGATCTCTGTTTCTTGCAAAAAAACTTATCCGTCAGGGTGCTTTTAAGTTTCCTATTTGGACTTGCACAAGTTTGGGTATCTTTTATGAGGCTTTCACACGAGGCGTGCGCCATCAATGATCGCTGCTCGTGACAGAGACGGTTCAGCCGTTCTTTTTTCCCTGTTGCCCGAGCCACTGCGAGGCAGAACTTTGCAGCGACTAGCCTAGCAGTCTATACCCGATCCCTGGGATCAGTTGTTATGCCTTTAAGACAGCAAAAGGAATGGGCAGCGGCATAGTTGGTCTAGCAGTACCACTCACCAGCTGTAGAATGCCAGAGACACTAGACCAGGTGGCCTCCTCTATGTGGGTTGATCCCCATGCCGGTTTACCGTATACCGTTGCTAGCCACGGGCGGGTTTGACCGCCAGATACTAGGGAAACCCCGGTGTCCCCCTTTGCGCTATTTATATCAAGTGACATCACATCCTTTACTTCCGTGACATGCGGTTCGCTCAGGGAAAGCACAATCTTCCGCCATCTTCATTTGTAGGCTAAAGCTTGTAATTTTCAATCGATTTTCGTCGCGTTTTTGACGATGGAAACTGACGACTTTTGGCGTGAACCACTACAAGATGGCGACAATGACGACGAAGCATTTACTGTGGAAGAAGTGGCAGAATCTGAACTTAGGCGAATCAAAAAGAGCATCGAAAGTGTTGAAACGATCTTGGGTTTGCAGCAGCAGATCGACACAGGTAATTTTAGTGATGATTCGAGCGAGTATTTTTTTTAATGAATTTTTAAAGTGAGTGTGTGCGAAAATCAGTGCAGCGGCAAAAATTACTTGGTGCGCAACGGTAAACAGTCTAAGTAATACTTGGTAGTAGAAGAGTTAAGACAGCAAAAGGAATGGGCAGCGGCATAGTTGGTCTACCACTCACCAGCTGTAGAATGCCAGAGACACTAGACCAGGTGGCCTCCTCTATGTGTTCTCCCCCATCCACCATGCCCTGATAGCCCTGTGCACAGAAGGAGGAAAATCATGGTTGTTAAATATTTGGGTAAAGGTAAAGATGTACCCCACAGCTGTTTCGGGAGGAACATTTAGTTTATCTATATTTTCAGTTTTTTTCAAGCAAACTTTAGTTAACTATAAGTAACTTTTCATAAATAACAGGCGAGAATATGTTGTAGTATGTGACAAGATTACTTATAGTCAGTGGATATTGCTAGATTTTCACTCATAGGCAATCTTATTTATGTTTGTGATACTAAGTATATTATTTCTACTAGATATGTTGATTGATACTGCTCACAAAAATAAGTTTTTACCATAAATTTGAGGGAAGAAATATATTTGAAATACTATGTAGAGCATACAGCCAAAATATCTTTACAGACAAAAGCTTGGTACAGTTTTTATCTAAAATTTCTAGATTCAGGCTTTTAACTTAATAGCTTGATTTTGTGTGGGACGGAACAGCTGGTGCCCCCCCCCCTGCATTTCTCGGTTAAGTGCATTTTTCCGTTTTTGCCTTTCTTACCAAACATAAAGCTGTATTTTAGGAACATTTTCAGCTCATTCTCTTTTTGGAATACTAACCCTAACCCTAGCCCTAAACCTAACCCTACCCCCCACTATGTACTGCAGTACACCGCGATTTGTCACAGTTGTGGTTTGTTGCGTTTTTCCGTCTTATAGGGTGGGGGGGGGTAGGGTTAGGGCTAGGGTTAGTATTCCAAAAAAGGTTATTAGCTAAAAAGGTTCCTAAAATAAAGCTTTATGTATGGTAAGAAAGGCAAAAACGGAAAAATACAATTAACCGAGAAATGTAGGGGGGGTGGCACATCTTGACCTTTACCAATATTTGTGACAGAGTATGGGAAAACCCGGCTAAAGTCGCTGAGAGACATTCTTAGCAATGCACAAAAACAGGTAGCTTAGTTATACTTGATTCTGTGTATTTTGTCAACTTTCAAAAAATTATAGAAAAAAGAGTATGCCAGATAGATCAATTCTGCTTTTTGCTTTTCAGTCTGTAGAATTTAAACTTTCAGATTATATAAAAACGTCAAAATTGATAATTTCCGACTTTAGCCTGGTTTTCCTATACTCTGTCACATTTAACTCAATTGAGTCGCATACAAAATGACGTAGTTTCTACCTCAGATCGCATTATTTTTTTTATATCATTTTCTCAAAAATTGCCCAAATGAAATGCACATCATACAAACATGCAACATGTACCGAGTGAAAGATAAATCAGTATATTTTTTGGAGACTTCTGACTTTGAAAGAGTGAGACGCATTATATTTCACAGTGTATATCATCTGATGAAATGTGCTTCGTCAGGAAAACAATACGGTATCGCGTGCACAAACATATGACAAAATCAACCCTAATCATACTTTATATACTCATCATTAAAATGTACCTATTTGAAAAGAAACAAAAACATAGTAATCGTAGAACTGGGTGAACTTTACAGGGCTCCCTGGGACCCCCATTTGGGGGTCTATGAAGCACTCAAGGACCCTTTAATTATAAATGAATGTGCAGGGGGTCCCAGGGATGCACTAGAAAAAATATTTTTAGCATAATTTAGCAATGCCACTGGGACCCTCTATCCCGCCTCTAGGACCCTCTATGCTGTAAGTGAAGGAGTCCATGGGACCCCTTGTTTTGCGGGAAGACTGGGAGCCCTGTGTAGTAATCGTAGAACTGGGGGAACTTTACAAAAACCAAGTAAAACGCCATAATCCCCACAAACCTCTTTGATGAAGTAAACTTTGCATCCCAGGTAGAAGCCCATGCGCACCACCGCCCGCACGGCTCCATTCATCCCTGACACGACAAAACAGCCATCACAGGATTCATGACGATGTAGCATGTGATCAGTGATGTCCTGAGGCACCGGTCATAGGCCAGTGACCTATTCAAATTGAAAATGTCCTATTGTGTTCTCCCCTGTCAGGACAAATGTCTGATTAACCCTTTCACCGCCAAAGTCGCATTTTAGCACCACAGTGATTTAACACCTATGTCACTAAAAGGCATCAAACTGGGGTCTACCAAAGACCCTATTGTCATAGTTTTGTGAAGTAAGGTTCGACCTTATTTTATATATGTCACAGAAGAATCACCAATACTGCAGATGGATTTTGTTCTCTACCCAGGTAAATGTAATCGACATTTTTTTTAGCTGAAATATGGCTGGCGGTGAAAGGGTTAAATTTTGAACACTGGCACGCTTTGTCTTATTCATTTCTGCAAGAGCCAGGACATTGTTCTGTTGATTTATCTTATCTCAGGACAGTTTGTGCTATCACTTTTCCATCCTCGGTACGTCACTGCACGACCATGTACTGTAATGCACAAGGTGGTAGAGTGGCACAGAGGTAACGCGTTCGCCTTATGTGAAGTAAACCCACGTTCGAACCTGGGTACAGGGGATTTTTCCTCTCACTTTGCACTAGGCCTTACTTGGAGTCTATATCGGATGTGACGATAAACCGAGGTCCTGTATGCCCATGCACTTAGCGCACGTTAAACCCAGTGGCAACGGAAAAGTTGTCATTTGGTCATAATTTACACCCTCCCACCCCCCCCCCCCCCCCCCCACCCCTTCCTTCCTCAGCAGTCACACAAAAATCGCATGCAAAAAAACAACTGGGTGCCACGCGCCTCTGGCTGCGACACGCTCTCCAGGTGGAAGCAACCCAAATTTCACAGATGCCTCTGTCACTATAAAGTACATAATACAGTGGAACCTCCCTTATAAGACCTTCAAAAATCATCCAAAATGAGGTCTTATAAGGGAGGGGTCTTTTATAAGGGAGGTAATTTTAATACTTACAAAGAAGGGCAATATCTCAGAGAAGAAGGTCTTATGATAAAAAGTTATATGGGAGGGAGTCTTATAATGGGAGGTCTTAATAAGGGAGGTTCCACTGTACCTAGTATTAGTAGTAATACCTAATAGTAATATTACTGAGTAATACCTAATACCAAGGAGACGAAAGTGCCCCGGTAGTCTGACAAACGGCCCCGAAACAGAAAATCAACGGGGCCAATAATTATGCCCTGAATCGTGTAGAAATCATCAGTGTTTATCTTTTTTTTTTTTTTAACTTCATATAATATATTCTACATATATATGGCCAGAATGACTTGAATGAGCTAAAAAGTGTTGTATCTGTGTGTCGGGGGGGAGGGGGTGGTATGGTGTGAGGGGGTAGGGGGGTTGGAGGGGAGAAGAGAGGAAGGGAAGAGGATGGAAGTTCAGTTTAACGTCGCGTATCGGCTTTCGCCATGTACGACGGGCTGAACAAACCAACCAGGGTATAAATAAAAATTTACGTTCCTGAATCACTATCTTAGCCAAAAGGCTGAGAAGCGATCAGTTGTCTGAACAGTCTGAAGGGAAGAGGGGGAGGGAAGAGTTTTTCTATTATATAAAGTCTGTCTGTTCTGCATCCAAGGTCAAAAGCCGAAATATTGGGAATCAAAATTATTTCTTGTTAGTTTTTATTCTTATTTTGCTTTGCTATATATTATACATATGCCGAGCCGATGAGACTCCCTAGAGTCGAAACAGCTGTCCTCGGCTTGGGTTCTGCCATTGCCTCCCTAATATTAGTAATAAGGAGGAGAAACTAAGCTAGCACTCTTTATGTTTTTTAGAACATAGATCAAGATATGTACCAAGTTAATATAACTGCTTTTGGTTTTAATGTTCGTTTCAAAGACATAGGGACAAAAAAGTTTTAAACAATTTTACTATTATTGCATTTCAAATGCTCTAACTTTTGAGTCCTGTAGGCTGGAGGAACGATGCCAGCAGTAAACTGAGATCTTTTCATACCTAATAATAATAATAATGGGAATTTATATAGCGCTCTTTCTCACATGAGCTCAGTGCGCTTTACATTGATAACAAGAACATTAAATTTAAAGGCAAACAAATAATGAATCATTAGAAAGTAAAATAAACATGATGATTACACGCAACGTTCTCTTACTTCCTCTCTCACACACACATACACACGCATGTACGCACCTAGATATATAGCTACACAAGTGCCGACACGCTCAGTGTATGTGATGGCATGAATGCAGCAAGCACGCCTAGCAAAAATGCATACCACTGGTGGTGTTGTGTAGGGTAGTGCATTTGGCAGCAAGCCATTTGATGCTTTTATTTCATTGCTGTGCAGCTTTACTGGAGGTCTTTTTCTGCTACAGACTGGAACCTCCCTTACAAGACCTTAAAAAATCATCCAAAATGAGGTCTAACATTACAATGGAAGGGTCCTATAGTATAAGGGGGATAATTTGAATACAGTGGTCGCCGCTTTATAAAGCCATTTTGGGACCGACGAAAAATGGCTTTAATAAGCGGCGGATTTAATAACCCGCGGTCCAGGATTACGTCATTTTCGAACACTTTTTTTTGTGTGCTTCTCTTTTGTTTACGTCAGTCACACTTTCACACTTTCTTTCGTCAAGTTTCTCGTTTGTGGTTAAATCTTGGCGTTTTCTTTTCGGCATTTTGATTCAATTCATTCTTGCCTCTTGCTTTGAAGTTGAAGTTGCCAGTCCGACAGAAAACAGTAGAGTGATTTTATTTATTTATTAACTCAACACGTGCAGGTTTTATTGACTGACATTCTTTTCTAAACTCAGTTACTTCGTGATACACGTGAGCGTGCACATAAATATGTCTTGAGTGACACAAGTGACATATTTTCTACGCCAAAAAAAAAAAAAAGAAAAGAAAAAAGAACAAAATCGCGTGAGTTTTAGTCACAAACTATGTGATTTCTCTGAGAAGTGGTTTTATTAAGCAGCTTTTTTTAATACATAACACATAGTGAACAATCCGGACCATAAGAAATCGGCTTTAATAAGCGGCTGGCTCTATTAAACGCAGTTTTATAAAGCGGCGACCACTGTACTTACAAATAAGGGCAATGTCTCAGAGAGGTAGGTCTTTATGGGAGGGAGTCTTATAATGGGAGGTCTTATAAGGGAGGTTCCACTGTATTCCTATTTTCAGGTGTCTTTTGCCCTCCATGGGGTAGTCTGTTGTGAACTCTGTGTGTGTGTGTGTGTGTGTGTGTGACTGTGTGTGTGTGTGTGTGTGTGTGTGTGTGTGTGTGTGTGACTGTGTGGTGTGTGTGTGTGTGTGTGTGTGTGTGTGTGTGTGTGTGTGTGTGTGTGTGTGTGTATGTGTGTGTGTGTGTGTTTTTGAGTGTGGTGTGTGTGTGCATGGTGTGTGAGTGTGTGTGTGTGTGTGTCACTGTGTGCGTGTTGTGTGGCATGTGTGTGTGTGTGTGTTGTGGTGTGTGTGTGTGTGTGTGTGTGTGTGTGTGGTGTGTGCACATGTGCATACTACATGTGTGTACCTTAGATGTGTACATATATAGATGTGCGTCTACTTTTGCATCATGTGCAGAGGAAACAGAGACACTCAGGCAGAGACTGAGAAAGATATAGACACAGTCACAGAGACAAAGAGAGAGAGAGAGAGAGAGAGAGAGAGAGAGAGAGAGAGAGAGAGAGAGAGAGAGAGAGAGCAGTATGTGATGCATGCTTATGTGTCCACTTGCGTGCGTGTGAGCATGCATGCGTGCATGCAAGTGTGTGTGTGTGTGTGTGTGTGTGTGTGTGTGTGTGTGTGTGTGTGTGTGTGTGTGTGTGTGTGTGTGTGTGTGTGTATTATGAACAAACTATACCACAAAACACTACCAACCCTCCATGCACTGTACAAATGTGGCTTGAAATGGCTTTATAGCTTACAATGCCACTGTTAATAATAATAGTGGTGGATCCATAAAGGATGCCAGTGGTTCTCACCATAATGGTGGGAGATAATATTTGATACAAAAAAACACAAACACCACTAACTGTGTAAAATAAAAGTAAAAGATTGTGCTCGTTTTTGTCCCAATGGGGGACAGACAGTGTATGAGCAAGTACATAGAGAGATCTCTTTCCAATATTGGATCCACTGCCAACTCTTTATGCACTGACTTTCCAGTTCTTTACATGTTGGGTTCAGGGAGTAGCTACACTACAAGGTTTACTTGCATCCCTTTAATTAGAGGATCACCTCAGTGGTTGGCTCTTTCTACCCACATGTATTACATTTTTCAAATCGCTATTTCCGCATTTTAATAACATCTATTTTACCTAAAATGTTCTTAATTTTTCTTTTCACCTTGTGCTGGTTTGCTTAAATTGTTGACTTTTCGGCCTAGTAGTAGTACAGAGAAGACACCATTCTTTTATCAGAAATGTCTTCCTGTTGGGGTTGATCCACAAGATAGTGTTTGTTAACAGATAGATATACATACTGACGAGAATTCCAGAAATTCGAAAGAGATCTCTCTATGTACTTGCTCATACACTGTCTGTCCCCCATTGGAACAAAAAGTAAACCAGCACAATCTTTTACTTTTATTTTACACAGTTAGTGGTGTTTGTGGTTTCTTTGATCAAAAATGTGTGTGTGTGTGTGTGTGTGTGTGTGTGTGTGTGTCACTGTATCAGTGTATGTGTGTGTTTGCCCGAGATTGAGAAAGCAGAAACTGAGAAAGAAGAACACAAACTTGCAGACAAAGTAGCAGCAGAAATAGACAAGAGATAGATCATCTATCTAGAGAGAGAACGAGAGAGGAAAAGAAGGAGACTCAAGACTGTGAGTCAAACTCAAAGACAGACAGGTATTAGGTACTTTATAGTCACAGAGGCGTCACTGTGAAATTCGGGTTGCTTCCACCTGGAGAGCGCGTCGCAGCCAGAGGCGCTCCACCTAATTTTTTTTTTTTTAATTTGCATGCGATGTTTGTGTGACTGATGAAGAAGGAAAGGGGTGGGTGGGTAAATTTTGACCAAATGACAACTTTTTCGTTGCCACTGGGTTTAACATATGCTAAGTGCATGGGCACACGGGACCTCGGTTTATCGTCTCATCCGAAAGACTCCACGTTCAGACCGTAAGGCCTAGTGCAAGGTGAGCGGAAAAAATCCCCTGTACCCAGGTTCGAACTCGGGTTTACTTGACACGAAGCGAACGCGCAACCACTGTACTCCACTGCCACTCTACACCACGACAGACAGACAAAGAGACAGACATACACTGATAGTGATACAGAGAGAGAGAAACTCAGAGAGAGAGGGGGGGCTCAGGTGAGACAGATATAATAATAATAATAATAATAAACGGACACTTACAATAGTTATATACTATATATAATATAGCACTTTTTATGGAGCACAAAGCGCTTTACAATCAGCATTGAAACACTCACACACGCACACACACACACAACAGACACGCACATGTATATAACTTGATGTAAGATCTAGAAAGAGGGGTACAGCGATAGACAGGCAGAGGCTGACAGACAGAGTGAGACAACGAGAGAGAGAGAGAGAAAAAAATTGGTAAAGGTCAAGATGTGCCCCCCCCTCCTGCCCCCTTACATTTCTCGGCTCTCCCCGCATTTCCATACTTGCTTTTCTTACCAAACATTCAGCTGTATTTTATTAACCTTTTCAGCTAATTATCTTTGAAGATGAAGTTGGCTGCTTAAAGAGAAGAGGGAGAAGAAGAGAGAGAGAGAGAGAGAGAGAGAGAGAGAGAGAGAGAGAGAGAGAGAGAGAGAGAGAGAGAGAGAGAGAGAGAGAGAGAGAGAGAGAGAGAGTCACAGAGAGAGAGAGAGAGAGAGAGAGAGAGAGAGAGAGAGAGAGAGAGAATCGTAGACGACTCTAGTCTAGACGAAGTGTAAGCTAAGGGAGATAATTCTATGACAATGCTCACTGACACACAAAATATATATATATATATATATATATATATATATATATATCACCAACTGCGAATGGCAACATATATCATTACAGTCTATGTACAGAGTCATGTCGTTAGCTATGACATATTATAATCTAACTAACTTAGAAAGTAATCATAACCGCACCAACACCAACCTTGCGAGTCGCCACCGCTCGTAAAAACTCCAATGACATTGCCCGACCAAGCGCCCGGAGCAATTGAATGCCCCTCCTTTCCTGGAGTCGCCATCACGCTCTCTCTTCGAATGAACTCATCCCTCCTGCTTGCATGAGTTCGCCCCTCCATTGTCTTGGCAAGGGATGCAAAAATTCCGTCACAAATTACCGCAAATGCTTGCAGACCAGTGGAAGACAAAAAATACGCCTGCAAAGTTCTCGTCCGTTGCTATGACCTTCACCCGATGTCCTTGACCTCAACTGTCAAGGCAATTTTTCGCAAACGTAGGCCAACGAGTGAACTTTGCTTTGGCCAACCTATGAACATTAGGCCTACATAACATAATATTATGTTGATTACCGCGTGGAATTCTTAAAACACCATGTGTAGTTTTGTATGTGTATTTGCGTGCGCGCCAGTAGTGTGTGTGTGTGTGCAATGTATGTAGGGCCTGTCGCATGAAAATTGCATAGGCCTACATGTGTGTGTGTGTGTGTGTGTGTGTGATCCCTAGGTATAAGCTTTCAACTGTTGGTCGGCGCTCTTTTGCTGTCTCAGGATCGACCGATCGACCTCCTGGAACAAGCCTCCTCTGCTGATACTAGTATGAATGGTGAGTGAAAGCGCATTGAGTTGCTTAGAAAGATTATGCGCAATAGGGGCCTATAGGCTATATAGGTCTATAACTGTCCCTATAAGGACATATGAGGACGTACAACCTCAACTCAACCAACCAATAAAGCATTATTAGTATCATTATTATTAAGCTTACATCTGCACAACACTTATATGCACGTGTCACGTCTGTTTTCTTTGGCTTAAATAAACTGAGAGTAAGCCTACGTGCATCATAGGCCTACCAGTTGTTTTTACGAATATACGTAGGCAACGATGCTCTGGGCCGCGGTGCTGGTCAGTTTTTTCTCCTCTGACTCTCTGTATCTGTCTGCCTGTCTGTCTGTCTCAGTGTCTGTCTGTCTGCCTCCCTCTCTCTCTCTCTCTCTCTCTCTCTCTCTCTCTCTCTCTCTCTCTCTCTATTTCTATTTGCCCCAGGGCTGGGTGGAAAAAAAGCATTGTATTGCTTATCTCATGTTTCCCTGGTTAAATAAAATTTCTGTTTTTGTGCCGCATTTCGTTTTCGTTCTCTCTCTCTCTCTCTCTCTCTCTCTCTCTCTCTCTCTCTCTCTCTCTCTCTCATCTCTCTCTCTCTCTCTCTCTCTCTCTCTCTCTCTCTCTCTCTCTCTCTCTCTCTCTCTCTCTCTCTCTCTCTAGATTTGCTTTTGTCACGTGTGTGTATTTACTTCTTAATTTGTGCATGTTAAGTATGAATAATGTAATATAGGAATATGTTTGATTTTGTTATGTGTTCACATATTTACATTTAAAATTGTGCATGTTAAGATGAGTAGGTAAAGTAGAGCTAGGTTTGATTTTATTACATGCATGATTGTCCGTTCAAATACTTGAAGTACATTTTTAAGATGAGTATGTAAAGTATGATTATGATTGGTTTTAATATATGTTTGTACACTTCTAAATTTGTGCATGTTAAAGATGAGTATGAAAAGTACGTAGGATTATTTTGGTTTTGTTCTCCGTGAGTATGTGCTTAGGCCTACTCTTAATTTATGCACGTTCAAAATGAGTATAGTTAATAATATTAGGTTTGATTTTGTTATTGTTGTGCTACTATATAGGGTTGTATTTTGCATTCTTATATTGTCTGTGCTCATTTTCCTTTTCCATTTCAACTTTTTTTTATTTGTTTTCGTTTTTTCAGAGGGCTGGATGTAAAAAAGCATGTTATTGCTTAGTCTATTACCCTCTATAAATAAAATTCATTCAATTCAATTCAGTTCAATTCAATTATCTCTCTCTCTCTCTCTCTCTCTCTCTCTCTCTCTCTCTCTTCATTTGTTTATATGCTTATGATACCTTGGGGGAGGTGGTGTGTGTGTGTGTGTGTGTGTGTGTGTGGTGTGTGTGTGTGTGTGTGTGTGTGTGTGTGCCTAAAAGAAGGATGGGGCAGACAATTGTTTAGTTTAAGATTGTATTTCTCCACTCATTTGTTTTCTTTTGGTTGTTCTTTGTATTTATGTTTGATTTCTTTTCTTCAGTTTCTATTTTTTGGCATGAGGACTGGACGAAAAAAAAGCAATGTTGCTTAATCTATTATCCTCAATAAAGAAAACTTATTCATTCATTCATTCATTCTCTCTCTCTCTCTCTCTCTCTCTCTCTCTCTCATCTCTCTCTCTCTCTCTCTCTCTCTCTACTCTCATAAATAAAAGTTTTATTTCATTTGTTTTGTAATCTGCTTGTTAGGCTATGCTTAACACCAGAAACATATAATCTTGGTTACTGAATCTGTGAGTGTGTGTGTGTGTGTGTGTGTGGGGGGTGGGGGGGTAGGAGGGGTAGTCTTGTACTTGTTTGCTACCTGAACGTGTTGTGGGTTGTGTGGAAATGCGTTTTGGCTATGATGTGTTCTATAAAACAAAACGTTTTCACCTTAAATAACATAACAAACTCAAGTTTTGCCTTTGTATAAGTTGTGTAAACATGCGTGCAATCACTCATTGTTCTGATACTCATGTGTGTGTGTGTGTGTGTGTGTGTGTGTGTGTGAGAGAGAGAGAGAGAGAGAGAGAGATGGGGGGGGGGGGAGAGAGAGAGAGAGAGTATGGCAGTGATGGAGGTGGATGCACTGATGATTATGTACTTGTTGGTATAAGTAAGTCTTGGATATAAAAATTACCTGCTTTTTCCTTGACAAATCCTGCTGGATTTCTTTTCTTTTCTACCTCGCGTACTTTTTTGAAAGTTTGAATTAAATGTAGGCCTACTCTCTTGTTCATTGTATGTTCTATATTGGATGATGTCCCCTACCCCGCTGTCCCCTTTGACATGGGCAGATGGCCCAGTTCAGTAAAATATTGTTCATTGTTGTTCTCTCTCTCTCGCTCTCTCTAGGTTTTATGTTGCCATGGGTAGCCTACATGTACTACATTTAAATTGTGCATGCTAAGATGAGTAGGTAAAGTAATACTATATATGTTTGACTTTATTATGTGCATGTGCATGCATGGCTGTCTGAGCGATCGAAGAAGTAAGAATAAGATTAAGAGTCTGTGCACATTTATGAAAACTTCCCTACGAAAACACGTCCGCTATCCACAAATAAAGTTTAATAAAACAACAAAAAATAAGTTAAAAAAATTAGCGGATGGGATATCTAAAATGCGGATAGGTTTCCTCACGTGTATGTGCCCACTCATTCATATTACTTACTGTCAGATTTGTTTTGGATTGTGGATAGGTTTTCGTATGGAAGTTTTCGTAAATTATGTAAACTAGCCCAACGCCGAGTACCAGTAACGCCTAGTAACGGTAACGCGAAGTACTGGTAACGCTGAGTACAGCAAATTTGAAGCGATTCGGTTAAGAAACGGCGGAGTCGCATAGCGCGCGCGTTTCTGAACCGATTCGCTTCCGGTTTGGTACACGGATAGTCACTGTCCCCGGTCATGTTCCTGCGAAATTCGAAGGCAATTGGTCCAGAAACACCGGAGATACGGGCGCCGAGAGGCCGGCGGATGCGCTTTTTGCGCATTTGCCGAACCGCGCAAATGACACGGCCGCCTCGGTTGCCGTTGCCATCGCCCCGTTAGGGCTCACAGCAAATTTGAAGCGATTCGGTCGAAAAACGGCGGAGTTATAAGGCCCGTTTTGTGTTTCAGACACACACACACACACAGGCACACACGGATAGTTGGCTTTTTACTATATGATGATGTGCATACAGACTTAGGCCGGGTTCACATTAGACGCGTAAGTTCCGTACGGAAAACCCTAAATAAGTGGAAGAAAGAGGGATACAAGTTTACGCATATATTATATGTATGGCTCCAACCCACCTGCGTGCGCATCTCGACCATTCCAACGGAAGTGTCGCCATCTTAGTCCTTATTTGTGTGTAAACAAAGTGAAAATGTTATCTAAATGTGTAAAGAAAACATCCAGATGTTATAAATACAGTTTAGATGAAGTTTCGAATTGGAACAGCCAAATACGCAGCATCGATCTGGCATTTTTCAAAAAAAGTAAGGACTAAGATGGCGGTCTCCCATAATATGGCGCTCCTTGTGGCCGGATATGACGACACGTGGGTACCAGCAATAGGGGAATTTCGGACACGTGCGCTCATCTGTTCCCTTCTTTCTTTTACTTATTTGCGGATTGCGCACGGGTTTTCGCACGGAATCTCCGCTTATGTGTGTACACAGCCTTAGTCTTTTTGAAACTGCATGCAAAAGAGACGCAAGTCGAAAGACGTCACTTCACATGAGGAATGGAAAACTCAACATTTCGATCATTTCAGGTCAAATTACATCATTCTTGTTCATTTTTGTTCCATCAGTGTTTTATCTTTTGCAAATTGTTGTTTTATTACAGCTCAGAGGCTCCGCTAGCCTACCAAAAGTTTCGGTGGACAGTACCGGCAACAGGAAAATATTCTGGTACTGGTCATCAAACAGCCGGTGTGGCAGTGTATTTTTACCTCTATGAGATTTTTACCTCTAGCCGCGTAGCCAATTAGAATCGTTTGTTTGTCCGCCATTGTGAATAATTACGAAACTAAGTGCATGGCTTTGTACATCGATTTCTCTGCAAATATGTAGATTTACACTCTCCTGCTCTATTTCTTGGTTCTTTCCGTTGTTTCAACTTCGTTAGGGATAGGGTTAGGGATAGGGTTAGGGTTAGTAGTAATCACGGGAGATAAGTAACTGTTCTAATGCGCATGCGCAGAGGTAAATATTTCATACGACTACTTATTCATTATGACACCGGTGCAATCAAACTTCGCTGTGCATAAAATATCTGTACATAGATCTATGCGATCGTAATGCGTCATTGCAGGTTGCCTTGCGTCACTTTTGTGATGTTGTCGTTATCATCAGACAAACAGAACGACAGAAATTTCTGTGCTTGTAGCTTCCTCTAATCTGCCACTCTCTTTGACTCTGCCTTTTCCCTTTGCTTTCTGTCATCTACTATCTTTGTAACTCATTGGCCCATTCCCCTGCCTTTAAAAAAAAAATCTTCAAAATAATTTTTCTCCTTTGAGCTCCTCCGAAATCGGAATGTGTTGGCTGTACGCAGCGGGGAGACCAGTGAAAACTGAGAACCGGACACATACGTACCTTATACATTATGGCCATATGGCCTGGGGACGCAGAAGAAGAAGAAGAAGTTCCCCTGTATCTGGACAAATCGTGTCCTATTGAAATTTAATTTAACACCGGAGGGCTTTGTCCTACTGATTTCAGCGATAACCAGGACATTTTGTCCTATTGATTTTCTTGTTTCAGGACAATTTGTCCTCGGTGCATGGGCACTAAACTGATTCAAGATTAGATTTATGACACAGAGATAAGCCTATCCGGAGAGCAGAGAGCGTTTAAGCCACAAGCGGGAACACAACCTTGCTGTTTACGCAGGTATTAGGTACTTTATAGTCACAGAGGCGTCTCTGTGAAATTCGGGTTGCTCCCACATGGAGAGGGCGTCGCAGCCAGAGGCGCGCCACCCAATTTTTTGTATTTATTTTTTTGGCATGCGATTTTTGTCACTGATGAGGGAGGGGGGGTAAATTTTGACCAAATGACAACTTTTTCGTTGCCACTGTATGGGTTTAACGTATGCTAAGTGCATGGGCACACGGGACCTCGGTTTATCGTCTCATCCGAAAGACTCCACGTTCAGACCGTTAAGGCCTAGTGCAGAATGAGAGGAAAAAATCCCCTGTACCCAGGTTCGAACTTGGGTTTACTTGACACGAAGCGAACGCGATACCACTGTGCCACTCTACACCACATCAAGCATGACGCGAAACTTTTATTGCGCATCTGCCTGACGTAGGTGTGTGACGCAGGGTCTTTCCTTACCAGCTCGAAAGAAAGTCTCAGGTACCGGTGTGAAGAGAATATGCTACCCCTATGAGATAAGTAGTCCTAGCCGCGTAGCCAATCAGAATCGTTTGTTTGTCCGCCATTGTGAATCATTACGAAACTAAGTGCATGGCTTTGTCAGTAGTACATCGATTTCTCGGCAAATATGTAGATTTACACACTCCTGCTCTATTTCTTGGTTCTTTCCGTGGTTAGGGTTAGGGTTAGTAGTAATCACGCGAGATAAGTAACTGTTCTAATGCGCATGTGCAGAGGTAAATATTTCATACGACTACTTATTTATCGTGACACCGGTACGCGATACCGATGACATTAAAGGACCATAGTCATCTCCATTCGGACTTAAAAACGTTCTGGAAAACGTTTCAGCATTATTTCCTACTACACATAGACACAGTATACAAACTGTATTTATGTAACCTACCTTTTATGTCACATTCGTCAAGATAAAGTGAGCGCACACACTTTTATTTCGCAAAAATCGGTCTCCTGGGGCAGATTTGCCAGCTGCCATTGAAACTCACCAAAAATGGGATTTGTGCGATAATCCATTTGGCGTGACGTAGATTAGGGGAAATCAATACGGCACCTGTGACTGATGTTGAAGTATTTGAAGACAAATTAATTTGCCTGTTTGTGGCCCGTTTTTAATAATAGAACTTGTTGGGATACTTTCAGACCTAGCTTATGACGTAACGCTGTCAGAGGATACGTATTATTATTATGACGCCAAGTTGTACACCTTCAAGTTCCTCTCTTCTTGTTCTAGTCCAGGCGAAATTATAAAGTTTACCTTGTTTTGTGATATATTAGGTTTCTATGTTGATCTAACATGATTTGAGGGTGCTGAATCAAAATCCGTCGGAGGCTAAGTTATAAATGTTGGGCATTTTGAGTTATGACGTAATATTCAAAATGGCCGCCATGGGACTCTAGAGAACTGTAAAGACATGCACTTAACGTAATTATTTTGTATCTAATGCTTTTTTTGGTAAGAAAAATAGAATAATTTGCTGAAATGATTCAAACTATGTGAACTATATCCTATTTTAGTACTTATTAGCCCCCAGCCACTGCGGAAAGGGCTATCACGATATTTCGTGTCCTTTCATTTGCCTGGCAATTATCTTAAGAGCCATGTCACAGGATCACTTCGAATGTGTGTGCTACTATTTTAATGAAGCTGATGTGCCGCTAAGTATGCCTTGTTGACCTTGACCTTTGGCCTTGAGCATGTGATTTTATTGTATCAACTATACTTTTTCAACTTTTGCACTGCTGTCGTAAAATGTTTCTAAGCTAAGGTTTATGGAGGATGTTGAATAACTGATGCCTGTTTTATGCCTAAGCCTTTCATCTTAAATGCTTGACCTTGAATTAGCATTGCATATTTCAACTTTTTGCTTTAATATATTTTAAATAATTGCAGTAACTGTCTCATAATTGGTACATGAGCCTATGGTTATATAGATGCTAACCTAAGTACCGATGACATCTCTAGCCTTCATTTTAATGCTTGACCTTTGTTGTTAGGCGCCAAGCAGAACAACACGGCGATCAGTGTCGATATTTTAGTTTATTTTATAGGTGGGTAAATGACCAACATTCCATTGCACGTTGGCACTTTTACCCACCTATAAATTGGCTAATGCACCAATTATGAGACCTTTACTGCAAAGATTTAAAACATATAAAAACAAAAAGTTAAAATATTCAATGCAAATTCAAGGTCAAGCATTTAAGATGAAAGGTTTAATAAAATAGGTATCAGTACACTTTAGCTTTAGGAAAAAAAAACCATAGCTTATTTTACCACAGCAGTGCAAAAGTTGAAAAAGTATAGTTGATACATTCAAATCACATACTCAAGGTCAAATGTCAAGGTCAATAAGGGGCACATCAGCTTCATTAAAATAGTAGCACACAAATTTGAAGTGATCCTCTGACATTGTTCTTAAGATAATTGCCAGGCAAATGAAAGGACACAAAATCGTGATAGCCCTCTCCGCAGAGTGGCTGGGGGCTAATAAGTACTAAAATAGGATATAGTTCACATAGTTTGAATCATTTCAGCAAATTATACTATTTTTCTTACAAATAAAAGCATTAGATACAACATAATTACGGTAAGTGCATGTTTTAACAGTTCTTTAGAGTCCCATAGTGGCCATTTTGAATATTCGTCATAGCTCAAAATGCCCAACATTTACAACTTGGCCTCCAACGGATTTAGATTCAGCACCCTCAAATCATGTTAGATCGACATAAAAACCTAATATATATCACAAAACAAGGTCAAGCTCAATTTCGCCTGGACTACTACTAAGCTAGGCCTACTGACTACCCTTAACTGCGTCATTTGAGCTAATTACCCCTAGACGAGATTTCAAGATAGCAGAGTACACAGAAGAAAAAAGGTCAGCGCATTTTTGCTAACTTTGAGCTAACAGTATGATTGCGTTCAGTTTTATGCTTGTCTGTGACTTTGAATTATGTCAGAGTTTACAATCCAGATCGATTTTGCATAATTCTGCACGTTATTTACGAGAAGCCTATGAGCCTTTAATTTGTATCGGTACTAGACCAAAAAATATCGGTAAAAACCGGCATATGCCGGTCTAACGGAACCTCTGCGCTTTGTTAGATGATGCAGCTTGTCTTGACCTCAATGGCTCCTCCCCCCCCCCCCCCCCCCCTGCGTGCGCATCTCGACCCTTCCAACGGAAGTGTCGCCATCTTAGTCAGATTTGTGTGTAAACAGCATCGATCTGGCATTTTTCAAACAAAGTTACTGACTAAGATGGCGGTCTCCCATAATAATGATGGCACGCTCCTTGTGGCCGGATATGACGACACGTGGGTACAAGCCATGGTAAGTCCAACACAAGTCATCGAAGTTGACCAATTTTGAGTTTCGTCTCTTTTGCATGCGGAC
This sequence comes from Phymorhynchus buccinoides, assembly GCA_017654935.2. Classification (NCBI taxonomy): domain Eukaryota; kingdom Metazoa; phylum Mollusca; class Gastropoda; order Neogastropoda; family Raphitomidae; genus Phymorhynchus; species Phymorhynchus buccinoides. Next base: position 11,369,156 of record CM065711.1, read on the forward strand.
GGCGAAATGTCCTTTTGTGTTCCTCTGTATCTCCTCGTGGGGATACCGGGGGGTCTTTCGTAAAAAATAGTTCCCCCACCTTCTGAAATTTCTGTGCTTGTAGCCGCTTCCTCTAATCTGCCACTCTCTTTGACTCTGCCTTTTCCCTTTGCTTTCTATCATCTACTATCTTTCTAACTTATTGGCCCATTCCCCTGCCTTTAAAAAAAAAATCTTCCAAATAAAGTTTCTCCTTTGAGCTCCTCCGAAATCGGAATGTGTTGGCTGTACGCAGCAGGCAGACCAGTGAAAATTGAGAACCGGACACATACGTACCTTATCCATTATGGCCATATGGCCTGGGGACGCAGAAGAAGAAGAAGTTCCCCTGTATCTGGACAAATCGTGTCCTATTGAAATTTAATTTAACATCGGAGGGCTTTGTCCTACTGATTTCAGCGATAACCAGGACATTTTGTCCTATTGATTTTCTTGTTTCAGGACAATTTGTCCTCGGTGCATGGGCACTAAACTGATTCAAGATTAAACTAGAGCGTTAAGACGCTAGATCACCATCAGAGCGGCAGTATTTTCATCTGCAGTGCTTCGTCTCGCAGCTGGTAACAAACACCTAAGATATCACAATGTGAATACAGGCCCAAATGCTTGGCAACATTTTCGGCTCCTGTGACCTTGACATTTTGACCTATGATCTTCATTTTCAAACCTGGCCTAGATATTCAAAATACCCATCTGTCCTGAAAATGTGAGCGTCTTAGATCCCTCCGTTCAAACGTTATCGCGCCCAATGCTTTGCAGAATGTTCGGTTCCAGTGACCTTGACCTTTGACCTATGACCTTCATTTTCAAACTTGGCTTAGATCCCTCCGTTCATATCCGCCCAATGCTTAGTACCTGACCTCCGCATGCAAAATTTGAGCATCCTAGGTCCATCCGTTCGAACGTTATCGTGCCAGGTGCTTGGCAGCATTTTCGGCTCCAGTGACCTTCATTTTTGAACTTGCCCTATATTCGTAGTAGCATAGTACCTATCCACTTGCAATTTGAGCGTCCTAGGTCCCTCCATCTAAACGTTATTGTGCCAGGTGCACAGCAGCGTTTTGGGCTGTAGTGACCTTGACCTTTGAACTGTGACCTTCATTTTCACACTTGGCCTAGATATCTTTATACCTATCTTGGAAAATGAACATCCTAGGTCCCTCCGTTCAAACGCTATTGTGGTAAAATACAGATAGACAGCACTGTGTGAAAACATGACCAGTTTCGCTCTATGCACACAATGATCTAGGCAAACGCTTTGACAAATAGCTTGATTGTTGATTTTAGTTATATTTTTTATATTTATTAATATAATGCTTTCTTGTTGTTTATTTTTTTGTTTTGGAGTAATGTTCGCCTCGTGCATAATAAATAAACCTGAGTTCGAACCTGGGTACAGGACATTTTTTTTCCTCTCACTCTGCACTAGGCCTTACGGTCTGAATTAACGTGGAGTCTTTCGGATGAGACGATAAACCGAGGTCTCATGCACTTAGCACGCGTTAAACCCAGTAGCAACGAAAAAGTTGTCATTTGGTCAAAATGTAAACACCCTCCCCCCCTCCATCCCTTTTCCTTCCTCATCAGTCACACACACAAGAATTGCTAGCAAATTTAAACAAAAAAATGGGGTGGCGCGCCTCTGGCTGTGATGCGCTCTCCAGGTGGGAGCAACTCGAATATCACAGAGACGCCTCTGTGACTATAAAGTACCAAATACCAAAATGACTGACAAAGAAAACAGGGTATCCCTGGCAAATGTTGGTGGGGTCAAAATTTTATCTTTACGTTTGCTGTTTTTAAATAACAGTGTTGTAGACTACAGCTCTTTCGCATCGCAACGATTTTGAATTATTCAAAAAATTCACAAATCACTCCAGCCATACACACAAACAAAACATACATGTAAACAAAAGGAGAAATGAAAGAAGATTACAGGGTTTTTCCTTTTTACTAGGGAAGTGGTAGATCAGACTTTTATATATTATAGACTTTATAATATAGAAAAACTCTGTACACCGATTGGGTTCCCCACAACAAACCACTACAAAAGCAAAGTCAGAGGCACAATTGTGGTCTAAGGGAGCGAAGTGAGTTTAGAAGTGACCAAGGTATGGTGTGCACACAGATCTCCTTTGAAGCAAATGCGTCAAATTGAAAGCTATCAATTAATTCCGGGCATATATGTCCGGAACGACTTGAATAAGTTATAAGGGGTCCACCCACTACACACGATTCAATCCAAATGCGATCCGATTGTGACATTTGCGAGGCATGATGATGCTTGTCACATTCTACTGTCTTTAATGAATCTGACGAAATCCTACTACTGTAGTTTTGTTCACTGTATTTGAAGTTCCCGTATAAAAACAATTATACGAAATATCTGTATTTTTGAATCTGACATTTTGTTTGACTCGTGTGTTAGGATCTACACATGAGTATATAATAATGAACGAAAATAGTAGAATTATTTTTAGACGGAAGTGTATTTCGCGTGAATCATGCCTCACAGACATCGTCACAATCAGGGGATCGCATTTGAATTGAATGGTGTGCAGTTGGTCGGCCTCTTTAGGGTTAATGCTGCGACTAAATCCTCTGCGACTCATCAGCTTCAGGTAGGGTTAAAGTAATCAGCTCTTCTGATAACCTCACGAGGGATCACTCTATCGGCTTTTTACTCTGTCAGATAGGAAAGCTAATTCTTATGGGGTGCCCGTTATATGGCAGGGTTTGACAATTATGCCTCTTCAGTCAAATGTGCGTGTGATTCTAACCACTTCAGTAATTTACGTTCGTTAGCTTTTCTCTTCCTTTCAGCCAGCGTGTTGAACGTGTACATGAAGGGGTTGATGGCGGAATTTAAAGGCAACACAAACACAGCCAGGGCCACGTTCACCTCTCCAGGGATGGGGACACCACCCAGAGCCAACATCCCGCAAAGCCCTATGGGGAACCAGCACAGGAAATCTGTCACGGCCACAGAGATCAACCTCCGAGCTACGGTCATGTCCTTGGACACTCTGGTGGAGTTCGTTTTCACTGCATTGCCCTGAACAGAATAGAAAATGAAACCCTGGCCTGTAGAGATGAATAGAAAAAGGACGAAGTTGAAAACGACCAAGACAGCGACGGAGTAGAATCGTCCTTTGAAATTCTGTCTGGTCACAGGCAAAGGGATGCAGATGCCTGTCTGGCTGTAGAACTCCCAGTGTGATGTCATTGGAAGCAAAGGAACCAAGGCTAAAGACCAGCCAACCGACCAGTTGAAGAGACAAACCAACGCTGCTGATGCTCTTCCGAACCTTCTAGAACTAAAAGGAAAGCGTAGAACGACGAATCGGTCCAGCGTGATAAACCAGATGATCAAAACCGACACTTCACTGGACAACAAAGACAGAAATCCTGCCACCTTACAGGTCACGCTGTGTTTCCATGAGTCATCATTATGAAGATATTGTCCACGGAACCGTTCATCAGCCGCCCCGATCATGGCAATGTAGACCCCCATCAGAAAGTCAGCCATGGTCAGGTTGGTGACGAACACACTGAAGCCACTGGAAGACGCCATGCTCTTCACAAACAAACGAGCACAGCAACAGAAGACGTTACCAGTCAACGACAGACAGGCCATCAGCCACAGAAACACTCGGTATGTCCATGACTGCAGCAGATCTTCACAGGAAGAAACTTCATCTTTGGGAGCCAAGCAAGCCGAGCTGTCAAAGTTATGCGGAAGTATATCAGCGCAGCAAAGTTTATAGTTTTGCGAAGATACGAACTTGAATTTCTTAAGACCTTGAAACATGTCTGGTGGGAATGTTTGAACGGGACTGTTATCCATGTACAAGTCCTTTAGTTGGGGAGTGAATTGAAATCCCTCAGGGCTGATGGTGTGGATGGAAGTGGACGTTAAGTTCAGTGTGTGCAGTGCAGGGAACAGGGAGAGGACTGTGGTGTCCAGCATGGTGAGCGAGGTGTGGGTCAGGTGCAGCACTGTGAGAGCAGTGTGCTGGTCAGCAGAGGACAGGTCAACGTGCAGAGAGGACAGGGGGTTGCCGGACAGGGACAGTGTGTGCAGATTGTCCAAACCAAGAACAAAAGTCAGCTGGACAGACTGCAGCTGGTTTCCACTGAGGTCCAGAAACCAGACGTTCCTTAGGTGAACTTTGGGTAGAGACTTTAACGAACACTGTGCAAGGACCACGCTGATAAGAAGCGCATTGTTTTTCACATCGTGGAGCGTCATCCCCGACCCTGTGCCATCAAGGAAGCGGAGCTGAGGGAAGAGAGCTGCAGAGAAAGGTTGAGAGCAGTGAAAACTGTGACCCTGACATGAACAGTGCACAGGACACGTTATGCCGCACGCCAACTCATCATCGTACAGTAGACAGTGAGGCCAGCCGTCACATATATGGTCACTGTGTAGACACACTTTTGAACGCCTGCATTGAAAGAGACCTGGGCATTTCGTGTTTTCACATTCATCTTCATCCTGACGATCAAAGCAGTCATGCATCCCATTGCACCATGTGTACACAGGTAGACAGTTGTTGAATTCACCGGGACAACGGTAATGACTGTCAGGGCAAGACTCGTTGGGTTTCATGGGAGTGGAGGTAAACTCCGCAATGTCGTTGAAGCTGACCAGGGCAGGGGAGGGGTATCCTTGCTGACTGCTTCTTACGAGTGGTCTTAATTCAGCACAACCCTCTTCGTCTGATTCGTCCCTGCAGTGGAACATGTTGTCGCAGTATTTGTCAAAAGACAGACACTCGCCGTTGTTGCAGGTAAACCTTCTCTGGCAAGGAGGGTAGTGGCAGAAGACTTCATCACTGCTGTCATGACAATCGGTGTTGAAGTCACACAATATTGTGTACGACACCTGCTTAGTTTCATCCCCACATGTAAACGCATCAACGAAAGAGAGATGGTGACTAGCTCCTTTGAAAGCATCATTGCCATTATTTCTGTCTGGTAATCCACACAAAGGATGCTGTTGACGACCACACATTGTGCGGTGATGAGAACCACAACGGAAATAGGTGTGAGTCACGTGACCATCTGGACAGGAAGCATACTGGTGTTGTGACGTAGCAAACAACGTGGCTTTCTTCATTGATATTTTCTGTGAATAATGGCGCTTATTGTCTGTCATGTTGTTTGTGAACTCACACATTGTGCTGTAATCCCTCAATCTACGGCGCGACTGCTTGCAATTTACGGATAAGATGTATAAATGATCACTCTGCGGTCTTACCTCTGTCTTAGAACATCTCTTCGATGTTGCGTAGATATTGCGGTAGTACGTCCAGGAATGGTGAAAGGCTAACCTGTGATCGTTGACCAAAGAATGCCTGTACATTCTGGGTAAAGCAACATCGTCAGAGTACAGGTCGATCCAGAGTTTGATCAGCCAAAACATATGAAACTTCGTCTGGTTTCTGAACACAGCGTACCAGTTGTAAACGCACATGGGAAAACCTTGTCGACCGTCCATGGAATTGCAGTGCATGTTCGCACCTTTGTTGAGGTCGGTGGAAACCACTTTGAGGTCGCTGAGGAGTTTGTAGCAGCGGTTACACACTGAGATCAGTCCGTGGCACTGAGGACTACTGAAGGGACATTCCCCCGATTCGTCCCGTCCATCTTCACACTCTGTTTTCAGGTTACAGGCCAGGTGATGGTGGAAGCTGCTGTAATAATGACTCACAGAACAGTTCCACAACCCTTGAAACCTCAACTCCCGAGGCCTTTGACTGTCGTTGAAAAATGTAACGAAAACTTTAAAGCAGGTCACATTCATGCAGTCGAACTTCGCGGACGTTAAAATGCTAAAACGGATCGCTTGGAATAAATGTGCGAAGTCAGACTTCACATGGTTGTACCTTCTCCATACCTCAGGCCTTTTAAACTGATAGTGATATCTGAAATAACGGCGCAGGATTACGTCTGTGATTGTCTGGGTGAATTCTTTATAGCTGACCATGACCGTGCTGTTGAGTGGTACGCGCACGATCTTTACTAAGCGACGTCCTTTCTGACTTGGATTCTTTCGAAAACTCACAACTCCGGATGTTGGTGTTACCATCAGAAGAGTAAATCCCAGAGAGCTAATCGACCGTGGGCCCACGTTGGGCCGACGTTGGCCTGTCGGGAAATGGTCGGCTATGGTTGGCAGTATGGTGGCTAATGGTCGGATTGTCGACCGTCGGATATACGACCACTAGCCGACGTCGAAATTCCGGCGGTTCACGGTCGTATTGCCGACGTCGGAAATCCGACCGTTAGCCAACGTCGAATTCATGTCGTATTTCCGACAATTTACCGACCTTTTTGGCTCACGTCGTTTTTTAAAACAAAGTGAGTCTATAGTATCGTACATGTTCGGTTGTGTGTCTGTGTGTATGTATGTGTGTGTGTGTGTGTGTTGCGTCCGTGGCCCCGACCTTTAACCTTAACTCAAACCTTAACGTTGTCATTTTCTCTAAACATATAAGGCGTTAGAGGGTTAAAGTTAGCAGGATACTTGATTTTGACGTGAGCCTTCAAGTCATGACGATCAAAGCAGTCAGATACATTGATAAAGAACAAAATAAAGATAATCATTTGTTGCAGAGATTACTGTTGTGCAACCTTTAACCTTGACTCAGTCACACTCTTCAAACTAAAGAAGACTCACTCTCCACTGAAACTTTAACGTTGTCGTTTTCTCAAAAAAACATAAGATGTTAGAGGGTTAAAGTTAGCAGGATACTTGATTTTGACGTGAGCCTTCAAGTCATGACGATCAAAGCAGTCAGATACATCAGTAAGGAACAAAAGAAAGAAAATAATTTGTTGCAGAGATTACTGTAACTGTTGTGTTGTACCGAGTAGGAGATACATACTGGAAAGAAGACTCTCCATTAGATATACAAAAACGCTCTTTAAAAAGAAACACAAGACTTCAGGTGTGTACAAATAGGTACATTTTAACGTCGTCAACTTATATTTTCTGTAACAAATGGATGTACCGAGTGTGTGCATTGACGGCCCGGTTGTTTAGCTTTATTTGCGCCTTTGAGTAACGGTTGTTCGTGTTCATTTGCACATCATCTCTGCGCATAACTTCCGGCAACAAGGCCTAGGCCTAGAGTCCATGCCTTACCTCATAATCAAGACGACGTACTTAACATTTAGCCCACATTCATTTCAGTCTTGAAAAAAAATATACGGAAAATCCAGGGTTCGTCGATTTCACTGCCTTCGACGTACGAATCCTTTGTTAGGCCTAGACGATTGATCACCATGTGCAAAGACTGTACAGGGGAAGATAAACATGGATGAGCTTGCTGGCTGTGACCTTGACCTTTGCTTTGTGGCAGAGGGGGGGGGGGGGGGGGAATTAACGAAACGAAAATAAAATATTAGGACTAATATAAAATATCTTACAGAAATGTAGATGATGTGGAACAAGTTTTCATCGCATGAACAATCAGTTTAAAACAGTAACAGATCACGCAACTTCAATTATTAATTTTCTAAGAGTAAGAGGCTTAGACCCACAGGCAAAGACTAGGCCTACTACAGGTGTCCGTAGACCCCCCTTACCCCGGCGGGGGGGTGGGGGGGGGGGGATTGGTCACTATGTTTTTTTCTGAAAGCTTGGTCAATATGCTTTTCAATTTTACTTGTTTGCCAAAAATAAAAATAGGGCTCCACTATGTTACATGCGCATACATATAATTAAATTTTAAAGAAAGGGGTAAATAGGGTGCATAGAAATAATTTTAATTTACACAGTAAAATAAAAATTAATTCTGTTTTCAGATGCACAAGTGTCTACATAACAGTATTCTCTCTATACAGGCATGGGAATTGTCATGGGAATTCCCATGCCTGCTATAGTAATAAAAATCAGACGTGAGCCTTGCAGGCTTTGCCTCTTGTTATATGTGTGGTATTAGGATTATCACAGGCTTTCACAACAGCAAGACAATGATTGTCAACATACTTTTTTTTGCATGCCTTGTATTATTATTATTATTATTATTATTATTATTATTATTATTATTATTATTATTAGAACATTTAGCATGCCTAATCAATTTAATGCCCTAGGCGTTTACAATATAAAAATATAATATACACATATAACACCACATATAATAATATTTAACATATAGCATAAAGAATGGGAAATACAAATTACACAAACACCCAAAGACGGTCAGACAGACACAGAATTACACACATATACGCGCGCAAGCGTGCGCACACTCAAGTACATGCACATGCGGAAACACACTCACACAGATAATTATATGCACTCACCAAGCGCAGACGTTCACTCTCAGACATGCACACACCAAGTTATGAAGGAAGGAATTAGTAGTTATTTAGGAAACAGATGAGTTTTGAGATGGCGTTTGAATGTGGGCAGAGAGGATGAGTATCTGAGAGAGTGAGGCAACTGATTCCAAGTAACAGGAGCTTGATAGGAGAAAGAGTGTTGACCATAGGTTTTAGTGTGGACAGTGGGGATACAATAGAGACGAGTGTCAGATGAGGAACGCAGAGCTCGAGACGGTGTGTAGAGATGTAACAGATCAGTGAGGTATTCAGGACAGGAAGACTCGATAGATTTGTAGCAGAGAGAGGCAACCTTGTAGGATATTCTTTGCTGAACAGGGAGCCAGTGGAGAGAACAGAGCAATGGAGTTATATGGTCATATTTAGAGAGCGGAAGATGAGACGGGCAGCATGATTTTGAACTTTTTGAAGTTTGTTGATGAGATGAGAGGGGGAGCCAGACAAGAGAGCATTACAGTAGTCAAGGCGGGATAGTACAAATGCGAGCCTGGGGTTAAATGTTTACGTGAGGTTATGAAGGGAGTCTGGGGTTAAAAGTCCACCCTGCTGTAAGAAGCTCCATTTGCAATTAACCCATTCAGTGCCTCAGAAAATGTAAACTAAAGAATAGCATTTCTAAATAAATTCCAAACAAATAAACAATCAAATCAATCTGCCAAAACGGTCAAGATAAATGTTGTGACATTCTAAACCCAAAATCTGCAAGATTGACAGCTTTCCCAATGATGAATTTGAAGATCTCAGAAGAATCATTGCATTTAACCTGTCGACCATTGCTTTACACAACACATGCACTTGATTTTGTGTTCTATCTGTACCCCACAGAAAGAGAGAGAGAGAGAGAGAGAGAGAGAGAGAGAGAGAGAGAGAGAGAGAGAGAGAGCTACTGCAAGATTGGAAAGATGAAAGAAGCCAGAAGCAGTACAGGGAAGAGAAGTAAGGCCAAGCCCTGGTTATGTCCCCTTGGTTGTCCTGAAAATGTAAGTTAAGTAACTTCAGTGACAAGGACAGCCTGAAAGAGTTGCCTTTCATGAGTCAGTCATGGCCCAGTGGACCAGCAGAGGGGCTGCAGGCTGCACAAATGCCAGATACAAACAACATTGTACAGGAAAATCCTTTCGTTTCCCTTCTTGTGTTTGTGGATCTCCCCCTTCAACCTCTCTCCCCATCTCCTCTTCCCACCCTCCACCCTTTGTCCACCACTTTCCTTCCTTATATTTCATATAGAGTAGAAAGGGGGATTGCGTTCCCCTTAAGGCGTTATCGTAATATGACGTCAATTTGTGGATCTTCAGTTCGATATTAGAAAAGAATGAGATGACCAGCATCTGTTAAAATGTTTCTACTTTCACTGTACCATGCAACTCTCTTGTTTGTAACTGAAAGAGTTTTCTAGACCCAAACGGATTTCTGAAGACTATCCTATGACACATTGGTCATTGCGTTGCGGTATGGGTCAGTGTGCACTTTAGATACAGGTCATCGCGTTCTGGCTCTAAAAATGTACTTTCAACTTAAAGTGAGTTCTTTTCAAATGATAAAAATATATAAACAATCAGCTTTCTTTTACTGTCAAAAATATTTAGACTTTGTCTGTATTTAAATCAAATGAGACACAAGACAATCCGAGACAGTGATCTGTACTCAAGCACATTCTTATCTCTTCCACTTCGTCGATCACTCAAACAACCTCCTGTCATATCAGTGAGGATGCGACATGCTGCCAAATCTAGAGTCGAGATTAGATCAGTTGAGCAAATAACATGCGCATGTGTGTGCACACGAACACGTGTGCGCGCACACACAGACATGCATGTGCACGCATGCAGAGAGACAGGGAGAGAGACAGTCTTTTTTTTTAGATCTTTCTAAATCTAAAATATGCGTTCTAAGTGAAAAGATCTGGAATCGAGATCTAGCCTATATGTAGATAATCACATTATCTACTCTCTCTCTCTCTCTCTCTCTCTCTCTCTCTCTCTCTCTCTCTCTCTCTCTCTCTCTCTCTCTCTCTGTGTCTCTGATTACGTGTGTGTGTGTGTGTGGGGTGTGTGTGTGTGTGTGTGTGTGGGGGGGGGGGGGGGGGGTGCGTGCGTGCATGCGTGAGTGTGTTCGTGTGTATATTTTAGTTCACAATGACTTTACGAGCTCAAAAAAGAGAGAAAGGGAGTTGAGGTGGGAGGACTGCACTATTGTGACATATTAGACCTACACGGAACGCATCACCAATACACCCAGGAGGAGGCATGGTCTACGCGTATACCCCTACAGTGCTTCCAAAATAAGGCCAGGGATGTTGTACACTTACCCATGCGTTCGTCATGCATTCTATTAACCAATTTGTTTTACACTTTATGCATATACACTTATACGTAACCATGGCAACTTTCGCCCCACACTAAGTGCGTTAAGGAAAACTATTAGTGAAATGAGTAGATTCATATCTTACCCTCTAACTCCGTGAAATTAGGTCTTTTTTGTTTCAAAAAATGGTATAGAGAAGGCATAGACGCGTGGGGAGAAAATGACAATGGTTTGACGTGGCTCCTTTAGAATCTCTAGGATTTCAAGGGGGGCACGCACAGACCCAACCAACACACAGACCTGTTTGTACTCTACTTTTGAATAGTTTTAGTGTATTGTTATTGTAGTTTTCCATCTTTGGGACATTACACGGGATTGGGACATTACGAGGTGTCACAGGGGGGAAATAATTATAGTGGTGGTAGAGCGGGATGGTTAGCCCTGAAGATAAGAAGGCTGGGTGAGTCAGCGTTCTGTGAAACTGACCGCTGCCCTCGGGACGTGTATAGTTACTGTAATCAGGGACACAACACACACACACACACACACGCTTTGCTGTAATCAAGAAAAGCCATGAAAGTTCTGACTGTGTAGGCCTAGAGGATGGGTCAGTTTGTTTTCCCACACAGTCGCTCTGGCCTTGCAGGACTGGAGGGGGGAGGGAAATGGTAGAGCGATAACGGGATGGTGGAGGTGGGATGGACCAGATTGGAGAAATGTGTGCGAGTGGGGCTGTGGGGCAAATTTGTATCCAGTGAGCAAGGCACACAGTTCGGCTTTTGTTCAGTTTTCTTTCCGGACCTCCGCGTTTATGCAATGCTGCTGTCCAGACTAAGTGGACGAGAGAGAACTGCCGTGTTATACTCATTATAAAAAAAACCCTCTCCTCAAGACTTAAGTTTTTCGCGCCGCACCAGCCACTTTCCACTGGTAGCGAAAGTGACAGTTAACAACGCACCAGCCTCAAGTAGCGGGTGCTAGTTGGGTCATCTCCAGTAGTTCCGTGACCGTTGAGAGCGGAGGTCCGTTTCTCAGTGGATTTGACTTCTCTAAAGGTTAAATAGTGTTTCCTTTTCTTTATTGTGTTCATTTGGAGTCAAATTAATTCATTCATTTAAGTTTACATTTGATAAAAAAGTGGTTTATTTACATGTCTCAAGAAGTGACGGTCACACGGAACATTTCCTTCAAATCATTATATTTAGTTTGTGGTTTACTTATAGAGTGTTAATGATTTGAGCTCGGTTGAAACGATCATGTTTATTCTGTTTGTTGAACTGTTTAATTTTACAATGTAATTTGCAATTATTGTGAAGTGCGGTTTAAGCATCTTTTAGTTAAGGGGGATGTTGATCATTGTTTCCTGGTTTCGTTTTGTAAGTGCATATGTGTTCCGTTCCACAGTAGCTTTTCTTAGCTCCTTTCAGTTCATGCCTTTTGTTAACACTCGTCACCAGCATAAACCAATTTAAAGTGTTTTATCCATTAGGCTTACATTGTTTTATGGTGGCATATCACTTGTAAGGTCTGTTCCTATCCCTAACCAAAATCAATGTTATTAAGAATATTTGCCTCTGTTAAAAGAAATAACTTGAAACAAATAGCTCTCTGTGGAAAACTGAAAGGAGCCAGAATGAGGGGAATTAGTGTACTGTGGTTCCGTCCTTTGTGTCGTCACTACCATGCTGTTTGGCTATAAGCGCCGCTTAATTAGTTTCGTTGAATCCTGATGATTCGTTTGGATTAAAGGTCAGAACTTTCCATGTTTGTGTTACTGAGCCTTTGACATGCCGTCTGCAAGAATTGTCAACAGTAGTTATGTTCATAAATATAATATTGCTTTCTCTGTGTATTCCCATTTTTGTGGTTATTGTTGTCGTTGTTGCCTAGCATCATCATGCACACCCATATCTGTTTGCCTAATTGTTTTGTATTAGTCTAGTTTTCGTCCCAATGACAGATTGGAAGAATTCTCTCTCTCTCTCTCTCTCTCTCTCTCTCTCTCTCTCTCTCTCTCTCTCTCTCTCTCTCTCTCTCTCTCTCTCTGTCTGTGACTCTGTGTGTGCGTGTGTGTGTGTGTGTGTGTGTGGGTACGTAGGGGAGTTGACATTTAACTATTTAACTAACAGTACACTTGGCCTGCCATTTCCTGGCATCACTGATGTAATTGATATGCCACAAGCGTATGCATCGAAAGGGCACCGGATCGAACAGCAGTCAACTGATTTAACGTCTTAGTATGGTGATTTATTATTGGCCAACCCGCATCGGCAGTGACGAATCAGTCCCTAGCATTTCCGAAGACACAGCTTACAATTGATGACTTTTACCCGAACTATTATTATTTATCACCTTTGTTTCAACACCACCTCTCTTTTTTAACCTTTTTCTTTTCTTGTTTTTGTGTGTGTGTTTTTAGTTCAAGCATCCCAATTTTAACACAGTCAAATGCACAGCACGTGTATGGATAAAAAAATAAACATCTGCAGCACACATTTCCATGGACATTAGAGCAAAACAAAATCACAGAATTGGGGTAATTCCGTAAGTTTGTAGTACTACATAAGTTGGGACTTCTCACACATAACTTTGGACACCAAAAGGCGTGGGTCTACAATTTAGTTGATTTTCTATTTAAAAGCTGACCTTATCTTATAGTGCAGGTTGCTTTGTAGTGAAAATAGTGGTTGGCTCAATATGTTTGCTAAAATTGATTTTGTTGTTGTTGCATTGGTCATGGTACCCCAAACCTAAAAAACATAGGGTTCAAATTTTCCGAGCCCCCTGCCCTCTTTGGGGGAGGGGGAAATCCAGCCTATGAAAACCTTATACCGTACGGAATCAATTTTACATTTTCCGTAATCTTGCCTATTTGTTTGAGGTCAGTTTTTATATTTGTTATGACTCTGAGTATACTATGACATCTACTAATGGTTCCAAAACATAGTTTTGACGATTTTTCTATTTAAGGACCCATATTCACATGTGCCAGGAAACTATCTCTGGTACAACACCATTGCTAAAAGACTTTGATTGCTTTTATTTACCTTCAATTAAATTACAGTATATGTTACAGTATATGGCCTAATAGTACCATATGAATCTAAATATTGTACTTCTATGAGTAGTGTGTGGGTGTGGTGGGTGGTGTGGTGGGGGTTCAAATGTTCCGAGCCCCCTGTCCTCTTTGGGGAGGGGGAAATCCAGCCTATGAAAACCTTACAATAACTTTCCTCCACTATTTCTGTCATGAACAGACTTTTCCAAAATCAAAAAAAATTCAACCGAAGACCTCTTTAGGATATGACTGAAATCAGTATCAGAATGTTGTTTAGCTCCACGCTTAGCAAGACCATCTGCTGTTTCATTCCATTTCAACCCACAATGAGAAGGGACCCAACAAAAACTACATGTATTCCCTTCATCATTATAACATGTATAAGATGATATATGTCAAAAAGCAAATCTCTTCGTACTTTACTATCCCAATGCTGCATTTGCTTGTAAGACAGATTTTGAATCAACACAAATAAGAATGTTGTAAAAGCACTTAGGTGTATCACAAATATAAGTTAAGGCCATCAATATTGCATATAATTCTGCTGTGAATATAGAGAACCCTTTACCAATATGAAATTATTATTTTAAATTTTAAGGCTAGGAATTACAAACCCAGAACCACATCCAACATTATCCATAACTGAACCATCAGTATAAATTTTAAGATGATTATTATAACGTGTCAAGATGTTCCCTAACTTCATTCACTAAAACGTTTGGATTTTCAGTTTTCTTAACATTTGTGCATTCATAATCAAACTTTCCGCTCATATGTTCCCAAGGAGGCATATTAGGTATCATGGGAACTTCTGGGACTGACATTAGATCAATGTTACAATCCAACATAAGCTTAGAAGTATAATTTCTTATTGGTTGTAAATATGAAATGTCTTTAGCCCTTTGGGGAAAATCGTTATAGGAGTCTATTAATAATTCATCCGTTACTGAATTTTTGACTGATAAACTACGAACCACATATTTAGAAACATCTAAGAGACGTTGCTCACCAAGTGGTAACATATCTGCAACGTGATAACTTTTAATAGTATTTGCATGAACTGGCACCCCTAAAGCCAATTTAACAGTTTTACTATCTACACTTTGAAGCTTTTTTAGAAGATAAGTAGGAGCAGAATAATACACGTCTTGTCCATACTTTAACTTAGATCGAACTAAAGAAAGGGATAGATATAATAATGTTTTGAATCCTGACCCCACGGCTGACAGTTAACTAATTTAATAAAATTTAACCTTTTTGCTGCTTTATTTAGTAAATATTCAATGTGCATTTTCCAACTGAGCTTAGGTGTCAAAGGGACTCCTAAAAATTTAACACACTGTTGATATTTTAAAATATTTCCTTCTAGTTTTAAGTTAGGAAGATCAGAAGGATTTTCTCCATTGTTAAATAACATCAAGCACGTTTTTTTCTTCTGATAGTTCTAGACCATTTTCCTTTATATAATCAGCTAAACTGTCTAATTCATGTTGATATATCTTCTGTATATAATTGATAGTTCTTTTATTTGAATGTTTTCTGAAACTAGTGTGTATCCATATAGCAATGTTATCAGCATATTGTACTAAATGTGTGTTCTTGGAGAATGATTTTGTAAGATCATAGATAAAAATTGAGAATAAGATTGGTGCAATAATTGAACCTTGTGGAATACTCATATCTACGTGTCTGAAGGACGATGAGCATTACCAATTTTAGTGCACATCTGTCTATTCTTAAACAAAGTTTTAATATACATGTGTGTTTTACCACTGATTCCAATATCTTTTAATTTATAAAGTAATCTGGCATGCCACACGCTGTCATATGCTTTTTGACATCAACGAATGTAGCCA
Organism: Phymorhynchus buccinoides; assembly: GCA_017654935.2. Taxonomy (NCBI): domain Eukaryota; kingdom Metazoa; phylum Mollusca; class Gastropoda; order Neogastropoda; family Raphitomidae; genus Phymorhynchus; species Phymorhynchus buccinoides. The sequence goes on from CM065711.1 coordinate 11,384,771, forward strand.
AAGTACTTTTTCTACGAGAAAACTGTCGTTTAATTTGAGTGCTAAGCTTAACCATATGATCAGTGGTACATCGACCTTTCCTAAATCCAGCTTGCTGAACTGGAATAATATGAATCGTTTCACAATGAAAAGTAAGACGCTTCAGAACAATTTTGTTCCAACATGGGATGTAAGCGAAATTGGCCTGTAACTGCTTACTGAAGATCTTGATTTACCCTCTTTTAGCATTGGAACAACTACTGAACTCTTCAGACTTTAGGAATAGCGCCATTATCCCAACATTGTTGGAACAAAGAATGTAGTAAACATATCCAAGAAGGGGGCATGTGACAAAGCATCTGGTATGAAATACCATCCAGACCAACTGCTGAATGTTGACATGAAATAGATGCTATAATGCTTCTTTCAATTCTGTTACCTGTATGGGAGAATCCACGTAATGATCGTTAGCAGAAAATGGATCTGAATACATTTCTTTTTCTTCCTCCCTAATTCTAAATTGCTTAGATTCTGCTTGCAGATTAGAAGTCAAACTGTTACAGGAAAACATAGGATCCCTAATTCTAAATTGCTTAGATTCTGCTTGCAGATTAGAAGTCAAACTGTTACAGGAAAACATAGGATCCCTAATTCTAAATTGCTTAGATTCTGCTTGCAGATTAGAAGTCAAACTGTTACAGGAAAACATAGGATCCCTAATTCTAAATTGCTTAGATTCTGCTTGCAGACTAGAAGTCAAACTGTTACAGGAAAACATAGGATCCCTAATTCTAAATTGCTTAGATTCTGCTTGCAGACTAGAAGTCAAACTGTTACAGGAAAACATAGGATCCCTAATTCTAAATTGCTTAGATTCTGCTTGCAGACTAGAAGTCAAACTGTTACAGGAAAACATAGGATCCCTAATTCTAAATTGCTTAGATTCTGCTTGCAGATTAGAAGTCAAACTGTTACAGGAAAACATAGGATCCCTAATTCTAAATTGCTTAGATTCTGCTTGCAGATTAGAAGTCAAACTGTTACAGGAAAACATAGGATCCCTAATTCTAAATTGCTTAGATTCTACTTGCAGATTAGACGTCAAACTGTTACAGGAAAACATCAGATCCCTCATTCTAAATTGCTTAGATTCTGCTTGCAGATTAGAAGTCAAACTGTTACAGGAAAACATCAGATCCCTAATTCTAAATTGCTTAGATTCTGCTTGCAGATTAGAAGTCAAACTGTTACAGGAAAACATCAGATCCCTAATTCTAAATTGCTTAGATTCTGCTTGCAGACTAGAAGTCAAACTGTTACAGGAAAACATAGGATCCCTAATTCTAAATTGCTTAGATTCTACTTGCAGATTAGACGTCAAACTGTTACAGGAAAACATCAGATCCCTCATTCTAAATTGCTTAGATTCTGCTTGCAGATTAGAAGTCAAACTGTTACAGGAAAACATCAGATCCCTAATTCTAAATTGCTTAGATTCTGCTTGCAGATTAGAAGTCAAACTGTTACAGGAAAACATAGGATCCCTAATTCTAAATTGCTTAGATTCTGCTTGCAGACTAGAAGTCAAACTGTTACAGGAAAACATAGGATCCCTAATTCTAAATTGCTTAGATTCTGCTTGCAGACTAGAAGTCAAACTGTTACAGGAAAACATCAGATCCCTAATTCTAAATTGCTTAGATTCTGCTTGCAGATTAGAAGTCAAACTGTTACAGGAAAACATAGGATCCCTAATTCTAAATTGCTTAGATTCTGCTTGCAGATTAGAAGTCAAACTGTTACAGGAAAACATCAGATCCCTAATTCTAAATTGCTTAGATTCTGCTTGCAGATTAGAAGTCAAACTGTTACAGGAAAACATAGGATCCCTAATTCTAAATTGCTTAGATTCTGCTTGCAGACTAGAAGTCAAACTGTTACAGGAAAACATCAGATCCCTCATTCTAAATTGCTTAGATTCTGCTTGCAGATTAGAAGTCAAACTGTTACAGGAAAACATCAGATCCCTCATTCTAAATTGCTTAGATTCTGCTTGCAGATTAGAAGTCAAACTGTTACAGGAAAACATCAGATCCCTAATTCTAAATTGCTTAGATTCTGCTTGCAGATTAGAAGTCAAACTGTTACAGGAAAACATCAGATCCCTCATTCTAAATTGCTTAGATTCTGCTTGCAGACTAGAAGTCAAACTGTTACAGGAAAACATCAGATCCCTAATTCTAAATTGCTTAGATTCTGCTTGCAGATTAGACGTCAAACTGTTACAGGAAAACATCAGATCCCTAATTCTAAATTGCTTAGATTCTGCTTGCAGATTAGAAGTCAAACTGTTACAGGAAAACATCAGATCCCTCATTCTAAATTGCTTAGATTCTGCTTGCAGATTAGACGTCAAACTGTTACAGGAAAACATCAGATCCCTAATTCTAAATTGCTTAGATTCTGCTTGCAGATTAGACGTCAAACTGTTACAGGAAAACATCAGATCCCTAATTCTAAATTGCTTAGATTCTGCTTGCAGATTAGAAGTCAAACTGTTACAGGAAAACATCAGATCCCTAATTCTAAATTGCTTAGATTCTGCTTGCAGATTAGAAGTCAAACTGTTACAGGAAAACATCAGATCCCTAATTCTAAATTGCTTAGATTCTACTTGCAGATTAGACGTCAAACTGTTACAGGAAAACATCAGATCCCTAATTCTAAATTGCTTAGATTCTGCTTGCAGATTAGACGTCAAACTGTTACAGGAAAACATCAGATCCCTAATTCTAAATTGCTTAGATTCTGCTTGCAGATTAGAAGTCAAACTGTTACAGGAAAACATCAGATCCCTCATTCTAAATTGCTTAGATTCTGCTTGCAGATTAGACGTCAAACTGTTACAGGAAAACATCAGATCCCTAATTCTAAATTGCTTAGATTCTGCTTGCAGATTAGAAGTCAAACTGTTACAGGAAAACATCAGATCCCTCATTCTAAATTGCTTAGATTCTGCTTGCAGATTAGAAGTCAAACTGTTACAGGAAAACATCAGATCCCTAATTCTAAATTGCTTAGATTCTGCTTGCAGATTAGACGTCAAACTGTTACAGGAAAACATCAGATCCCTAATTCTAAATTGCTTAGATTCTGCTTGCAGATTAGAAGTCAAACTGTTACAGGAAAACATCAGATCCCTCATTCTAAATTGCTTAGATTCTGCTTGCAGATTAGAAGTCAAACTGTTACAGGAAAACACATCAGCAAAAGCCTCTGCCTTTTCCAAAGCAGTTGGAAACTCTTTATCTAATTTTATAGGGAAAGACTGTGTCCTGTTGCAATTTTTCATTTCTTTTACTTTTTTCCAAACCTTGTACCTATCTTTTGATTCTTATATTTCGGATTTACAAAAAGCTTCCGAATAAGTCTTTTTTGCTTAAGCAATGATTTGTTTGCATAAACGTTTTTGAAATTTCATAGACTGAAAATGTTCTTCTGTTTTGTTTCTAATCCACCATTTTAAAGCCTTACGCTTAGATGTCACAGCCAGCTTACACGCCTCTGTCCACCAAACGTTTCCTACATATTTTCATATTTTCTTATAGCCGCTTTTGGGTATCGCCTTATCTGCTGCAAGCAACATAATTTTCTTAAAATTTGAAAGAAATTCATCAACGTCTTCACTAACTATAGAATCAGGATCGTGAGACTCTAAGAATGTACAAAAATCATCCCAGTTTGCTAATTTATATTTATACTTAGGCATATATTCCTCGTTTGAATTAAGACTAACATGTAACGTAATTGTTATGGGAAGATGATCACTCCCAAGACAGTCTTCTCCTGGGAACCAGTCATAATGTACAGCTAAATTAGGTAATACTAATGATAAATCAGTAGCACTGGGATTATGTGTTGAAACATCTGGAATTCTAGTTATACGACCATCGTTCAGTAACGTTAAAGCTGAATCAACAATATTTTCAACAAATCTATTGCATGTAACTTTGGAACAGCTTGCATCCCAAAAAGGCGCATGAGCATTAAAATCACCCAAAACTATCCACGTTTTCTTTGAAAAATCATTAGTTTTAACCCAGTCCGTATTGTCTTCTTCTGGACCAGTGGTATAACACACTAACATTATATTATACACTGTGAAATCATTTACCGTAACCGCAGCACCTACTGCAAAACAACCTTCCACATTATCTGGTACTGGCCATGGAAAAATCTGCGAATATTAAGTCACACCTAATGTACAAGGCGCATTGCACTTTTCCAGATAAATTGCTGGTGGTGAAAAATGGAGGGTAGTAATAATTGTTGATGCTGGGAAGCTTCTGTTTTCTGACATTTAAGGATTGGAGGGCTAGTACACAGTAATTACCCTGCATAATATTATTTTTTTATTTTGTTTTTAACTTCTGTTTTTAGTTGTTTTTTGTGTTTTTCAAATTTCCGCATCTTCTTACCATTCAGGCAACACAGACTCTTATTTGCTGTCTTGTCCTATCTAGGCTCGACTATTGCAAATCTTTGTTATATGGCTGCCCTCAAACTCTAATCCAACAACTTCAAAAAGTTCAAAATGCAGCAGCAAGACTGATCTTCAAAGCTTAAAGGAAAGTACACATTACCCCACTACTCCACACTCTTCACTGGCTTCCTATTTCCGCTCGCATTCAATACAAAGTTGCATGCCTCACCTTCAACTCTGTCAATGGCACTGCCCCTCAATATCTTATTGATATCATTCAAACTTACACCCCTGCACGCCAGCTCAGATCTTCTTCCGATTCACTCCTGCTTTCTACTCCTCGTGTTAAAACAAAATCCTTTGGAGAATCCTCTTTTTCACACTCTGCTCCTTCAGTCTGGAATGGCTTACCACACAGTGTTCGCCATTCTTCCACTGTTCAGTCTTTCAAGACTTCTTTGAAAACTCATCTCTTTGATGCTTCATACCACTAACCGCTCACATCTGACCTTAAATCCACATGCTTCTGTTTCAGAACCTGAATCATGGATATATCTGCTTGCGTTCAAGTGGGGATGGTTGAAATGGGATCAGTGCGTGCGTGCATGCGCACGCGTGGCGTGTGTGTGTGTGTGTGTGTGTGTGTGTGTGTGCGTGTGCGTGTGCGTGCGTGCGCGTGCGTGCGCGTGCGTGCGCATACGTGATGTGTGACTGTGTGCTTCTCTATTAGTGTGTGTGTTTGCGCAATAACGTAGCTCATGAACTTTGATTTCCCTTGCAATTTTTTTCTTTTCTTATACTATTGTAATATTGTTTCAAATTTTGTGGTTATGAACAGGGCTTGCTGTAAGATTTTGAAATATCCATTACATTGATTTTTCATGAATTATGGTTAAATGAATAAATAATGGTCTTTTAACTTAAATAATAATAATAATAATAAATCCACGTTGATATGTAACACTTTGCTGTCAAACACAGTATTCCAACGACAGACACGAGAGGGGGAAATAACCACTGCAAATAAATTCTACACGATTGGGGATATATCAACTGCTGTTTATCCCCATCTGTGCAGCACATTGTACATATTCCACCATGGGTCCAGAGCACCAAAGAACCGAGGGTGTCCTGGGGGAGGACCTGTTCTCTGAGGGTGAAACCATCTGCCTGATTGATGTGGGACCCTTGCTGTTTTCCTTGGCCTCGACTAGAGCAGACGCCGCAGATGTCTCCCCAAACTGGCTGCCAGGATGCTGGAACCGTAGAAAGATGGATGAACACCATTCTTGAGGTGGCTGCAGTTCAGCTGCTCGTGTGAAACAAACGACACCTGCTTCTCTTCAAACAGTTCTTTTGCAACAAGCGCATTGCAAAGCTGTCTTTTTCATGTTTAATTGTTTTTGTTTCACTGAGTAGTGATTAGTAGTAGTGATGAGTACTGTGTGAGTGTGTGTTTGTGTGTGTGTGTGTGAGGTGTGTGTGCTTGTGACACTGTCCCTGCAGAATCGTGAGTATCAACTTGTCCCACTAGTTTTGTTTTCTCAATGACATCAACCTTTTAAATAGACATGTTTCCATAGTGTGGATGTGGTTGTAAATATTTCCAACTGAATTAAAGGACCTTCTGTGAACAAATGTCACAAAATATTACAACAGACTAAAGGCTAGTAAAAAGCATAAAATGCCATAATATGATATGAATAACACATAACTTTTGACTGTACAAATGGTCAGCCCGAAGGGTTATCAAGGAACAGGCACTGATCAATTTGTGATGTTTAACACAGCTACTGCATCAACTTTACACTCGTTTTCATTCATCAAACAGATACAGTCAAGTCTTAAACCCAAAGAGCAGTTAGCTACTATTACTTTCCACCACATTACATTAAAGCTGTATTTTTGTATGTTTAACAGCACGTGTGAGCGTTTCATTGTTCATATTTCCAGCCAGAATATTCTTCATGTTCATGATAATGATATTTCGTGACAAAAAGAAACTCCGGCTAACATTTACAAGAGTCCATACATTCCTGATACAATTTGTTAAAAAAAAGTTGATTTTAATTTAGTATACCCTGATTGAGTATTATAAACACTTTAAAGTCCCGTTCGCATGATATTAGGTCTCATACCATGCCTGCAGTAGTTTGCATAGACTCTAAATTTGATGCCATGGCTTCTGTGCATGACGTAAACACAGTCAGTGAGGACAATCTCAGATCTGCACCAGGCTCTCATCAAAATGAGTAGACAATAATGTGATTCTGGATTGCATTGAAGGTCACGTTATCCTATATCTGGCCGAATTGCTTAAGAATAAAACTGGAGAGAAGCCAGTTACCACACCAACAGTTACATATTCATCCACAGAGGAAGCTTGTTGTGTCTCTTAAGAACATGATGTCACCACCCATGGGTAAAGGCATCTTACTGGCATCATACTTGCTTGTCATTGATTACTGAAGCACTTCCATACTAATCATAGTGATCTTAAACCAAATGGTGCAAGTTTCAATAAAACTACTCCCATGAAGCGGCTGAAACCTTCATTGCTCATCAGGTCAGCGTTTAAGTGTTAGAAAACGCTTGGAACATCTGTTCACATGGGCGCCTGACCAAAATGTGTTATGCATATCATTTCACCCCGTTACCTTAGTATTTAGACATGTTTCAGGCTCTAGACTGACAGAGACATAAAATGGGACATGTTGGCGAAGGAACGACAGTCAGCTCAAGAGAAATAATTGAAACAAATACTTGATGAGCAATAACTGTCTCAGCCTCTTCATGGCAGTGGTTTTCTTGATTTTAAAATCATATGTGATAATCAGAGATAATGTATTCTTCTCAGGAAAATGCTTCAGTAAACCCTGTGCAAGCATGATGTTGGTAAGACCCCTTTTGGTCATGGATGCTGAATGAATGAATTCTTGCTCTCTTCTCTCCAGTTGTGTTATTGGTTGTTTTTCCCAGATGGACATTTACTAAAAGCCAAGCATAATAGACACTAGGCCTTTTTGTTTTTAATGATAACCTGCTGCAGGTCTGAGATTGATTTTCTCCTTTGTAAATTTTGGTGAATAACATAAAATGAATATTGAGGAAAGTTCTGACAGGAAACACGAACTTTGAAATATTCACACGTGTATTCAATCATGAAACTGTGAAGTTGTAACATTGACAAAGAGTTAGCGCTTTTGCTTTGGATTTTTCTTTTGATTTTAACTGTTTGATGAATAGTTATAATTGCATAATTGATACACGAGCCATACTTAACGTCACAAAATAATCTGTTCCTTATGAATCCTTCAAATGGACACGTTGTATTGTTCAATGTATTTCTTTTTCTGTAATGAAATGAATGTTAAGGTTTCCTACTGAATGATGCGTTAAATTCACGTAGAAATATTTACAAACAATGATATGCTTTGAACAAATATCTTCAAAAGGGTTGGAATTGTACAGAAAGCACAAGTTACAGAAATTTGGATTTTGTGCGGGACAGCGTCACAAGAACTTCCGACCCCGTCCTCTCCCCTTCCCTCCCTCCACCCCCCCAACTCATCAGAGTTAATCCTAGATTGTAGGCTTATAAGATTGTTAAAACAAACAAACCATAGCTAGCAATAATAACATTGTACCACTTGTCGTTTTCACAGATATAATGTTAAACTCCAACATAATCCCATTTAATAGGTCTTTAAAATAAAACAATGTCACCAAAATTATATCTTATCAATTATTGAACAGCAAGAAGAGTCATGACCTGGGCATGGGCAGGCCCCCACAAAGTGTAAGGAGTTCAGGGCACAAACAATGGATTGAGGGTGACCTTTTCTCTGAAGACCCGCTTTTGTCCAGCACTCCGTAGAGTTTCTATGTATTATTAACTACTGAACAGTAAGAAAACATTGCAAATGTCAATCAGAATCATTCAAAACCTAAATTTGTTCTACCTGTGGCAAAGAGTATGTGAAATTACAAAAAGAATAGAACTGAACTCTGCCCGATATAGTGGTTTTATAGTCCAGATTCATGCGCTTAGCACACGTTAAACCGAGTGGCAACGAAAAAGTTGTTATTAAATAGTGCAATTTGGGGGGGGGGGGGGGGGGGGGTGTCAAAATTTACCCCCCTCCCTTTCCTTCCTCATCAGTCACACAAAAATCGCATGCAGAAAATAAATAAAATTGGGTGGCGCGCCTCTGGCTGCGACGCACTCTCCAGGTGGGAGCAACCCGAATTTCACAGAGACGCCTCTGTGACAATAAAGTACCTAATACTGACCTAATTTGAGAGTTGCCCTGGTGCTTTGCAAGTTGAAAAGAATAAACCAAAATATTGCTTTTTTATTAAGTGTTTTTTTTATATTTTATATTGACTAATACTGATAAAAGCCAATTTGTGTTCTGTAAATAATTGTTTTGCCAATTTTATTATTTTTGTGTGTGCAATCATTAGAAACATACGGACTACAAGTACTAGGCGATACTTTTTGTCCCAGACTGAGACACCTGCGCCTATGACTAATAATATATAGTAAGAAATATATAATGGTAAATTCAAAATTTTGTGTAAATTCTTGGGGGTGCGCTTTATAATAGTATGCCTCTTATACTCCATAAAATATGGTAATATAATGCATCAAACAATCAGTCGTGCCAGAAGTGATGAGGACATGATTATTACTAGAGGGTTATCTCTATTAAACACGATATGAAAAAAAGAAAGACAAGAGAATTTGTCTTCAGAAACAAACGCTATAGTAGTAGTAACTCATTGACTTGCCTTTCATTGAGAAAAGATCTAAAAATATGAGGAACCAGAAACTCTGGCTATGATTGAATGAATCAGTCGATAGTAGACACCCAAAACTGTGAATAATAATAATAATAAACGAACACTTAATAGCGCTTTTTATCGAGCACAAAGCGCTTTACAATCAGCATTGAAACACTCTCACACACGCACACACACGCACAACAGACACACACGCGCAAACAGATACATATCATATGCACAACAGACACACACGCACGTACATGCACGCACGCGAGTGAACGCATTCTTGCACACAAACATACACATACACTCTGGAAACTGACTTCGCTTTCTAACCTATGAAGGGCCTCGCACTTCTGCTTCTCCTTATAGGCTCCACGTATTCAACATGGATTGAGAGTTGGAAAAATCAACCTCTAAGGCCTGACCAACCTCACCAAGGAGCTAGCGCACTTATGCTCAGATCAAAAGCAAAATACTTTGGAAAAAGATACACCGCACCAGAACATGCAAAGGACAATTTTGAAATGCCAACCTCATTGTCTCTTCTACTCCTCCTTGCGGCGGGAGATGTGCACCCCAACCCTGGCCTAAGCATCTACCCCTGTGGGCTCTGTGATCGCCCTGTGGCATGGTCACATGAGAGGATTTGCTGCGACGAGAGTAGCGTCTGGCACCATCGTTCATGTCTCGAACTGTGCAGTAAGGAACATAGCATCATCGCAAGACCCAATGTGCAGTGTCTGTGCTGCAAGTGTGTCAGCATTAACATTCGTCTTTCACCTTCTGGAGCCATGAAATAGGAGTGCTTAGCTTCTATGAATCACTCTCAGAAGACTTATCCCACACCTCACTCAAGTTTGACTATCAGTTTGACCCACTACTCATTCATCATTTCTGTTGTAAAGCGCAAAGAGCTCATTTTGTATGTGAGGTGTTGTGCTATAGAAGAATTTATTTATTATTACTGGCAAGCAGCCCCAAATCACCCCTGATAGACTCAATTTCAAGCCCCCGAAGACCATCGGACCAGATGAAAAAGACCAATAAGACTCAACAACGCAGTCAAAGCCTGAAATCTGAAAGTTTGGTGGGTTCTGACACCTTGCCCACCGAGAAGCCTAATGATAATCTGAGAATTCTCACTCTAAATGCTCAACGTATTGAGGACAAGAAATCAGAATTTGCTGCCACACTTGAACACGTAAAACCTGATCTGGTGTGCGGCACTGAATCCTGGCTGAAAGGCACTAAACTCGGAAAACCACCATCCAAAGGATCCAGTGAAGTGTTCCCCCAACCTAGTCAGTCTATAGAAATGACAGAAGCTCCCTTGGAGGTGTTGTCTTTATCCTGGCCCATGAATACCTCGTCTCCAGATAATTCAGTGAGGCATCCAATCTGGAAGACGGAGAGATAACCTGGATCCGATAAATAGAGAAGAGTGGCTGAACGTTTCCAGCACTGTGTGGACTGATGTGCTATAGGGTGCAATGATGGAGGTGTCATGTTATGAATTGTACTGTATGTTTTGTTGTGTTTACAGGTTGTTGAACGTTGGTAAGATATATTGATGAGTGTTTTGTACTAAGTGGTCGAACTTTACGCGGTGACAGTCCTGAGATGACCGTAGCTGTTGACGGGACTATAATGGAAAAAAAATAAAATAAATAAATAAATGGGCAACACACATTAGCGTACCATATCTATTGACATAAGTCACAAGGTTTCAAGGTTCAAGGTGTTTTTTTATTTCCACAAAAGCCCCTTGAGGATACATGAAACAAAAACACCCCCCAAAATATATATTGGTTTGTTCTTACTGGTTTGTGATCTATGAAATTAACAAATCAAAATGAACGAAGCGGTAAAAATTTAAACCTTAAACTGTAATGGTATTAATGACAACGAGAAAAGGAAGGATATGTTTGATTTTTTAAGAAATCAAGAAAGTAGTAATGTATTTTTACTTCAGGAAACTCATCATCCTGTACAGACAGATAAATTTGTAAGATCATGTTGGGGTTATCACCGTTACCTTGCTGGCTCTGATACAAACAAAAATGGAGTTACCATCTTATTTAAAAACAATTTTGATGATACAGTTTACAGTGTGGAGAGAGACCCTGATGGCCACTATATCGTACTGGACATTGAGATGATGAACAAAATAATAACTCGAGTTAATGTGTATGGCCCAAGCTCTGGGGATCACTCTGATTTCTTCACAAACCTTTTTCATTTGATTACTCAGTTTCATAATCAATATGTAATTATTGGTGGTGACTGGAACGTTCTTTTAAATTCACAGATTGATGCACAAAATTATTCTAGTTACAATCGTAGACCTAGAAGCAGACAAATTATACTAGAAAAACTAAATGATCTCGCCTTAGTCGACATCTGGCGTGAGTCTTATCCTGATAAACCAGGCTATACCTGGAGAAAAATTTAACTCATTCAAACAGAGCCGCCTGGATTATTTCATAATTTCTAGTAATTTGATGGCAGAAGCAAGTGGTATGGATGTGTTGCCAAGTTATCGGTCTGATCATTCAGCGGTCTCTCTCCAATTTAATGAAAATAAGACAAAAGATAGACAATTTTGGAAATTCAATAACTCGTTACTAAAAGATAAAAAATACATTGAACTGGTGAAAAGGGTAATTTTATAAACCAAAAAGCAGTATGCAGCATTAATATACAATTTTGATGCTATTGACGAGGTTTCCAACGAGTGCATTGCCTTTGCGATCAATGATCAACTATTCTTTGAAATGCTACTACATGTATTATAAATCAGGGGTAAAACGATAGGATACTCTACTTACAAGAAAAAAGAAGAAACAAAGCTAGAGAATACACTTTTAAAAGAAAGAAAGGCCCTTGAAAAATCAGTAGATGAAAATAATATGCCCACACTAGAAGGCATGAAGATGCAGGTACAAGAATTGAGAAATAAAAAAATGGAGGGGATGAGAGTGAGATCTAGATTCCAGTGGGTACAAAATGGAGAACAAATCAGCAAATATTTTTGCAATCTGGAAAATCATAATTTTGTAAGTAGGGCAATGTATTCCTTGGAAAAAGACAATGGCAAAACCACTTTTGACCGAAAGACAATTGTTAATTAGACAAAGCATTTTTATGAAAATTTGAATAGTGAGAGGGAGGTCTCTGATATTGACTTGACCTTGATAATACTTGATGTGCCAAGCCTTGATGATGATGATGATCAAAATGGCCTTGAAGGCCCAATTACCTACACAGAAGCATGTGATGCATTGAGAAAAATTAAAAATGAAAAAAGTCCTGGGTCTGATGGCTATCCAGCAGAATTCTATAAAAAAAATTAAACAAATAGGGATTCTTTTAGTACGTTCCATTAATTATGCATTTGAGACTGGTCAACTGTCAACTACCCAAAGGCAAGGAGTTATCACATGTATTCCCAAAGAAGGAAACCCGAAACATTTACTAAAGAACTGGCGACCCATATCCCTTCTTAACACTTCTTATAAAATTGCTTCTGCATGTGTAGCCAACAGACTTAAGAATATTTTGCCTAGGATAATTCACCCTGATCAAAAAGGTTTTATGAAGGGGAGGTATATTGGCGAAAATATAAGACAAATTTATGATATCTTGTTGCATACAGATAGTGAAAATATACCGGGCTTATTCCTTATGGTTGATTTCGAAAAAGCATTTGATAGTGTTTCATGGACTTTTTTGTATAAAGCGCTTAAACTGTTTAAGATAAGCCCAGATATAGAAAGATATGTTCGCACCTTTTATGAAAATATTAATACTTGTGTCTTGGTAAATGGCCTGTATTCGGAATGGTTTAATGTTTGTAGAGGAGTTCGTCAAGGTGATCCATTATCTCCATATTTATATTTGATATGCGCAGACGTATTGTCGATAATGATACGCAACAATGATAGAATAAAAGGTATTAAAGTAAACAATATTGATGCTCTGCTCTCCCAATTTGCTGACGATACTACTTTATGTGTTGATGGTAGCGAGGAATCACTTAAAGAGGCCATCAGAACCTTGAATCCTTTTGCTCGCCTTTCTGGTTTAAAAATTAATAATGAAAAAACAGAATTAGTATGGATTGGTAGCATGAAATATTCAAAAATACGATACCTAAGAGACCAAATGTTTTGCTGGAACCCTGGAATTTTTAAAGTTTTAGGGGTAAAGTTTTCTGTTGAAATTGACCATATCGTGTTAATTAATTTTGAAGGTAAAATAGCTGAAATTAAATGTGTCTTACATACATGGTCAAAGAGACAATTGACTCCATTTGGCAAAATAGCAGTACTTAAGAGTCTGGCCATGTCAAAATTGATTTACTTATTTTTAAACCTACCTGATCCCCCTGAAGCTATTTTGCAAGAACTAGACTCATTATTCTTTCATTTTTTATAGGATGGGAAACCCAGCAAAATTAGAACAAAGGTTGTTTTTGGTGATTATATGTCTGGTGGTTTAAAGATGCTAAATGTTTTTAACTTTCTAAGCACACTAAAAATTAGCTGGCTAAAGAATTTGTTCATTGGTGAATCTACTTTACAGGAATTTGTGTTTAATCTTTATCCTGAACTTGCGAAATTGAACAAAGTGGGTGTTGACTATGTAGAGATACTTTTAAATAGAATGCATAATCCATTTTGGAAAGATGTACTAAACACTACCGTAAACTCTGTAGAAAGAGCATCCCTAAAAATATTCATGAATTTAATGCAGAATTCATTTTTTTATAATACTAAATTAAAAAGAGGTAATCACACAGTGTTTATGAAAAACTGGTTTGAAAACGACATTTACTATGTTTTTCATTTGCTTAATGAAGAAGGAAACTTTCTAAGCTTTCAAAACTTCAAAAACAAATTTCCAGACATAAACACAGACTTTCTTACCTTTAACGGAATAATTAAAACAATTAAGACATATCAAATAAGTAGGAATGTTCAATCCATTGCCCGTTATAAATTACAGGAAAATTTAACATGGCTTTGTATTTATAAAGGTAACAGAGAAGTGCAAAACAAATGACATGATAGTGACTGCACAGCCACAGGCATTAAGAAATGGAACCAGAAGTATGATAATTTAGATTGGAACAACATTTTCAGAATTTGTATGCAAACCAGCTCAGACGTTCAATTAAGATGGCTACAGACCCGCATTATCCACCGAATTTTACCCACAAATCGTTATTTGTGTCTACATAAAGGTATTGATTCACCAATGTGTTCTTTTTGTGAAGATGAAGAGGAAACAATTACTCATCTACTATGGAATTGTTCATTTACTTCTTCCTTTTATATTTACAAGTGCAAGTGGAATGGTTCTGTTCCACTTGTAACAGTGTTTCTAGTTTTCTTCAAAAATAGGTATGCTACAGAACGATACATTCATACAATAGCGGGCAAATCGGAAAAATTCCAGCTAAACTGGTTTCCATATTAAGAATCTTGCACATTAATTTCCCCCATTCCTCTGCGCACGCGTGTGTTTGTGTGTGTGTGTGTGTGTGTGTGTGTGTGTGTGTGTGTGTGTGTGTGTGTGTGTGTGTGTGCGTGCGTGTGCGTGTGCGTGCGTGCGCGTGTGTGCGTGCGTGCGTGCGTGCGTGCGTGCGTGTGTGTGTGTGTGTGTGTGTGTGTGTGTGTGTGTGTTTTTTGTGAGTGAAAAAAACAAAACAACCTCCTCTTTACTGTTTATTTAAACTGCTTTTGATGTTCCTTTCATACGTTTCCAAGACATACAATGTTTCTTTGATGTTTTTATTTTTAATGTATACTTGTTTCATATGTTGTATCCTGTATTCTTATTTCTTTTTCCTGTATGCAAAAAGACATGTTGGTTGACATATGAAAGTGTGAGAGAATGAAGGAACTGTTGAGTGGAAGAATGAAAGAGGAGTTAATAAAAAAGCTAAAATACAAAAAAATATATATAAACAATGAAAAAAGAAAAAAAGTAAAAAGAACAAACAATAAACGGACAAACAAACCTTTGACGACAACAACAACATACAAAAATGAAAACAAACAAGCGAAAACCCAGAAAATATAGATCAACATCCAATCACATTGAAGGGTTGAGGCAAGAACAGCTGTGATTACGTCACATCAATCAACGAAGCAAAGCACAACACAAAATAATAACCACAACAAACATCGCCCTATCAAACCTCAGCTAATCCACGTACAATGGTGCGGTGCATGTAGGTGCAACGCACGGTAACAGGCTGTGCATATTGACACCTACTGAACCTGCCATCTGTGTGTTGAAAATGAAGGGAAATGTAGATCAATGTGTAGTCTGTTATCCATACATTTTAAAATAAAACAGCCCTATAATATCAAATCTGCTATGCAATAGTAATGTTTACTTAATGTATGCATAGTAACGTATGATAAGAATCCAGACACACAAGTTGTAACTTGAGACATGCCCTCATACAATCATCTTCGTAAGAAATTTGGAATGACTTACACACCATTACTGTAAGTGATTACATAAGTACATAGCAAAACAGTTGCAACTTAATAGATGTTCTCTTCCAATCACCTTCATGATGAATTATGATTGACTCACTCACTATTATTGTATATGAGTACATAGTACTGAGAAGGTCAAGAGTGACTTACTAATACTGTATATGATTCATGATAAATTGTGAGTGACTCACTAGCTATTGCTTGTATTGTATTAGTATTACTGTATAATATTATACAGCACTGAGCAGATCACCAGTGCTGAATTGCGCTGACTCATCGCTCACTAAACAAATGCTGTAAAACCGAAAGGTGCAAGGACTTAGTGCACCTGTGATGACTCATAACTATGAAACAATGTGCACATACACAGGCATGGACTCCAGTGCCGGTTTGCGATACTCATCGCTCACTAAAAATGTGCAAGAAAAATACAGTGATGATTCATCACTCATGCAACAAGGTTACCTGATTATAAAGACAATTGGGGGACAAACCATTAGTGGCTGGACAATGGTTGACGCCAAACTTGTGTACAGGACACACCACAAACGCTAAATGGCCATAACTGTCGTCTGCCTTCTCCTTGAGTACCTGAGCATTGAGACGGTCATGGAATAGCGTCTGCCTTCTCCCTGAGTACCTGAGCATACAACGGAATGTTGTTCTGCCTTCTCCCTGAGTACCTGAGCATTAACATGAACATGAAATAGCGTCTGCCTTCTCCCTGAGTACCTGAGCAATAAGACGCCATGTCGTCTGCCTTCTCCCTGAGTACCTGAGCATTAAGACAGCCATGACGTCTGCCTTCTCCCTGAGTACCTGAGCATACGACGGAATATCGTCTGCCTTCTCCCTGAGTACCTGAGCATAAGACGACGGCCTAAAGCATCATTGGCTAAATGATAATAAGCGTCAACTTTGAGTGACAGTAGAATATACAGGCCAAACGAAAATCACCAACATGTCATCTACCTTCTGTTTCGTGGCGAGCGATGGTGGTCTATTGACTAACAGACAGATGATTTAATTCATTCAATAGAAGCACATAGAACACTATTGTTCTTAATGTCAGACAGGAAGTGGAAGTTGTTTATTATCCAGCATCATACATTGTAAGGATCATGCATTATAACGATCAGAATACCATTTGAGAATATATCCTCCCTTTTATGAGAAATATTGAATATTT
>CM065711.1:11406727-11417474 GCA_017654935.2 Phymorhynchus buccinoides
GGTGTTGATTGTGGTCTGGGGTGCTTCTTTCCAACTCTGCTTTTTCCCGCAAAGTCTACAGACATTGGTGCAGACGCTCCTTCACTTCAGAGATAGACTTATCATTGGCTTGAAAGGCTCTGACTTATTTGAAAAATTTCAGCTTGAACGTGATCTAACTGCACTTGTTGCTGTACGAGTTCCGTTTCTTTTGCCAAGGTAATTGTCTTATCTAGGGTTAGATCACGTTCAAGCTGAAGTTTTTGTAATAAGTCAGTCTTTCAAGGCAAGGATAAGTCTATCTCTGATGGCTTCATCTTTATTTGGGAACTCACAGTATGTGGCAAGTTCATACAAATCCTGTACATATTCGTGCACAGACTCTCCATCCCTTTGTGATCTCTTTCCGAAGGTTGCTCGTTCATGCACAGTGTTCCTCTGAGGAGTAAGGTACTTATTAAGCATGTCTAATGCATGCTTGTAACCTTTCTTTTGAGCGTCTGTGAACTGGAATCTGTTGTATTGGCTCTCAGCCTCTTTACCCATGGTGTATATAAGTGCGTCTACCTGGGCTTCCTGGGGTTTAGAGCTCAAGTCTTCTAGATTGTAGAATCTCTTCCATCTTTCCCTCCATTCCAGCCATGACGCTTTCTCATGAAAATTGAACGGTTCCAGATTTTTGAAAGCCGTCATTTGCACTCCGGTTGATACAGAAACCTTTAAACCGTTGCCACCATGTTTCATGGCAAGCGATGGTGGTCTATTGACTAACAGACAGACGATTTCATTCATTCAGTAGAAGCACATGGAACACCATTGTTCTCAGGGTCAGGCATGAAGCGGAAGTTGTTTATTATCCAGCATCATACATTGTAAGGATCATGCATTATAACGATCAGAATACCATTTGAGAATATACACTTTCCTACTTACGATACACCTTCTAACCAACAGAGTAATATGATGTGAACCGTAACACTATGATATAAACACTTGCCTAAAGTGCAGTCTGAATCTGCAAGCAAATACTGAAATAGCCAGATCATTTATCCATAAACATTACTAAGCTGTAAACTTCTTCTCCTTAGGCAGCCAACTTCATCAGGTTGAAACTTCTGCTGCTTACCAAGATACGTTAAACATACGAAATAAGAAACTGCATTTGTTGACGAAAAATTCGACTTAGGAAGAGTTACTATCCCTGGTCTGAGTGTTGATTTGCAACAATGACGTACCTGGGGGCCGCTTCACAAGGGCCAACACTATGCAGCGCGAGCTCAAATCGCCAAAAACGGCACTAAGAAACAATTCCCCCACCGATGCTTGCCGCAAACACTTTGTGTCCGCTATCGAGGTAACAAGCGACAAACTATTTGAAGGATCATTGGAAACATTAATACTTCCAGCTTTTTTATATATCGGGTGAATGTGACTTTAATTTCCAAAATGGAAGACCAAAACAACAAGCTTGTCACGGCAAATATTCTTTAGTCTATCATGAAAAAATACGGGATGATTTTAGCAAATTAAACAAACACAAGTGTTTTGGAGTGCTCTTTCATAATTTTTCATCATGTTAGACGGCATAATATAGTGCAAATTTAATTTTCTGCAAACAAATAGACGTGGATGAAATAGGAAACTTTGTGCAAACTGACTGAGGTATGATTTATCTTCCTTATGATAAAAAAACCCCCAAACAAACTGAAACAGACTGCAACGTCACTGGAACATACAACAAACAAACAACTACACGACAAGTGTAAAGTGACGTTATTTTATTCACAAGAAACAAAACAATTCTACTGGATATTTCGGCGAATGCGCCTTTATCAACACAGACAAACAATTAAACAGCAAACAGCAAATATAGCAAAAGGAGCAAAAAGCAGGCAACAGAAGGAGCAAAACCATCAAGATCAAAATAAAAACAATACCTCCCCTCTACAGTCCAACGCGTAAATGATAGCAATGATAGCTTATGATAGTAACCCTTTTCTCTCTCCCAAAAGTGAAGAGTAAGCTTAAAGAGTTATCTGACCTTAGCAAACGTTTAGGGTGTTTCTTAGGTGTTTTATATCAGGGTTTGTTCGACCCTGCGACAGGTCCCTCATTTCATTTTTGGCGAGCCGCAACAGCGGCGAGCCACTTAGTTTTGGGTAGTTCTTTGCACGTGGGCGATGGTCCATGGAGGGTCACGTGACTGTTGCTCGTGGCATCAGAGTTGTCTTCTCTTTGCATTAGAGTTGTCTTCTCTTTGCATTGAGCGTGCGATGACACCCGCGTTCTTGCTTCCCCCCGCCCCCTCCCTCCACCGCACTAGAGTTCGTGTCGTCTGCTTAAACGTGCATGTCGACATTCGTAAATTATTATGTAGCATACGAATAGCATGCAAAAGATTTGCAGAATGTTGAAAGCCAAACGATTGTACATTAAAGTTGTTTATTACACTTCTGCAAAGAGGATTATGAAGAAAATACGTGTGTGTTGTTCTTATTCAGAAACCTGCGTTGACGAGGCGTGAATTGTATGATGATAAAACTCTCGACAGGGCCTCATCTTCATTTTAGCATTTAAAAAAGTGTACAACCACCATTGTTAAACCTTTAAACCTTCACAACAAGTGCATTGTCAAATCAGATAAATACAAACTGCATTCATCAAGATAATAACAAAAACAATAATAAAAGGACTGCACACTTAATATTTTTATTCCTTGCCCTTTTGAAGAGAAAAACCTTTACAGGGCCTCAAAACAAGGGCGAAATGTGCTATCATGTCAAATGGATTTCATTTAGCAGACGATTTTCTCTTTGGAGGAAATATACTGTGAAGCAAAGCTGTTCCTTTTGCTATTACTCGGATATTAGAAACAAAACTTTGTCTTTCTATATTGCTTAGCATTGTAAATTCATCAAACACTTTCTGTTGAAGAAATACATGTACAGGATTTTACATTCTTCCATCCTCACGTTAATTTATCAATTGACTATTCCTTGCCCCCTCCCCCTTATTCGTTGAGCATGCCACGCATACCCTTGAGAGCCTCATGAATTAGCCTATAGTACCTCGATGCTAGCAACTGACCAAAACCGTGAGTGCTGTGACTCTCTGTGCTGTGATGTTAGCAGACAGACGGACACAGTCACTTGACGGTCAAAGATGAGCATGAACCATAACATGTACAATAACAGTGTTGTTGTGACTCAGCTATTGGATCCTTAGTTTGCATTGCTTGAAATATATTTATGTATTTTTCCATCTGGATATTTTTTTCTATTAAAAAATATTATCGAAACCGGTCGTTGTCCAGTTAGCTACTCTCTCTCTCTCTCTCTCTCTCTCTCTCTCTCTCTCTCTCTCTCTCTCTCTCTCTCTCTCTCTCTCTCTCTCTCTCTCTCTCTCTCTCTCTCTCTCTCTCTCTCTCTCTCTCTGTATGTCTGTTGTTCTGTCTGTCTTTGTTTCATTGTTTTCTCTCTCTGTCACTGCCTTACTCTTTTATTGTCTTCTTCACACACTATCTCTTTTAGTCCCTGCATTTGTCTCTGTCACTCTCTGCCTCTCTCTCTCTGTGCTCTAGGCCTTACAGCTCTATGGGGTTTTCTAGTCTCCTGCAATGCGTGTGTGCGTGCGTAGCAGTCTGGCTTCCACGATGCTTTCTGCTTCCACCCCCCAACGAACTGCAGTTCGTGTCGTCTGCTAAACCTAAAATTTCTGTGTCGACATTGCTAAATTATTATGTACCATACGGATAGCATGCAATTGATTTGCAGAATTTTGAAAGCCAAACGATTTTACATTAAAGTTGTCTATTACACTTCTCAAAGAGAATTATGTTTAATGACAACAATGCTTGGCTGATCTTAACCCTACCCTGTTCGTGTTTACGACTTTCGATCTTAAAGTCTGGGTTTTTTTCAGTTTCATGACAATAACTCTAGGCTGATCCTAACCCTAAACTCTGAGTGGTTGTTATTCTCGATCTCAAAATCTCTTTCAGTTTTATGACAATAACTCTGCTTTCTAGGCTGATCTCGCCCTATCATATTCATGTTTACAGCACTCGATCTCAAAGTCTGGTTCTTTTCAATTTCATGACAACCCTAGGCTGGTTCTATCCCTATCCTCTTCGTGTTTACGACTATTGATTTCGAAGTCTGGTTTCTTTCAGTTTCATGACAACAACCCTGGCTGATCCTAGCCATATCCTAATAATTTTTATGACTCTCCATCACAAAGTCTGGTTCTTTTCAGTTTCACAACAACCCTAGGCTGATTCTAACCCTATCCTCTTCATGTTAATGCTCTCGATCTCAAAGTCTGGTTTCTGTCAACCCTAGGCTGATCCTAACCCTATCCTCTTCATGTTAATGCTCTCGATCTCAAAGTCTGGTTTCTGTCAACACTAGGCTGATCCTAACCCTATCCTCTTCATGTTAATGCTCTCGATCTCAAAGTCTGGTTTCTGTCAACCCTAGGCTGATCATAACCCTATCCTCTTCATGTTAATGCACTCGATCTCAAAGTCTGGTTTCTGTCAGTTTCATGACAACATCCCTAGGCTGATCCTAACCATCTCATCTTCATGATTGCGACTCTCGATCTTAAAGTCTGGTTCTTTTCAGTTTCATGACAACCCTAAGCTGATCCTAACCCTATCCCCTACATGTTTATGATTCTCGATATCAAAGTCTGGTTCGTTTCAGTTCAATGACAACAACTCTAGGCTGATCCTAACCCTATCCGCTTCGTGTTTACGACTCTCAACGTCAAAGTCTGGTTTCTTTCAGTTTTATGACAATAACCGGCCCTAGGCTGACCGATTATCCTCTTTGTGTTTACGACTCAATCTCGGCAAAGTCTGGTTCTTTTCAGTTTCACGACAACAACCCTAGGCTGGCCTCTTCCTGTTTTCGACTCTCTATCTCAAAAATCAAAGTCTTCTTTCTTTCAGTTTCACAACAACAACCATAGGCTGATCCTAACCCTGTTCTCTTCATGTTTACGACTATCAATGTCAAAGTCTGATTCTTTTTAGTTTCACAACTCTAAGTTGATCCTAACCCTATCCTCTTAGTCTATCCTTATCTTCTTCGTGTTTACTACTCTCGATCTCAAAGTCTGGTTTCTTTCAGTTTCATGACATTAACTCTAGGCTGATTCTAACCCTATCTTTTTTGTGTTTTCGACTCGATCTCAAAGTCTGGTTCTTCCTTGATTGGTTGCCTCCTGATGGCCTAACAAAGATTCCCTCCCCTGGGACTGCTGGTCTTAAATTCTGCGCCTCAAAACATAGCGACAGTTATATGGGGCTAAAAAATCATAAAATACTAGTTCATTACTTAACTGGCTTTAAGATACCAGTAAAGAAGTTAACTGTCTTTTCTTATTCCAGTTAAGTAGTTAACTGATATAATCAACTTCTGCTTCCAGCAAAAGAAAAGTCAGTTAACTGTTAAGTGGCATTTTGTTAGAAAAAACAACTCCTTAAGTGTTTTGTTTTTTTAACACGAAAGTTATGACCCTTTTCAGTAGCACCCTTTAGTCACAATTTATTGCTATTTCAATAGCACTCTTTGCTGAATGAACAATTTTATGGCCCGTTCTAGTGATCTCTTTTGATACAACGGTTTAAGGGGAAGCAACCTCAGATTGAAGACGCACACAAGCTTGTTACTAGTGTATTTTATGCACATATTTTGCAAAACAATTACAAGGTGTTTTAAACTTTCTATTGCTGTTAGTTCAATTTGATGCAGTTCTTATTGTTTGTTCATGAAAACACAATCTTTCTATTTATAGCAGTCACTCGCATTGTTTTATTTGTTAATTTATGAATGTGTGACGTGAGTGCTGTCATATTAAAAAATAAAGGCTGAGGGTTTTTTATTTGTAAATTGAAATGCCAACGTATCGTAAATTTGAGTTTTACGTCCTCTCGACCTGGGAAGGCACGTATGATTTGAAATGCCAACATTGTCTTGGCTCGCCTTTATAGTTGACCCTGGGTCAACTGAATTTCTTGTTATTGCTAAGTATTTTGCTGTAGAATTATTTCGATCTTGTGATAGCCTCATGCTTCCTCCTGCCATGTCCTGTGTAAGATTGGAAAGTGTCCATTAACTTGAGGAAAGTTGAGAGCAAAAACATCTGATTTGTGATATTGTTTGTAACAAATGAATCTGAATTAACTGAATTTTCTATAAACATATGTTGTCCATATATTTACCCAGCAAGTGGTCTAAAAATGAGCTTCTACTTCAATTGGCTTGCTTTTTATGGTGAGAAAAGCTCAAAAGTAGGCGGACCAGCCCGGTTCTCCCATTATTTCAGTGCAGTAAGTTTACTTTATTTTCCACCTCGAAAATGATCCGGTTTATATGGTCTTAATTAATATGTGCAATAACAGTTTTAAGCACTAAATATCATTTGGAACATGATAATTACTATTTTGAAGACTTGTTCAATTTACATTAAAATAGCTCTCGACCTTGTAAACTGCAGACTATCTTCTTTGTGGATTAATGGATTTAGCTATGTTGGTGCAGCGGTTGCTATGATTCAGATCTACATGGAGGCGCATCTCGCCTTTTCAATGCATTGTGATTTTCTGCTGTTTTTATATAAATGGTAGGATCTGTATATATAAGTTATTTGGATTTGGGCATGGTACATGACATTTGGACTCTCTGGAAGCGTGTTCTTTAGATAACTCGAGCTAAAGCTCTCGTTAGCAAAAGAACACGCTACTTGAGAGCCCAAAAGTCATGTACCATGCCCAAATCCAAATAACTTATATTATTTTAACCAAACGTTAATGGACCGATCAAGAACGAGGAATGTATTCACCCCATGCAAGCCACGTGATAGTTCGCCAAGAGATACATTGGGAGCAGCTACAAAACGCCTGCGGCAAACGTCGGCAAAAGAGGCGCTTCCCAGCACTTCTCCTGCCAACCTGCACCCACGCCACGCAACGCTAGCCATTGTGAAACGGCCCCCTGATGCCATCACGGTAGTGTGGGGACAGTACTGAGTGGGGGGAAGACGCTGACCGAAGACAGAACAAACAAACTGGCTCCTCGATTGTGAAGTGAAAACAATTGGTCAAAACCATGCAATTTCCCCCAGAAAAAAGCGACTAATCGCCTGAAGAATAGCACATAATACAGCAAAATTAGAAATCTCAAAAGGCGTACTTATGTGTTAAAAGATTTTTTATTTTATTTGATCGTGATGCAGCAAAAATATATTTGTCTGAGATCAAAGTGGAGTCAGACGAATAATGACTTCCTCACCATTCTCAGTTGGTTTGAATCTTACTTCCGTTCCGCAAACCTTTAGACAATCGAAAGCGAATGTGGTCCTACTAACACGTGCGAGTATTACATCTACAAAATGCATGAAGAAGCGTCACAGCCTGGCCCCATAAATTATTTTAATATGCAGCAGAATATCAGTAAAACATGAATCGCATAAAAAACAACCCAACAACAAAGCTACAAGTTTCTTTTCAAGCAAACATAATTACACTTGGTGCATTACTTGAATGGTTTTCTTATTTTAACACACATTTACCTGTAATAATAATATGTGCCCCTGCACCACGATCAAGTCGCTGGGCTAGTTTCTCACAACAGGCCTGCAAAGTAAAAAATATCACGTTTTGTCAATTTTGTGTTATGGGTATTTGTGTGTCCTCCAACGTCTTATCTTTCATATCCATAAGGATAACCTTTAATAATTATGGTCTCTAAATGGTATTTTAAGTGCTTCAAAACGAGTAGGTCAATGCATTTTCTTCAGCTAAGCTAGACTTTAGACTGTGTTTTCTTAAAATGGCTGACACTCACCCTACTAACTTTAAATGCTCATAACTGTGGAACGGAAAAACATACAAGAATGATTCTTGTACCATTATAAAGGGAATTGTCTGAAATTGTCAAATGCATAATTATCTAAGAATGGTCAGTTTGACACTTAATGTCCCTTTCGTGGTGCAGGGTCACATATGCCCTGCCTTGTTTATGGCTCTTTGATCCCTTTCTTATTAAATGCGTGAATCAACAAACATTTTTTTTAAATTGTTACAGTGTTTGTGGCATCAGAAGTGGTGTTTTTAACTAGCTTGTATTGACATCTCCATTCAACAAGGTATTTGGAACGCTTCGCGTGCCCATATTACTCACGAGATTTTCAAAGCGATTCCCATGTGCCCGGGTGTACAGTATTTCGTGAGTCTAAACAGCACAGACTTCACGATTCAGCACACGAATGCTTCAAAGTGTGACAGGCTTTATTGGCCCCACACTTCTCACCAAGGCGTGGTATATGGGGTGTGTAACCAGGCCACGCCTTACTGCGTATTGCAGGTGCGTGCACCCAAGGGTAACTACGTACAGGCCCACATCCAACGGTTGTCATATGGCTGGGATTCGAGAAGCTGGACCACTGATTTATTAACATCTAGAACATACACGCGCAGTTACTTCTCTTTGAACAACTGGTCGCACAACATGAAGGAAAGTTTTGTTAATTCGCCCACAAACAAAATGTTGATGATTAGTATAAACAGCCCTTCGATTCGCGTCAATGTTGGCGTGATACAGACGCGTGAATTTGTTGTGCAACGTACCTCAGACAAATTCATGTGCGTGCTTTTCCCTCATGTGGAAAATATATTTTTTCAGTTGCATTTCTCAGATAAGCGGGGCTTGCCTATGGAGTATATTGTTAGTTTTCAACACGTTATGAGCGAAGCAATCAACACTTACATTATATTTAATTTAACAAAACCTGACGCAGATAGCAACACCGTTAAGCAAGTGTGCGTCACCTGTCCTTCACTGACTACCATTACCACTTCTCACCTCCAAATGAACGTTGTATACAGACACATAATACATACTGGTCTGACAGTTCTCATATCTGTTCTTCCTAAGAATCAATCATTAATTAAGTTACCCGGTGGAATGATTAACTGTTCTGTTCAACACTTTATTCATTTACAGCCTCATCTGTATTGTAATTACCACACACAGTGTGAAGATGGTCAGGATGAGCCAGGAGAATGCCCCTTCAGCAGTGCTGACTGTCCAGGAATGGTGGCCTCATGGGACAAGTGTTTCAGGTTGATCCAACGTCTGAAGTACATCCCCCTCATCCACGCTGACAACGAATGCATTCAACTTGATGGGAAGCTAGCCTCTGTGAAAACGAAGAAGGAAAAACTCGACTTTCATCGTGTCATGTTCAACTACATCAAATTCAAAGCAGCCATCGGTTTAAGATCAGGTTGGCATTCCGTGCCCTTTCATTATAGCAAGTTTCGTGCATGGGATGACGGTACTCTGGTTTATAACATGAATCATTTTCGTTTTTATAAGAAGTTCGAACCTTCTAGTACTCCCAGAAGCATGTTTGTAACACATAGATGGGTAAACGACCATAAACACGAAATACTTGGTTTGATAATTTGCGAAGTGACATTACTGTTATCTAAAAACATTCATGCACAGGTTGTTTCACATTATTCATGGCCATCTAAGAATATCTGTAAGCAAACAGGACAGAATGTAGTTAAACATTGGAACGGTATCATTACATTTGGGTTTCTCTTTGACAAGAACAAAAAATATAAACTAGTAACAATGGATTTGACTCCTAATACTTTTCCAAACTCGAGTTGTGGAAACACAGATGACGCATTTCCTACAGACAGGAGATGGATGTACAGACCATTTCAATGTAACGACGATAAAACAACAGTGCATCACACGTTAGTGTGTGACTTCACACAAGACTGTCCAGACGCAAGTGATGAGTCTTTCTGTGAATTAATATGTGACGCGTTTTCGTGTCTGAACGGTCAGTGTGTGTCACTCAGTCAACGCTGCAATCAGTTCTCAGATTGTCTGGACGACTCTGATGAAGTGGACTGTCAAGAGGATGCCAGATACCACGCCCTTGAAAAAGATGGTGTAGAACAACGACCGTTTTACGTGAATCTGGATGGGGCAGGCTACTTCACCCAGCAGCTGATGACAGCTGACCACTCCTGTCCTGACAGTCATTACCGCTGTAGGTCAGAGTGGCTGTACTGTCTCCCTGTCTACACCAGGTGTAATGGATTCTCTGACTGTGTTCATGGAGAGGACGAACAAGGCTGTGACAGAGCCACGTGCCCCGGTTTCTATCAGTGCAGGGTGTCTGCAGTCTGTGTGCATGTGGACCACCTGTGTGACGGCTGGGGTCAGTGTCCACGGCGTGATGATGAGCTGATGTGTGACAGGACCTGCCCTGAGGGATGTCAATGTCAAGGCCATGTTTTTCTGTGTCCACTGCCTTTCATTCCTGCCAGTTTTCCTCAATTACGATACGTCGATGCCACTAACTCCAAAATGTCACTGCCTGATTTCAAAATAAATCTCTATCTGGTTGTTTTGATTTTGTCTCATTGTTCTATTTCTAACGTATCAAACATTTCACTAGTACATCTGAAGATCATCAATCTTGCCGATAACTATCTGGAAACTATTGACATGTCTATTTTTCCTCAGCTACCAAACTTGAGAAGCATTTGTATTAGAAACAACCCTCTCATCAAACTAACAACAAAATCAATCAAGACAATTGCTTATACGCTGAATACATTAGACATATCCTGTACACACATCAACATCTTCGGTAATAATATTTCTGTGTATTTTCCTCAACTTAACATTCTAAACACGTCGTTTAGCGACGTAGAAATAATTGATGTTACCGG
>CM065711.1:11417974-11430474 GCA_017654935.2 Phymorhynchus buccinoides
ATACTTTGTTCACTTCTAAACTCACTTCGCTCCCTTAGACCACAATTGTGCCTCTGACTTTGCTTTTGTAGTGGTTTTTTTGTTGTGGGGGGAAACCAATCGGTGTACAGAGCTTTTCTATATAAAGTCTATATAATTTTTAAAAGTCTGATCTACCACTTCCCTAGTAAAAAGGAAAAACCCTGTAATCTTCTTTCATTTCTCCTTTTGTTTACATGTATGTTTTGTTTGTGTGTATGGCTGGAGTGATTTGTGAATTTTTTGAATAATTCAAAATCGTTGCGATGCGAAAGAGCTGTAGTCTACAACACTGTTATTTAAAAACAGCAAACGTAAAGATAAAATTTTGACCCCACCAACATTTGCCAGGGATGCCCTGTTTTCTTTGTCAGTCATTTTGGTATTTGGTATTTTATAGTCACAGAGGCGTCTCTGTGATATTCGAGTTGCTCCCACCTGGAGAGCACGTCGCACCCAGAGGCGCGCCACCCAACTTTCTTTTTTTTTTTGCATGCGATTTTGTGTGTGTGACTGATGAGGAAGGAAAAGGGATGGAGGGGGGAAGGGTGTTTACATTTTGACCAAATGACAACTTTTCGTTGCTACTGGGTTTAACGCATGCTAAGTGCATGAGACCTCAGTTTATCGTCTCATCCAAAAAACTCCACAATTCAGACCGTAAGGCCTAGTGCAGAGTGAGAGGAAAAAAATCCCCTGTACCCAGGTTCGAAATCAGGTTTATTTATTATGCACGAGGCGAACATTACTCCAAAACAAAAAAATAAACAACAACAAGAAAGCATTATATTAATAAATATAAAAATATAACTAAAATCAACATTCAAGCTATTTGTCAAAGCGTTTGCCTAGATCATTGTGTGCATAGAGCGAAACTGGTCATGTTTTCACACAGTGCTGTCTATCTATGTATGTTAACACGATAGCGTTTGAATGGAGGGATCTAGGATGCTCAAATTTTCCATGCAGATAGGTACTAAGAATATATAGGCCAAGTGTGAAAATGAAGGTCACAGTTCAAAGGTCAAGGTC
The DNA here is from genome assembly GCA_017654935.2 of Phymorhynchus buccinoides. NCBI lineage: Eukaryota > Metazoa > Mollusca > Gastropoda > Neogastropoda > Raphitomidae > Phymorhynchus > Phymorhynchus buccinoides. The sequence goes on from CM065711.1 coordinate 11,419,025, forward strand.
ACTACAGCCCAAAACGCTGCTGTGCACCTGGCACAATAACGTTTAGATGGAGGGACCTAGGACGCTCAAATTGCAAGTGGATAGGTACTATGCTACTTACGAATATAGGGCAAGTTCAAAAATGAAGGTCATAGGTAAAGGTCAAGGTCACTGGAGCCGAAAACTGCTGCCAAACACCTGGCACGATAACAGTTAGAACGGATGGACTAGGATGCTCACATTTTGCATGCGGACAGGTACTAAGGATATGTAAGCCAAGTTTGAAATTGAAGGTCATAGGTCAAAGGTCAAGGTCACTGGAACCGAAAATGCTGCCGAGCATCTGGGCGCGATAACGTTTGAACGGAGGGATCTAAGACGCTCACCATTTTCAGGACAGATGGGTATTTTGAATATCTAGGCCAGGTTTGAAAATGAAGATCATAGGTCAAATGTCAAGGTCACTGGAACCGAACATTCTGCAAAGCATTGGGCGCGATAACGTTTGAACGGAGGGACAAGAGGACGCTCACATTTTCAGGACAGATGGGTATTTTGAATATCTAGGCCAGGTTTGAAAATGAAGAATCATAGGTCAAATGTCAAGGTCACAGGAGCCGAAAATGCTGCCGAGCATTTGGGCCTGTATTCACATTGTGATATCTTAGGTGTTTGTTACCAGCTGCGAGACGAAGCACTGCAGATGAAAATACTGCCGCTCTGATGGTGATCTAGCGTCTTAACGCTCTAGTTTAATCTTGAATCAGTTTAGTGCCCATGCACCGAGGACAAATTGTCCTGAAACAAGAAAATCAATAGAACAAAATGTCCTGGTTATCGCTGAAAATCAGTAGGACAAAGCCCTCCGGTGTTAAATTAAATTTCATCGGTCACGATTTGTCCAGATACAGGGGAACTTCTTCTTCTTCTGCGTCCCCCAGGCCATATGGCCATAAGGGATAAGGTACGTATGTGTCCGGTTTTCAATTTTCACTGGTCTCCCTGCTGCGTACAGCCAACACATTCCGATTTCGGAGGAGCTCAAAGGAGAAACTTCATTGAAGGATTTTTTTTTTAAAGGCAGGGGAATGGGCCAATAAGTTTAGAAAGATAGATGATAGAAAGCAAAGGGAAAAGGCAGAGTCAAAGAGAGTGGCAGATTAGAGGAAGCGGCTACAAGCACAGAAATTTCAGGTGGGGGAACTATTTTTACGAAAGACCCCCCGGTATCCCCACGAGGAGATACAGGGGAACACAAAAGGACATTTCGCCGTCCGCATGCAAAAGAGACGAAACTCAAAATTGGTCAACTTCGATGACTTGTGTTGGACTTACCATGGCTTGTACCCACGTGTCGTCATATCCGGCCACAAGGAGCGTGCCATCATTATTATGGGAGACCGCCATCTTAGTCAGTAACTTTGTTTGAAAAATGCCAGATCGATGCTGTTTACACACAAATCTGACTAAGATGGCGACACTTCCGTTGGAAGGGTCGAGATGCGCACGCAGGGGGGGGGGGGGGGGGGGGAGCCATTGAGGTCAAGACAAGCTGCATCATCTAACAAAGCGCAGAGGTTCCGTTAGACCGGCATATGCCGGTTTTTACCGATATTTTTTGGTCTAGTACCGATACAAATTAAAGGCCCATAGGCTTCTCGTAAATAACGTGCAGAATTATGCAAAATCGATGTGGATTGTAAACTCTGACATAATTCAAAGTCACAGACAAGCATAAAACTGAACGCAATCATACTGTTAGCTCAAAGTTAGCAAAAATGCGCTGACCTTTTTTCTTCTGTGTACTCTGCTATCTTGAAATCTCGTCTAGGGGTAATTAGCTCAAATGACGCAGTTAAGGGTAGTCAGTAGGCCTAGTTTAGTAGTAGTCCAGGCGAAATTAAGCTTGACCTTGTTTTGTGATATATATTAGGTTTTTATGTCGATCTAACATGATTTGAGGGTGCTAAATCTAAATCCGTTGGAGGGCAAGTTGTAAATGTTGGGCATTTTGAGCTATGACGAATATTCAAAATGGCCACTATGGGACTCTAAATAACTGTTAAAACATGCACTTACCGTAATTATGTTGTATCTAATGCTTCTATTTGTAAGAAAAATAGTATAATTTGCTGAATTGATTCAAACTATGTGAACTATATCCTATTTTTGTACTTATTAGCCCCCAGTCACTCTGCGGAGAGGGCTATCACGATTTTGTGTCCTTTCATTTGCCTGGCAATTATCTTAAGAACAATGTCAGAGGATCACTTCAAATTTGTGTGCTACTATTTTAATGAAGCTGATGTGCCCCTTATTGACCCTGACATTTGACCTTGAGTATGTGATTTGAATGTATCAACTATACTTTTTCAACTTTTGCACTGCTGTGGTAAAATAAGCTGGGGGTTTTTCCCAAGCTAAAGTGTATAGAGACTGTTGAATTACTGATACCTATTTTATTAAACCTTTCATCTTAAATGCTTGACCTTGAATTTGCATTGAATATTTTAACTTTTTGTTTTTATATGTTTTAAATCTTTGCAGTAATGGTCTCATAATTGGTGCATTAGCCAATTTATAGGTGGGTAAAAGTGCCAACGTGCAATGGAATGTTGGTCATTTACCCACCTATAAAATAAACTAAAATATCGACACTGATCGCCGTGTTGTTCTGCTTGGCGCCTAACAACAAAGGTCAAGCGTTAAAATGAAGGCTAGAGATGTCATCGGTACTTAGGTTAGCATCTATATAACCATAGGCTAATGTACCAATTATGAGACAGTTACTGCAATTATTTATAATATATTAAAGCAAAAAGTTGAAATATGCAATGCTAATTCAAGGTCAAGCATTTAAAATGAAAGGCTTAGGCATAAAATAGGCATCAGTAATTCAACATCCTCTATAAACCTTAGCTTAGAAACATTTTACGACAGCAGTGCAAAAGTTGAAAAAAGTATAGTTGATACAATAAAATCACATACTCAAGGCCAAAGGTCAAGGTCAACAAGGCATACTTAGCGGCACATCAGTTTCATTAAAATAGTAGCACACACATTCGAAGTGATCCTGTGACATGGCTCTTAAGATAATTGCCAGGCAAATGAAAGGACACGAAATATCGTGATAGCCCTTTCCGCAGTGGCTGGGGGCTAATAAGTACTAACATAGGATATAGTTCACATAGTTTGAATCATTTCAGCAAATTATTCTATTTTTCTTACCAAAAAAAGCATTAGATACAAAATAATTACGTTAAGTGCATGTTTTTACAGTTCTCTAGAGTCCCATGGCGGCCATTTTGAATATTACGTCATAACTCAAAATGCCCAACATTTATAACTTAGCCTCCGACGGATTTTGATTCAGCACCCTCAAATCATGTTAGATCAACATAGAAACCTAATATATATCACAAAACAAGGTAAACTTTATAATTTCGCCTGGACTAGAACAAGAAGAGAGGAACTTGAAGGTGTACAACTTGGCGTCATAATAATAATACGTATCCTCTGACAGCGTTACGTCATAAGCTAGGTCTGAAAGTATCCCAACAAGTTCTATTATTAAAAGCGGGCCACAAACAGGCAAATTAATTTGTCTTCAAATACTTCAACACCAGTCACAGGTGCCGTATTGATTTCCCCTAATCTACGTCACGCCAAATGGATTATCGCACAAATCCCATTTTTTGGTGAGATTCAATGGCAGCTGGCAAATCTGCCCCAGGAGACCGATTTTTGCGAAATAAAAGTGTGTGCGCTCACTTTATCTTGACGAATGTGACATAAAAGGTAGGTTACATAAATACAGTTTGTATACTGTGTCTATGTGTAGTAGGAAATAATGCTGAAACGTTTTCCAGAACGTTTTTAAGTCCGAATGGAGATGACTATGGTCCTTTAATGTCATCGGTATCGCGTACCGGTGTCACGATAAACAAGTAGTCGTATGAAATATTTACCTCTGCACATGCGCATTAGAACAGTTACTTATCTCACGTGATTACTACTAACCCTAACCCTATCCCTAACCACGGAAAGAACCAAGAAATAGAGCAGGAGGGTGTAAATCTACATATTTGCCGATAAATCGATGTACTACTGACAGCCATGCACTTAGTTTCGTAATGATTCACAATGGCGGACAAACAAACGATTCTGATTGGCTACGCGGCTAGGACTACTTATCTCATAGGGGTAGCATATTCTCTTCACACCGGTACCTGAGACTTTCTTTCGAGCTGGTAAGGAAAGACCCTGCGTCACACACCTACTTCACGCAGATGCGCAATAAAAGTCTCGCGTCATGCTTGATGTGGTGTAGAGTGGCACAGTGGTATTGCGTTCGCTTCGTGTCAAGTAAACCCGAGTTCGAACCTGGGTACAGGGGATTTTTTCCTCATTCTGCACTAGGCCTTAACGGTCTGAACGTGGAGTCTTTCGGATGAGACGATAAACCGAGGTCCCGTGCGCCCATACACTTAGCACACGTTAAACCCAGTGGCAACGAAAAAGTTGTCATTTGGTCAAAATTTACCCACCCTCCCTCATCAGTGACAAAAATCGCATGCAAAAAAAATAAATAAAACCAATTGGGTGGCGCGCCTCTGGCTGCGACGCCCTCTCCAAGTGGGAGCAACCCGAATTTCACAGAGACGCCTCTGTGACTATAAAGTACCTAATGGCTCCAACCCACCTGCGTGCGCATCTCGACCATTCCAACGGAAGTGTCGCCATCTTAGTCCTTATTTGTGTGTAAACAAAGTGAAAATGTTATCTAAATGTGTAAAGAAAACATCCAGATGTTATAAATACAGTTTAGATAAGTTTCGAATTGGAACAGTCAAATACGCAGCATCGATCTGGCATTTTTCAAAACAAGGTAAGGACTAAGATGGCGGTCTCCCATAATATGGCGCTCCTTGTGGCCGGATATGACGACACGTGGGTACCAGCCATACCTAATACCTGCGTAAGGTTGTGTTCCCGCTTGTGGCTTCCCGCTCTCTGCTCTCCGGATAGGCTTATCTCTAGGCTATGTCATAAATCTAATCTTGAATCAGTTTAGAGCCCATGCACCGAGGACAAATTGTCCTGAAACAAGAAAATCAATAGGACAAAATGTCCTGGTTATCGCTGAAATCAGTAGGACAAAGCTCTCCGGTGTTAAATTAAATTTCAATAGGACACGATTTGTCCAGATACAGGGGAACTTCTTCTTCTTCTGCGTCCCCAGGCCATATGGCCATAATGGATAAGGTACGTATGTGTCCGGTTCTCAGTTTTCACTGGTCTCCCCGCTGCGTACAGCCAACACATTCCGATTTCGGAGGAGCTCAAAGGAGAAAAATTATTTTGAAGATTTTTTTTTTAAAGGCAGGGGAATGGGCCAATGAGTTACAAAGATAGTAGATGACAGAAAGCAAAGGGAAAAGGCAGAGTCAAAGAGAGTGGCAGATTAGAGGAAGCTACAAGCACAGAAATTTCTGTCGTTCTGTTTGTCTGATGATAACGACAACATCACAAAAGTGACGCAAGGCAACCTACAATGACGCATTACGATCGCATAGATCTATGTACAGATATTTTATGCACAGCGAAGTTTGATTGCACCGGTGTCATAATGAATAAGTAGTCGTATGAAATATTTACCTCTGCGCATGCGCATTAGAACAGTTACTTATCTCCCGTGATTACTACTAACCCTAACCCTATCCCTAACCCTATCCCTAACGAAGTTGAAACAACGGAAAGAACCAAGAAATAGAGCAGGAGAGTGTAAATCTACATATTTGCAGAGAAATCGATGTACAAAGCCATGCACTTAGTTTCGTAATTATTCACAATGGCGGACAAACAAACGATTCTGATTGGCTACGCGGCTAGAGGTAAAAATCTCATAGAGGTAAAAATACACTGCCACACCGGCTGTTTGATGACCAGTACCAGAATATTTTCCTGTTGCCGGTACTGTCCACCAAAACTTTTGGTAGGCTAGCGGAACCTCTGAGCTGTAATAAAACAACAATTTGCAAAAGATAAAACACTGATAGAACAAAAATGAACAAGAATGATGTAATTTGACCTGAAATGATCGAAATGTTGAGTTTTCCATTCCTCATGTGAAGTGACGTCTTTCCACTTGCGTCTCTCAGTTTTGCATGCAGTTTCAAAAAGACTAAGGCTGTGTACACACATAAGCGGAGATTCCGTGCGAAAACCCGTGCGCAATCCGCAAATAAGTAAAAGAAAGAAGGGAACAGATTTGCGCACGTGTCCGAAATTCCCCTATTGCTGGTACCCACGTGTCGTCATATCCGGCCACAAGGAGCGCCATATTATGGGAGACCGCCATCTTAGTCCTTACTTTTTTTGAAAAATGCCAGATCGATGCTGCGTATTTGGCTGTTCCAATTCGAAACTTCATCTAAACTGTATTTATAACATCTGGATGTTTTCTTTACACATTTAGATAACATTTTCACTTTGTTTACACACAAATAAGGACTAAGATGGCGACACTTCCGTTGGAATGGTCGAGATGCGCACGCAGGTGGGTTGGAGCCATACATATAATATATGCGTAAACTTGTATCCTTCTTTTCTTCCACTTATTTAGGGTTTTCCGTACGGAACTTACGCGTCTAATGTGAACCCGGCCTAAGTCTGTATGCACATCATCATATAGTAAAAAACCAACTGTCCGTGTGTGTGTGTGTCTGAAACACAAAACGGGCCTTATAACTCCGCCGTTTTTCGACCGAATCGCTTCAAATTTGCTGTGAGCCCTAACGGGGCGATGGCAACGGCAACCGAGGCGGCCGTGTCATTTGCGCGGTTCGGCAAATGCGCGAAAAGCGCATCCGCCGGCCTCTCGGCGCCCGTATCTCCGGTGTTTCTGGACCGATTGCCTTCAAATTTGGCAGGTATATGACCGGGGACGGTGACTATTCGTGTACCAAACCGGAAGCGAATCGGTTCAGAAACGCGCGCGCTATGCGACTCCGCCGTTTCTTAACCGAATCGCTTCAAATTTGCTGTACTCAGCGTTACCAGTACTTCGCGTTACCGTTACTAGGCGTTACTGGTACTCGGCGTTGGGCTAGTTTACATAATTTACGAAAACTTCCATACGAAAACCTATCCACAATCCAAAACAAATCTGACAGTAAGTAATATGAATGAGTGGGCACATACACGTGAGGAAACCTATCCGCATTTTAGATATCCCATCCGCTAATTTTTTTTACTTCTTTTTTGTTGTTTTATTAAACTTTATTTGTGGATAGCGGACGTGTTTTCGTAGGGAAGTTTTCATAAATGTGCACAGACTCTTAATCTTATTCTTACTTCTTCGATCGCTCAGACAGCCATGCATGCACATGCACATAATAAAGTCAAACATATATAGTATTACTTTACCTACTCATCATAGCATGCACAATTTAAATGTAGGGGAAGACGGGGTAAAAAGCGCATGGGCGGGTAAGAAGCCCACCCCAATTATCTCATGAAATGAAGCAAATTTCAGTCTCATTTTGCCCATGAGACGAGCGTTAATGTCTAGCATTCGTCTCAGGGGCAAATTTGACTGAAATTTTCTTTATTTCATGAGATAACTGGGGTGGGCTTCTTACCCGCCCATGCGCTTTTTACCCCGTCTTCCCCTAGTATTACTTTACCTACTCATCTTAGCATGCACAATTTAAATGTAGTACATGTAGGCTACCCATGGCAACATAAAACCTAGAGAGAGAGAGAGCGAGAGAGAGAGAACAACAATGAACAATATTTTACTGAACTGGGCCATCTGCCCATGTCAAAGGGGACAGCGGGGTAGGGACATCATCCAATATGAAAATAAATAGAACATACAATGAACAAGAGAGTAGGCCTACATTTAATTCAAACTTTCAAAAAAGTACGCGAGGTAGAAAAGAAAAGAAATCCAGCAGGATTTGTCAAAGAAAAAGCAGGTAATTTTTATATCCAAGACTTACTTATACTAATAAGTACACCATCAGCAGTGCATCCACCTCCATCACTGTCATACTCTCTCTCTCTCTCTCTCTCTCTCTCTCTCTCTCTCTCTCTCTCTCTCTCTCTCTCTCTCTCTCTCTCTCTCTCTCTCTCTCTCGATACAGGAAACATAATGTTCGTGATATTCTCTGTCCAATGTGCAAGAATAGTGTTGATAACGAAGTACATTTCGTGCTCTGTTGCCCTGTTTTAAATGATCTTAGAGAACGATTCATTCCTTCTAAGTATTATCGGTATCCGTCAATGTTTAGACTTACTATGCTCTTAGCATCAACTAATGAATCTATTGTTAAACGATTTGCTCTATTCTTGTACAAGGCTTTTAATATGCGTAGCATAATGATTAGTTGAATGTGTTGCTCATGTGTTTATATGTATGTTTTTGCGTATAATGAATGATTGATTGGTTATTTGATAAGTAATTCTTTCTATGCTTATACTGTATCTATATATATATATATATATTTGTTATTTCCTACAATATGTTTGTTCATTGTAACCCCATCATATGGGGCCTTGGCCTTTTGATTAAAAATCCGTATCCGTATCTCTCTCTCTCTCTCTCTCTCTCTCTCTCTCTCTCTCTCCCATCTCTCTCTCTCTCTCTCTCTCTCTCTCTCTCTCTCTCTCTCTCTCTCTCTCTCTCTCTCTCTCTCTCACACACACACACACACACACACACACACACACACGAGTATCAGAACAATGAGTGATTGCACGCATGTTTACACAACTTATACAAAGGCAAAACTTGAGTTTGTTATGTTATTTAAGGTGAAAACGTTTTGTTTTATAGAACACATCATAGCCAAAACGCATTTCCACACAACCCACAACACGTTCAGGTAGCAAACAAGTACAAGACTACCCCTCCTACCCCCCCCCCCCCACACACACACACACTCACAGATTCAGTAAACAAGATTATAGGTTTCTGGTGTTAAGCATAGCCTAACAAGCAGATTACAAAACAAATGAAATAAAACTTTTATTTATGAGAGAGAGAGAGAGAGAGAGAGAGAGAGAGAGAGAGAGAGAGAGAGAGAGAGAGAGAGATAATTGAATTGAACTGAATTGAATTGAATGAATTTTATTTATAGAGGGTAATAGAATAAGCAAATAATACATGCTTTTTTACATCCAGCCCTCTGAAAAAACAAAAACAAATAAAAAAGTTGAAATGGAAAAGGAAAATGAGCACAGACAATAATAAGAATGCAAAATACAACCCTATATAGTAGCACAACAATAACAAAATCAAACCTAATATTATTAACTATACTCATTTTGAACGTGCATAAATTAAGAGTAGGCCTAAGCACATACTCACGGAGAACAAAACCAAAATAATCCTACGTACTTTTCATACTCATCTTTAACATGCACAAATTTAGAAGTGTACAAACACATATTAAAACCAATCCTAATCATACTTTACATACTCATCTTAAAAATGTACTTATTTGAACGGACAATCATGCATGTAATAAAATCAAACCTAGCTCTACTTTACCTACTCATCTTAACATGCACAATTTTAAATGTAAATATGTGAACACATAACAAAATCAAACATATTCCTATATTACATTATTCATACTTAACATGCACAAATTAAGAAGTAAATACACACACGTGACAAAAGCAAATCTAGAGAGAGAGAGAGAGAGAGAGAGAGAGAGAGAGAGAGAGAGAGAGAGAGAGAGAGAGAGAGAACGAAAACCGAAAACAAAATTTTATTTAACCAGGGAAACATGAGATAAGCAATACAATGCTTTTTTCCACCCAGCCCTGGGGCAAATAGAAAATAGAGAGAGAGAGAGAGAGAGAGATTGAGGAGTAGAGAGAGAGAGAGAGAGGAGAGAGAGAGAGAGAGAGAGAGAGAGAGAGAGAGGGAGGCAGACAGACAGACACTGAGAGACAGACAGACAGGCAGACAGATATAGAGAGTCAGAGGAGAAAAAACTGACCAGCACCGCGGCCCAGAGCATCGTTACAGGCCTAGAGCAGAGCCTGTGTATCTAGTATATACACTGGCTATGCCTAGAGCCTACGTATATTCGTAAAAACAACTGGTAGGGGAAGACGGGGTAAAAAGCGCATGGGCGGGTAAGAAGCCCACCCCAATTATCTCATAAAATAAAGAAAATTTCAGTCAAATTTGCCCATGAGACGAATGCTAGACATTAACGCTCGTCTCATGGGCAAAATGAGACTGAAATTTGCTTCATTTCATGAGATAATCGGGGTGGGCTTCTTACCCGCCCATGCGCTTTTTACCCCGTCTTCCCCTAGGCCTATGATGCACGTAGGCTTACTCTCAGTTTATTCAAGCCAAAGAAAACAGACGTGACACGTACATAAGTGTTGTGCAGATGTAAGCTTAATAATAATGATACTAATAATGCTTTATTGGTTGGTTGAGTTGAGGTTGTACGTCCTCATATGTCCTTATAGGGACAGTTATAGACCTATATATAGCCTATAGGCCCCTATTGCGCATAATCTTGCTAAGCAACTCAATGCGCTTTCACTCACAATTCATACTAGTATCAGCAGAGGAGGCTTGTTCCAGGAGGTCGATCGGTCGATCCTGAGACAGCAAAAGAGCGCCGACCAACAGTTGAAAGCTTATACCTAGGGATCACACACACACACACACACACACACACATGTAGGCCTATGCAATTTTCATGCGACAGGCCCTACATACATTGCACACACACACACACACACACACACTACTGGCGCGCACGCAAATACACATACAAAACTACACATGGTGTTTGCGCTCAATAATCAAAATTTCATTTTTTTTAAAGAATTCCACGCGGTAATCAACATAATATATGTTATGTAGGCCTAATGTTCATAGGTTGGCCAAAGCAAAGTTCACTCGTTGGCCTACGTTTGCGAAAAATTGCCTTGACAGTTGAGGTCAAGGACATCGGGTGAAGGTCATAGCAACGGACGAGAACTTTGCAGGCGTATTTTTGTCTTCCACTGGTCTGCAAGCATTTGCGGTAATTTGTGACGGAATTTTTGCATCCCTTGCCAAGACAATGGAGGGGCGAACTCATGCAAGCAGGAGGGATGAGTTCATTCGAAGAGAGAGCGTGATGGCGACTCCAGGAAAGGAGGGGCATTCAATTGCTCCGGGCGCTTGGTCGGGCAATGTCATTGGAGTTTTTACGAGCGGTGGCGACTCGCAAGGTTGGTGTTGGTGCGGTTATGATTACTTTCTAAGTTAGTTAGATTATAATATGTCATAGCTAACGACATGACTCTGTACATAGACTGTAATGATATATGTTGCCATTCGCAGTTGGTGATATATATATATATATTTTGTGTCAGTGAGCATTGTTATTGAATTATCTCCCTTAGCTTACACTTCGTCTAGACTAGTCGTCTACGATTCTCTC
>CM065711.1:11435474-11471670 GCA_017654935.2 Phymorhynchus buccinoides
CCTCCCATATAACTTTTTATCATAAGACCTTCTTCTCTGAGACATTGCCCTTCTTTGTAAGTATCAAAATTGCCTCCCTTATAAGACCCCTCCCTTATAAGACCTCATTTTGGATGATTTTTGAAGGTCTTATAAGGGAGGTTCCACTGTATTATGTACTTTATAGTGACAGAGGCGTCTGTGAAATTTGGGTTGCTTCCACCTGGAGAGCGTGTCGCAGCCAGAGGTGCGCGGCACCCAGTTTTTTTTTTTCATGCGATTTTTGTGTGACTGCTGAGGAAGGAAATTGAGGGGGTGGGGGGGGGGGGGGGGGGGGTGGGAGGGTGTAAATTATGACCAAATGACAACTTTTCCGTTGCCACTGGGTTTAACGTGCGCTAAGTGCATGGGCATACAGGACCTCGGTTTATCGTCACATCCGATATAGACTCCAAGTAAGGCCTAGTGCAAAGTGAGAGGAAAAATTCCCTGTACCCAGGTTCGAACTTGGGTTTACTTGACACAAGGCGAACGCGTTGCCTCTGTGCCACTCTACCACCTTGTGCATTACAGTACATGATCGTGCAGTGACGTACCGAGGATGGAAAAGTGATAGCACAAACTGTCCTGAGATTAGATAAATCAACAGGACAATGTCCTGGCTCTTGCAGAAATGAATAAGACAAAGCGTGCCACTGCCAGTGTTCAAAATTTAACCCTTTCACCGCCAGCCATATTTCAGCTAAAAAAAATGTCGATTACATTTACCTGGGTAGAGAACAAAATCCATCTGCAGTATTGGTGATTCTTCTGTGACGTATAGAATAAGGTCGAACCTTACTTCACATAACTATGACAATAGGGTCTTTGGATAATAGACCCCAGTTTGATGCCTTTTAGTGACATAGGTGTTAAATCACTGTGGTGCTAAAATGCGACTTTGGCGGTGAAAGGGTTAATCAGACATTTGTCCTGACAGGGGAGAACACAATAGGACATTTTCAATTTGAATAGGTCAATGGCCTATGACCGGTGCCTCAGGACATCACTGATCACATGCTACATTGTCATGAATCCTGTGATGGCTGTTTTGTCGTGTCAGGGATGAATGGAGCCGTGCGGGCGGTGGTGCGCATGGGCTTCTACCTGGGATGCAAAGTTTACTTCATCAAAGAGGTTTGTGGGGATTATGGCGTTTTACTTGGTTTTTGTAAAGTTCCCCCAGTTCTACGATTACTACACAGGGCTCCCAGTCTTCCCGCAAAACAAGGGGTCCCATGGACTCCTTCACTTACAGCATAGAGGGTCCTAGAGGCGGGATAGAGGGTCCCAGTGGCATTGCTAAATGCTAAAAATATTTTTTCTAGTGCATCCCTGGGACCCCCTGCACATTCATTTAAAGGGTCCTTGAGTGCTTCATAGACCCCCAAATGGGGGTCCCAGGGAGCCCTGTAAAGTTCACCCAGTTCTACGATTACTATGTTTTTGTTTCTTTTCAAATAGGTACATTTTAATGATGAGTATATAAAGTATGATTAGGGTTGATTTTGTCATATGTTTGTGCACGCGATACCGTATTGTTTTCCTGACGAAGCACATTTCATCAGATGATATACACTGTGAAATATAATGCGTCTCACTCTTTCAAAGTCAGAAGTCTCCAAAAAATATACTGATTTATCTTTCACTCGGTACATGTTGCATGTTTGTATGATGTGCATTTCATTTGGGCAATTTTTGAGAAAATGATATAAAAAAAATAATGCGATCTGAGGTAGAAACTACGTCATTTTGTATGCGACTCAATTGAGTTAAATGTGACAGAGTATAGGAAAACCAGGCTAAAGTCGGAAATTATCAATTTTGACGTTTTTATATAATCTGAAAGTTTAAATTCTACAGACTGAAAAGCAAAAAGCAGAATTGATCTATCTGGCATACTCTTTTGTCTATAATTTTTTGAAAGTTGACAAAATACACAGAATCAAGTATAACTAAGCTACCTGTTTTTGTGCATTGCTAAGAATGTCTCTCAGCGACTTTAGCCGGGTTTTCCCATACTCTGTCACAAATATTGGTAAAGGTCAAGATGTGCCACCCCCCCTACATTTCTCGGTTAATTGTATTTTTCCGTTTTTGCCTTTCTTACCATACATAAAGCTTTATTTTAGGAACCTTTTTAGCTAATAACCTTTTTTGGAATACTAACCCTAGCCCTAACCCTAACCCTACCCCCCACCCTATAAGATGGAAAAACGCAACAAACCACAACTGTGACAAATCGCGGTGTACTGCAGTACATAGTGGGGGGTAGGGTTAGGTTTAGGGCTAGGGTTAGGGTTTAGTATTCCAAAAAGAGAATGAGCTGAAAATGTTCCTAAAATACAGCTTTATGTTTGGTAAGAAAGGCAAAAACGGAAAAATGCACTTAACCGAGAAATGCAGGGGGGGCACAGCTGTTCCGTCCCACACAAAATCAAGCTATTAAGTTAAAAGCCTGAATCTAGAAATTTTAGATAAAAACTGTACCAAGCTTTTGTCTGTAAAGATATTTTGGCTGTATGCTCTACATAGTATTTCAAATATATTTCTTCCCTCAAATTTATGGTAAAAACTTATTTTTGTGAGCAGTATCAATCAACATATCTAGTAGAAATAATATACTTTAGTATCACAAACATAAATAAGATTGCCTATGAGTGAAAATCTAGCAATATCCACTGACTATAAGTAATCTTGTCACATACTACAACATATTCTCGACTGTTATTTATGAAAAGTTACTTATAGTTAACTAAAGTTTGCTTGAAAAAAACTAAAATATAAACTAAATGTTCCTCCCGAAACAGCTGTGGGGTACATCTTTACCTTTACCCAAATATTTAACAACCATGATTTTCCTCCTTCTGTGCACAGGGCTATCAGGGCATGGTGGATGGGGGAGAACACATAGAGGAGGCCACCTGGTCTAGTGTCTCTGGCATTCTACAGCTGGTGAGTGGTAGACCAACTATGCCGCTGCCCATTCCTTTTGCTGTCTTAACTCTTCTACTACCAAGTATTACTTAGACTGTTTACCGTTGCGCACCAAGTAATTTTTGCCGCTGCACTGATTTTCGCACACACTCACTTTAAAAATTCATTAAAAAAGATACTCGCTCGAATCGTCATGCAAATTACCTGTGTCGATCTGCTGCTGCAAACCCAAGATCGTTTCAACACTTTCGATGCTCTTTTTGATTCACCTAAGTTCAGATTCTGCCACTTCTTCCACAGTAAATGCTTCGTCGTCATTGTCGCCATCTTGTAGTGGTTCACGCCAAAAGTCGTCAGTTTCCATCGTCGAAAACGCGACGAAAATCGATTGAAAATTACAAAATTTAGCCTACAAATGAAGATGGCGGAAGATTGTGCTTTCCCTGAGCGAACCGCATGTCACGGAAGTAAAGGATGTGATGTCACTTGATATAAATAGCGCAAAGGGGGACACCGGGGTTTCCCTAGTATCTGGCGGTCAAACCCGCCCGTGGCTAGCAACGGTATACGGTAAACCGGCATGGTGGATGGAGGAGAACACATAGAGGAGGCCACCTGGTCTAGTGTCTCTGGCATTCTACAGCTGGTGAGTGGTACTGCTAGACCAACTATGCCGCGCCCATTCCTTTTGCTGTCTTAAAGGCATCAACTGATCCCAGGGATCGGGTATAGACTGCTAGGCTAGTCGCTGCGTTAAAGGTGCCTCGCTGACGGAACAGGGAAAAAAGAACGTTTGAACCGTCTCTGTCAAGCAGCGATGCATTGATGGCGCACGCCTCGTGTGAAAGCCTCATAAGGCTGTGCGTTTAAGATACCCAAACTTGTGCAAGTCCAAATAGGAAATGTCTTAAAAGGGGCACCCTGACGGATAAGTTTTTGCAAGAAACACGTCGAGATCACCACACAGCCTTTTCAAGGATCGGAACACTTTGCTCTGGTTTCCTAGAAATCAAACCGTCAAAACGGCGATTCCTCCTTGGCGGAGATGCCGGAGAGAGAAGCCATTTTGGATGGGGTGGGTGGAGGCCAATCCCATTGTGGTTGAAGTTTTTTTCTTTTTTTTGTAGTGCAGTAAAAAAAAAAATTGGGAGCTATTTCCTTTGTTGTGAACGAAACTCCTTTAGATAAACTGTATAAAATTAAAAAAAATTAAAAAAAAAAAAAAAAAAGCTTGTATTGTGAAAATTTCGTGCAAACAATTTGGTATAGACTCAGGTGGCCATTAGAAAAGAGACGGCACACACCTTCTCTTTGGGTGAAATAAGTTTACTTCCAGCACCTCCGCCAAGGAGGAATCGCCGATTTGACGGTTTGATTTCTAGGAAACCAGAGCAAAGTGAGTGTTCTGATCTCTGTAAAGGGTGTTTTCATGGTGATCTCGACGTGTTTCTTGCAAAACCTAATCCATCAGGTTGTGCAAGAAAACTAATTCAGTATTATGAGTATTTTTGTGTGTCTTTTTTTGGATAGTACTATTATCATCGCTAATGCTGTATTTGAAAAAAAACATTCTTTGTGTCTGACATTTTGATTGAGGTTTTTATTGAACCTTGTCTTTTTCGTGTGTTTTTTGTCTGTAAAACAACATAAAAAAGAATGATAACTTGTCATAGAATTAGTGGAGTAACATTTTTCAACGTCCAACCCGTGCTGAAAGTTTGATTATCCAATATACCTCTTTATTACGGTATTTAACCTCAATAATGTATATACAGACAAACCCCTATTTTACAACCCTCTGTTAAGCGACCACCTCTCATTTGAGACCGGATTTGTTGGCAAAGATGCATTTTACTATGTAAACGACTGGAACTTACAACGACAAACTCTAAAACGCGACTTAAACCGCCATTTTGTTGGTTTTTACGACCGTTGCAGTCGTCTGCATAGACTTCGAGCAAAGGAAAACAACCACGTCAAGGGCCTGAAAGCGGAGTCGCTTACCTCACTAGAAAAGATGGCGGAAAGTCGTAAGAAAAGCACCCAAACCACTGACTTTGAAAAAGAAAACCACTGACTTTGGACGAGAGTGGAGGTGATTAAAAGAAGTCGGCAAAGTGAAACTGTAATATCGATTGCACAAATGGAGTTGGAAAGACCCAAATCCAGACGAATATGTCATTGTATGTGTGCATGAAGAAGAGAGTATGAACTGTGCTGAACTTTTTCCTTTGTACGGCTGCCAGTGAAAACCTCCGTCATACGACTGTGTCCAATTTATAGATTTTTCCGGACATTTTGGAAGGAAGACTTAAAATAGAGGTTTGTCTGTATTTAAATGAAAAGGGGAAAACAAAATCGGTGAACAATATTGGTCATATCATGATAGAAAAAACCAAACAAACTGAAACAGACTGCAACGTCACTGGAACATACATGAAAGCATTGGGAACAAGTGTAAAGTGACGTTATTTTATTAACAAGAGACAAAACAAAACTACTGGATATATATTTCGGCGAATGCGCCTTTCTCGACATGGACAAACAAGAAAACAGCAAATATAGCAAAAGGAGCAAAAAGCAGGCAACGAAAGGAGCAAAAAACCAACAATTTCAAAATAAACAAACAATACTTCCCCTCTACAGTCCACAGTACACGGATTCCCCTCATTCTGGCTCCTTTCAGTTTTTCACAGAGAGCTATTTGTTTCAAGTTATTTCTTTTAACAGAGGCAAATATTCTTATCATTGACTGTGGTTAGGGATAGGAAAAGACCTTACAAGTGGTATGCCACCATAAAACAATGTAAGCCTGATGGATAAAACACTTTAAATTGGTTTATGCTGATGATGAGGGTTAACAAAAGGCATGAACTGAAAGGAGCTGAGAAAAGCTACTGTGAGTCCAATGCGTAAATGATACCTGATGGTAGAGGGAGTCCAAGTAGGAAAGGTCTTAATGTCAGGGAGATTCCACTGTACTACAGTGGAGTCCGGGTAAAACGAATTTTAAGGGAACACAGACTCAGTTCGTTGTATCAGGATTTCGTTATACGTGTACATGTGCAATGTATGTTGAAAACAAAAACAGTTCAAACACTCACCAATGATAACCGAAAACATAAACTTGACCAGTTTGGATCGTCTGTCTTAATCACGGGATGTACAAGGCTTGAAGTAGTTCAGCAGTGTTGTCTGACGCTGATCTGTTTTGGCACACTTTTCAACAAGTTTGTCCATTAAGTGACAACACATCACACAAATTTAGTTTGTTATAGGCTTTCACGAACTTTTCGATCTTTATTTTGAGCGCGAATTGTAAAGCGATCTTGAGAAACCGAATGATCTGTAGGAAGCCTAGGCCTAGCAGACGACCCAGTGTGAATCTAAATGAGTTCACGCATGCGCAGTTCATATTTTCCAACTTCCTTCCTCTTGACAACACGTTCTAGCTTGGAGTTTGAAGGCCTAGGTTTTTGCAGCGCATCGCACAGGCTGAGTTCGTTATAGGCTATTTTTCCAAGTAAATAAAATTATCCTGGGGCGTAGAACATGTGTTCGTAAAAAGCGGATGTTCGTTATTTCAAAAGGATTTTTTGTTCGTTATACCCATGGCTTTGCAAGTGACAAATAGATGGGCATTTGCCGGGAAATTGAAGTCAGTTCGTTAATCGCGAAATTTCGTTAAAAGCGAGTTCGTTATAGTTTATTAGTTGGACTCCACTGTATGTATCATATTTCTTGCAGGGGGGCACGGTGATCGGCAGCGCCCGTTGCAATGCCTTCAGGGAGCGAGAGGGTCGGGTGCAAGCGGCCATGAACCTCATCACGCGCGGCATCACCAACCTGGTCGTCATCGGCGGCGACGGCAGTTTGACCGGAGCCAACCTCTTCCGCCAAGAATGGGCCAGTCTGCTGGAAGAGCTGGTCTCTTCGGGTGAGTCCATTGTTGTGTTTGTGCGAGGGGTGGAAGGTTTTGGTAGAATGTAGGGTGTGTTTGCTTTTTTTTCTAGTTTACTCCCAGAAATCCAGTTTTTAGAGCGCCGAAACTTGTGGCTTCCAATTTGGCCCAAAATGTGGCTTCCGGTTTTTGGAAGTGGCCCAAAATGTGGCTTCTGGTTTTTGGAGTGGCCCAAAATGTGGCTTCCGCTTTTTGGAGTGGCCCAAAATGTGGCTTCCGCTTTTTGGAGTGGCCCAAAATGTGGCTTCCGCTTCTTGGAGTGGCCCAAAATGTGGCTTCCGGTTTTTGGAAGTGGCCCAAAATGTGACTTCTGGTTTTTGGAGTGGCCCAAAAAGTGGCTTCTGGTTTTTGGAAGTGCCCAAATATGTGGCTTTTAGTTTTGGGGCTTCCGATTTTTGGAGTATATTGCAGACCTGTTTACTCTACTCTTTTCGAGTAGTATTCTACTCAATTTGGACCTCTACTACTCTTCAAAATTGAAAATAATGCTAGATTCTACTCATTTTCAGTGAACATTGTTTGAATGTTTAATGAATAAAACTACACATTTTACACCAAAACTACTCATTTCAGCTATCCAGACTACTCAAGACTTGTGTCTGATATTTTGGCTCACTCGTGTTAACGAAGTTAATACGAAGTGAGTCTATAGTATGATAGTTGTTCGGTTGGAGTAAAAAAAACAAAAAAACGGTAACAAATTCTGGGATGAGAGATCAGGGATGGTATTCTAGTGTTTTATTTTTCTTCTTCTTGTTGTTGCGATTTGTTGTTGCTATATCTTATTATCAGTCATACTGTCGTTATGCTATAGATTTTTGGCTCACTCGTGTTAACGAAGTTAATACGAAGTGAGTCTATAGTATGATAGTTGTTCGGTTGTGTGTATGTGTGTGTGTGTATGTTGCGTCCGTGGTCTAATCTCCAAACTTTAGCGCTGGCATTTTCTCAGGAAATAGAAGGCGTAAATTGTTCGAACTTTGTATACACATAGATGTTTATGCAAGCTTACCAACAATAATGATTTGAATAATTAAATACTTAAAACAACACTGTAAACAGATAACAAACAGATAACATTTTAGATTTGTGGGTTAGAGAGTATTCAACAGGCAACATGAGTTAAGAAACTCATCAACACTGAAAGCCTTGATAGCTCATTGGTAGAGTGTCTGTCTGTCATGCCAATGGTTCCGGGTTCGATTCTCGGCACAGGCACTTTTTTTATTATTTTTGAAAAAAAGTTGTATCCATTAACGATAGTTTCATTTAACATTTTATTGGCAATCTTGTACTTTAGACCACCCCCTCAATCTTTGTTGTTGTTGTCCCACATGTGCCTGTTCGAGTGAGCCTTTTCGAGTGAGCCTTGAAGGCTTTGCCTCTTGTTTCTTTAAATTATCGTCGCTTGTTGCTCAGGCAAAGTGTCGGAGATGGAGAAGAACAAGTGTCAGCACCTGAACATCGTCGGCATGGTGGGCTCCATTGACAACGACTTCTGCGGCACCGACATGACCATCGGCACCGACAGCGCTCTGCACCGCATCATCGAGGCTGTCGATGCCATCTCCACCACCGCTAGCAGGTAACGCATCAGCGACTTAACTAACGCAGGACAGTACCGTAAATTGCGGACTATAAGCCGCTACTTTTTTTCCTCTTCTTAATTTTGGCCCATGCGGCTTATATAATTCTTCTTCTTCTTTCTTCTTCTTCTTCTTCTTCTTCTTTGATCGCTCAGACAGCTTCCTGTCAAGTATGAGCGTAGATGCGTCATGCTGCCGTTATGCGCCTAACTAAGAAATAGATAGGCCCAGCAAGTCCGACTTTGACTGGAGGAGGAAACGTCTTTTGAAAAGCGTTTCATAAAGAAAGGCAGGAGAATGGACCGGGTAAGGCAGAAAGATAGCAGATGACAGTAAGCACAGGGAAAAGGCAGAGTCAAAGAGAGTGACAGATTATAGGAAGTTACAAGCACAGAACTTCCAGAAGGTGGGGGAACTATTTATGCAAAAGACGGGGGGGAATCGGCAAGTAAAATTATGTTTGAACGGATGGATGTAGACTATATCATAAATGCAAAATTAACGTTTCTATCAATTTAAAAAAAAAGAAGCAATTCTAGTTAAAGTAGAAAGTTCTACCATCAATCATTACATAAGGAAGAAACATTTTATAATAGCTGTGGGTTTTTTTGTGTGTGTAAAAGAGTTATTTTTAGAACTACAACGTGTCTATCAAATTCCATGAAACTTAAGTAAACTTTTGAAACACGCGTTTAGAGGGCGTTTGTGATGGAGGTCATGGAGCGCCAGAAGAGATAAACTTGATTCGATTTTTTTTTTCTCTCCGTGCTGTCACTGTGTATGTTTTCAGCCACCAGAGGGCGTTTGTGATGGAGGTCATGGGGCGTCACTGCGGCTACCTGGCTCTGGTTGCGGCCCTTGCCTGCGAGGCCGACTGGGTGTTTATCCCCGAGTGGCCGCCAGAGCATGGCTGGGAGGAAGTGCTCTGTGCCAAACTGACTTCTGTGAGTTGCTTATTGTTGTTGGGTTTTTTGGGTGTTTTTTTTTTAACATTTGTTTCATGCAATTTGCATAAAACTTATTACACACACAGACAGACAATAAATAACTGAAAAAATGAAACATAAATAATAATCGTTCACATAAAGTTTTCTTTTCTTATATTATCATAATGCTTTTGTTGAAATAAAGAAACAAAATAAGAAAAAGCATACATAAGCATACAGCACAATTGCACAAGTTTACACACACACACACACACACACACACACACACACACACACACACACACACACACACACACACACACACACACAGTGACACACATACACACACACACACACACACACACACACACACAGAGAGAGGTGCACACATTCACCCTATCTTATCTTAATATAATTATGTTAACATTGTGGAGTGGAAAAGACAAGGTTTAATTCTTCTACTACCGTCGGCGGGTTGACCCGCCGGTTTACCGTATACCGTTGCTAGCCACGGGCGGGTTTGACCGCCAGATACTAGGGAAACCCCGGTGTCCCCCTTTGCGCTATTTATATCAAGTGACATCACATCCTTTACTTCCGTGACATGCGCAGTTCGCTCAGGGAAAGCACAACCTTCCGCCATCTTCATTTGTAGGCTAAATTTTGTAATTTTCAATCGATTTTCGTCGCGTTTTCGACGATGGAAACTGACAACTTTTTGCGTGAACCTCTACAAGATGGCGATAGTGCCGACGAAGCATTTACTGTGGAAAAAGTGGCAGAATCTGAACTTAGGCGAATCAAAAAGAGCATCGAAAGTGTTGAAACGATCTTGGGTTTGCAGCAGCAGATCGACACAGGTAAATTTAGTGATGATTCGAGCGAGTATTTTTTTAATGAATTTTTAAAGTGAGTGTGTGCGAAAATCAGTGCAGTGGCAAAAATTACTTGGTGCGCAACGGTAAACAGTCTAAGTAATACTTGGTAGTAGAAGAGTTAATGAATAAAACTACACATTTTGCACCAAAACTACTCATTTCAGCTATCCACACTACTCGAGACTTGTGTAGGGGGTAAGCAGGTCTGATGTCGTCACACATGTTGTTGTCGTGTCGTCAGGAGAGGAAGCTGGGACAGCGCCTCAACATCATTCTGGTGGCTGAGGGAGCCATTGACCGGGACGGCATCGCCATCACTGCGGACCGCATCAAAAACGTGGGTGGACATTGAGAAAGAGATAGCCCGTCGTGTGTGCACATAAGCGGATATTCCATGCGGAAACCCGTACGCAATCCATAAATAAGTGAAACAAAGAAAGGGGGGAAAAAGATTTACGCACACGTCGGAATTTATCCTATATATAATTATATGCGTACTCTTTTATCCTTCTTTCTTCCACTTATTTAGGGTTTTCCGTACGGAACTTCCGCGTCTAATGTGAACCCTGCCTTAGTGTGTGTGTGTGTGTGTGTGTGTGCGTGCGTGCGTGTGCGTGCGTGTGTGTGCGCGTGTGTGTGTGGGGGAGAGGTATGGTTGAGGGTGGAGATTTTTAATATGTGTGGGGAAAGGGACGGGGTGGTGTGTGTGTGTGTGTATATGTATGTATGATTGTGTGTGGGTGTACTTCCAAATGTTTTATATTGCATTGTAATTTAATTCTTGTGATGTATTTACTGTATATTATGCATGTCTTATTATTTCTATGTTTCTATGTGTGTTTCATGTGCATTCCAGACAAAGAATTTCTTTATGTTTTAAAAAAAACCTGAAACAGACTGCAAACGTTATGTTTTTAAAGGCAATAAATCAGGCATCAGAACGGCCCACGGATCCGCGGATTTCCGCAGTTTTGGTAGCCACTGACCGCGGTTTTGGCACTGCCGGCCGCGGTTTGTACTTCATGAGGCAGCGCGATCTTATTCTCAAATGGTATTCTTAAACGGTTTGTTTTCATACTGCGCCTTGGGAAACGAAAAATCACGGCCATGTTTTTTTTTCTTCCGAGTTTAGAGCTCTCTAGACTCTTACTTTCACTGTTTCCGAGTTTGTTTTGATGACAGTGATTGTGATTTGGGTTTTAAATGTTTTAATTTGGGTCGATTTAGAGGATATGATCGCGGGAGACTACGATGATGTGAGAACTTTAAACTTTTCCGCGAGAAATTGGGTAGCGAATGATCGCAATGATGCCAACTAGAGTTTTGTGGGGTCCGACTTGATGTCGACTCCGAGTCATGGCGAGTGTTGTTGGTCCGCGGATTGGACTCTGGATTATTCTGATGCCTGATAAATGTTGATTGATTGATTGATTGATTGATTGTTGTAGTCATGACGCCTGACATTTTGCTGTCGACAGCTGTTGACGACCGAGCTGAAGTATGACACGCGTGTCACCGTTCTGGGCCACGTTCAGAGGGGAGGGAGCCCCTCAGCTTTCGACAGAATCCTGGTGAGCCTGGAACCATTCTCTTTTACTCTTAAAGACCCACTGGATTAAGTCCCTTGGTTGTTTTTTCTGGGTCGGTGTGGCCCACATACAGACTTTCCTCATATACGATCGAGGCTGCTCTTTAACCCTTTCAAAGCCAGCCATTTTCAGCAACAAAGATCCATTAAGCTTAAACTGGGAAGATACATTTTTTTATCTGCAATATTGAGAATTCCTCGGTGACATATGTAACATTAGGCCTATCCTTACCCCCCAAAATGAAGAAAATAGGGTCTTTGGATAACAGGTTCTGATTTGATGCCTGTTAGTGACATGGGTGTTAAACCATTGTACGCAATCCATAAATTGGTGCTATAATGCGACATTGGCGGTGAAAGGGTTAAAGACCCACCACGTCACGTGTGAAAAAATCACGGTTCTTCACGTGTTTTCCCTCTTATAGCTGGTAAGAAATCTTAAGAAATCTTCCAAGCATAAGAGGGAACGTGACACGTGACGTGGGGGGTCTTTAAAGACCCACTGACCCGGCTGGATTAAGTCCCTTGGTTTTTTTTCTGGGTCGGTGTGGCCCACATACAGACTTTCCTCATATACGATCGAGGCTGCTCTTTAAAGACCCACCACGTCACGTGTCAAAAATCATGGTTTTCACGTGTTTTCCCTCTTATGGCTGGTAAGAAATCTTAAGAAATCTTCCAAGCATAAGAGGGAACGTGACACGTGACGTGGGGGGTCTTTAAAGACCCACTGACCCAGCTGGATTAAGTCCCTTGTTTTTTTGTGGGTCGGTGTGGCCCACATACAGACTTTCCTCATATACGATCGAGGCTGCTCTTTAACCCTTTCAACGCCAGCCATTTTTCAGCTAAAACTTTCCATTACACTTACCTGGGTAGAGAAAAGATTCTGTCTGCAATATTGGGAATTCCTCTGTGACGTGCATAAAATAGGGCCTATCCTTACCTCCCAAAAATAAGAACATAAGGTCACTGGATACCAGACCCTCATTTGATGCCTTTCAGTGACATGGGTGTTAAATCATTGTGGTGCCAAGAGGCGACAGTGGCAATGAAAGGGTTAAAAAGTGATGTCTCATTTTCGTGCATGAGGAAATTTGTATGGGAGCCACACTTGGTCAAAATGAGATTTCTTACCAGCGAGAGAGAGGGAAACACGTAAAGCCCGTGGTTTTCACTCACGGACCTGGTGGGTCTTTAAAGCAGACTCAAATACAAATAAAATGTGTGCAGAATGATCGCAAAATTGCATTGGATCATAAGTTTATTGGAACTCACAAGCATGCATAAATTTGAACGTGATCAAGCCAATAGATTATTATAGGAATTGTTCGGAAATAACTAAGGGGAGTAATTTCATGGTGTGTGGGAGTGATCTTGCTTAATTCAATCGGTCAAACAGGGGAAGCTACTCTAGCATCACTTAGAACACCGTACATCATTCTGAATTTGATGTAATTTATATTTTTACGTCACATTTTGCAAGTTCTATCGGTTTGTGGATACTGGCCGCCCCTCATTTTTTCTCTATAAAAAAATGTTTGCAAGTCGCTGACTCGCATCCTGCGGTTTCAAGCTTCGCCGCCATGCCGCCATTGTTGCTATGGTTTTGACCGAGTAAGTCGAGGTAATTAACTCTAGTTTTTACGAAGTGCTCTCCCCTAGGTTTTTTTTCTCAGAAAATCGTCTATTTGCAAAAAAGCATGTTGCTGTTCGTTTTGGTTTCTTCTGTTTCTACGAAGTCTCGTTTGTAGACGAAAGAGCTGTGACAAGTTCCTACAGTTCCTGAAGCCTGTGACTTTGTCTAATTTGGACGTCGCAGGTGGTCCAAGGATTTTCAATATTACAGAAGTCATGTTTTCGTGAGACTAAATTATTCAGGCATGAGATTTTTCAGCCTTTAGCCTGATCAGGACTCCCAATCATCCCGCAACACAAGGGGTCCCAGGGACTCCTTCACTTACAGCATAGAGGGTCCTAGAGGTGGGATAGAGGGTCCCAGTGGCATTGCGAATGCTAAAAAGAATTTCGTCTAGTGCATCCCTGGGACCCCCTGCACATTCTTTTAGAGGGTCTTTTAGAATTTTAGTGCTTCATAATCATAGACCCCCAAATGGGGGTCCCTGGGAGCCCTACTGATCTCAGGCTTTTTGATGGCCCCAGAGGTCATTTTAGATTTCTAAAAAAAGAAGAGACCATCTGAGTATAGAAATACTTCTTAGGAGTGGATAAAAAATGAACTGAATATGTACATTTTAATTCTAATGCCATTTTCAAGGCTTAACCCTCTTGCATTTATTCCGCCCAAAACCACCCGTCCGGAAGTTGCCTCTGTGTATTCAAGCCGCCCAAAACCGCCCGTAGCTTGCCCCCACTCTGAGACCCCCTTCTGATGGCATTTTCATCACGCACTAAGTTCTGGCTTGTTATGCACACACTATGAAGGACCTTCTCACTTGCAATGATGTGATAGTAACTGTATGGGTCCCTGGGTGTGCTTCAGAAGACAGATTTTCCTGAAAATGTAAGAAGAGATTAGGTATTAGGTACTTTATAGTCAAAGAGGCGTCTCTGTGAAATTCGGGTTGCTCCCACCTGGAGAGTGCGTCGCAGCCAGAGGCGCGCCACCCATTTTTTGTTTGTTTTTTGCATGCGATTTATGTGTGACTGATGAGGAAGGAAAGGGGGGGGGGGGGGGGTAAATTTTGACCAAATGACAACTTTTTCGTTGCCACTGGGTTTAACGTATGCTAAGTAGCAGTGCATGGGCACACGGGACCTCGGTTTATCGTCTCATCCGAAAGACTCCATGTTCAGACCGTAAGGCCTAGTGCAAAGTGAGAGGAAAAGATCCCCTGTACCCAGGTTCGAACTTGGGTTTACTTGACACGAAGCGAACGCGCTACCACTGTGCCACTCTACACCACAAAAGAATCCGAACACTGGAAGAAGCTTTGTCTGTAACAAATGCGAATGCCAGAGGGTTAAATCACAACCAAAAAAGCTTCAGTTTCAGGGGCCTTCAGCCTTTTTCATCTGCTTTTCAGCCTACCGTACTTTTCGGCTCATTAGGCGCTGCTGTGTATAAGGCGAATAGGGCAATTTTTCAAGAAAAATCTGACAAAATCCAGGTAAAAGGCGCCCTCGTTCATAAGGCGATACACACCTCACAACAGAAAGTGGAAGTTTGAAGCCCGTACACGTCCTGTAAACGATTACCGACCGCCATTTTGTTGTCGTAAACGAGAGTTGGCTCCCTTCTCAAATAATCGAAAGTTCTGTTTTTGCGACTTCCGGTTGTTGTGTTTGGCCAATTCTTCGCGAAAACTGGTAGAATTATGGCATTTTAAGCTCTACAACGATGCTTTTTACATCCAATGAAGGGTTATGGCATCTGTTGGACGGTATCTCGGACGATAATAGGGATTTTGAAGCATTTTAACGTGAGTATTCGTCGTATCGGCGACTCGTTACCACTTTCGATGTTGTGACTCACAGTAGACTGTACTGAGTACGGCAATCGTTGCCTCTCTTCTCACGATTTTGTTCACTTATAGGGCGCCCTCGTTTATTAGGCGCATAGGTCGAAATTGGAGAAAAAAAATATCGCCTTATAGTCCGAAAAATACGGTAAATCATAATTTACCAATCTCGTGCCTGCTAGTAATGCAAATGGCCAGTTGGTCCCTGGCTCTAGATCTACGGCAACACAAAAGTAATTTTTGGCTCACTCGTGTTACCGAAGGTAACACGAAGTGAGTCTATAGTATGATAGTTGTTCGGTTGTGTGTGTGTGTGTGTGTGTGTGTGTGTGTTGCGTCCGTGGTCTAATCTCCAAACTTTGACGTTGACATTTTCTCGGGAAATAGAAGGCATACATTGTTCAAACTTTGCACACATATAGATGTCTATGCAAGCTTTCAAACAATAATGATTTGAATAATTGAGTACTTAAAACAACACTGTAAACAGATAACAAACAGATAACATTTTAGATTAGTGGGTTAGAGAGTATTCAACAGGCAACCTGAGTTAAGAAAACTCATCAACACTGAAATCCTCGATAGCTCATTGGTAGAGTGTCTGTCTGTCTGTCATGCCAATGGTTCTGGGTCCGATTCTTGGCACGGGCACTTTAAAAAAAAAATTTTTTTAGTTGTATCCATTAACGATAGTTTCATTTGTACTTTAACATTTTATTGGCAATCTTGTACTTTAGACACCCCCCTCAATCTTTGTTGTTGTCCCACATGTTCCTGTTCGAATGAGCCTTGAAGGCTTTGCCTCTTGTTTGGAAATAAAATTATGAATGCTCAGTTTATCTTGGAAAATTTGACATTCATCTACATGCCTGCTTTTGCAACAAAAAACATGATATTCATGTGAAGGCTGAACAAAAACAAAAGGCTGAACAAAAACATGAAAGCTTCAGGGCTCCCAGGGACCCCCATTTGGGGGTCTATGAAGCACTAATATTCTAAAGGACCCTCCAAAAGAGCGTGCACAGGGTCTCAGGGATGCACTATAAAAGTTATTTTTTAGCATTTGCAATGCCACTGGGACCCTCTATTCCGCCTCTAGGACTCTCTATGCCATAAGTGAAGGAGTCACACTGGGACCCCTTGTTTTGCGGGACGATAGGGAGCCCTGGAGCTTGCACGTAGACACGGTCATCCTCGGTACGTTATTTCATTGAGGATGTACGCAGGGGTGCAACTTTTCCTGGTACAGACAAACCCCTATTTTATGACCCTCTGTTAAGCGACCACCTCTCATTTGAGACCGGTTTTGTTGGCACGGATGCATTTTACTATGTAAACGACCTCTCTTAAACGACTTCCTCTAAAACGCGACTTACGACCGATGGCGGAAAGCGTAGGAAAAGCACGAAAACCACTGACTTTGAAAAAGAAAACCACTGACTTTGGACGAGAGTGGAGGTGATTAACAGAAGTCGGCGAAGTGAAACTGTAATACATCGATTGCACAATCCTATGGAGTTGGAAAGACCCAAATCCAGTTTTAATATGTCATTGTATGTGTGCATGAAGAAGAGAGTATGAACTGTGCTGAACTTTTTCTTTCTACGGCTGCCAGTGAAAACCTCCGTCATACGACCCCTCCAATTTACGACCGATTTTTTCCATTTTGGAAGTCTTAAAATAGAGGTTTTGGAACAACGTCTTAAAATTTTAGAAAAGGAATTGTCTGTATTAAATTTGTCAACAAGATTTCCTGTGTTTTTTCAAAATATTTAAACTTACTTGGGTAGAGAAATAAAAAAATGGAATTTCCTTTTCCTCTGTGACATATTAAATTTTGTCAAAATTAAGAGAACAGGGTCTTTGTGTTTCTGCTGTATTTTTCACCGCCAAATTCATCCATTATTAAATTTACTTGGGTAGAGAACAAAATCCATCTGCAGTATTGGGGATTCCTTTGTGACATATATAAAATAAGGCCTATCCTTGCTTCCCAAAATTAAGACAAAATAGGGTCTTTGGATAACAGACCCTGATTTGATGCCTTTTAGTGACATGGTGTTAAATCATTGTGGTGCTAAAATGAACGTTGGCGGTGGGTTAAATCATTGTTGGTTGGCGGTGAAAGGGTTAAAATAAGTATTTGTATAAATTGTGGACAAAGCAAACTAAAATACCTTCATAAATCAATTTTTGCTTCAGCTGCAGGGGGACATTGCCCCTGGACCCCAGCCTTTCAGGGTTTTTTCATTTTGTGTAGTTGTACCCTGTTTGGCCTTCCTACAGACGAAATTACTCGCCTACAGCGAGTTCAAAACAGTGCAGCCCGCCTCATACTGCGTAAGCGCAAGCGTGATCACGTCACGCCACTTCTGAAGGAACTCCATTGGCTCCCTGTGCAGTCCCGCCTTCAGTATAAGCTGGCTGTCCTATCCTTCTGTCACTTTGAACAGACCCTTCCGCCTTACCTCTCCAGTGCTCTTCACACCTACACTCCTTCCCCGCTCACTCAGGTCCTCAAACACAAAACTTCTGAAAGTTCCAAAAACAAATCTAAAATCATTTGGTGACCGCAGTTTCAGTTTCAGTGCCCCTGCTGTTTGGAATTCCCTCCCAGTCGATCTCCGCCATGAACCAACTATCTCTACTTTCAAAGCTAAGCTCAAGACTCACTACTTTCAAAGCTCATTCGGTTTGTAAATGTTTCCTTTTTGATCTTGCACCTGGGTGAATGATTGGGTAAAAATGTCTTGTGTGACTGCGGGTGTATCAGTGAATGGAAGCGCCTTGAGTGTAAAATAATTATAGAAAGGCGCTATAGAAATGCTATCAATTATTATTATTATTATTTGTGTACGTGTTCTCAGGGTTCCAGGATGGGAGCGGAGGCAGTCCTGGCCCTGATGGATGCCAACCCAGACACCCCGGCGTGTGTGGTGTCCCTGGAGGGGAATCAGACCGTGCGGGTACCCCTCATGGAGTGTGTCAGCAGGGTGAGATCCCCTGACAGATAACAATAGTAATTAGAGGATATACCCAAGTTCCTTAAGAGCAAACATGGGAGGATTCCCCATTTCCAGACACCCCGGCGTGTGTGGTGTCCCTGGAGGGGAATCAGACCGTGCGGGTACCCCTCATGGAGTGTGTCAACAGGGTTCCACCCCTAATAATTAGAGGGTTTGCCTAAGCCCCTTAAGAGCAAACATGGGAGGATTCCCCAGTTCCACGCCCCTTAAGATGAGAGGGTTTACCTAAGCTCCTTAAGAGCAAACATGGGAGGATTCCCCATTTCCCCCCCCCCCCCTCCCAACCACCCCAGACCGTGCGGGTGCCCCTCATGGAGTGTGTCAACAGGGTGAGATCCCCTGACAGATAACAATAGTAATTAGAGGATATACCTAAGTTCCTTAAGAGCAAACATGGGAGGATTCCCTATTTGCACCCCCTAATAATTAGAGTGTTTACCTAAGCTCCTTAACAGCAAACATGGGAGAATTCCCCATTTCCACCCCCAGACCGTGGTGCGTGCCCCTCATGGAGTGTGTCAACAGGGTGAGCTCCGTAGTAAACTGCCCATAAATTTCTCCATGCTTAACCCCTTCAAGACATCACTGCCTCAAACCAGCATCGCTCTATGGTGTGTGTGTGTGTGCACATGTGTGCATGCGTGCCTAAATTCATTCATATGAACCTTACATCATGGTGATTCTGTCGCAGACTAAAGACACACGCTCTGTATGTGTGTGTGTCTGTGTGTGCACATGTGTGCAGGCATGCTTAAATTCATTCATATGAACCTTACATCATGGTGATTCTGTTGCAGACTAAAGAAGCGGTGTTGTGTGTGTGTGTGTGCACATGTGTGCATGCGTGCCTAAATTCATTCATATGAACCTTGCATCATGGTGATTCTGTCGCAGACTAAAGACACACGCTCTGTATGTGTGTGTGTCTGGTGTGTGCACATGTGTGCAGGCACATGCTATAAATTCATTGATATGAAACCTTACATCATGGTGGATTCTGTTGCAGACTAAAGACTCCTGTGGTGTGGTGTGTTTGGTGTAGTGTGTGTGTGTGTGTGTGTTGTGTGTGTTGTGTGCATGTTTGCATGCATGCCTAAATTCATTCATTTGAACCTTACAATCATCATAGTGATTCTGTCGCAGACGTAAAGATCATGCACTGTGTGTGTGTGTGTGCCAAATGTGTGCTGCACTAGCCTATATTCATTCTGTGAACGTACAATCATCATGTGATTCTGTCGCAGACTATAGAGCACGCTCTGTGTGTGTGTTTGTGTGTGGTGTGTGGCACAATTGTTCACATGCGTGCCTAGGATTCATTCATATGACCCTTTACATGCATGGTGGATTCTGTTGCAGTCTAAAGACGTACGCACTCTGTGTGTGTGTGTTGTGTGTGTGGTGGTGTATGTGTGTGTGTGTGTGCACATGTGTACTGCTGCCTAACGTCATTCATTGAACCATTACATCATGTGTGTGTGTGTGTGTGTGCAGACTAAAGACGTGTGTGTGTGTGCACATGTTCATCAAATGCACTAAATTCATTCATATGAACCTTACATCATGGTGATTCTGTCGCAGACTAAAGACGTACGCTCTGTGTGTATGTGTGGGTGTATATGTGTGTGTGTGTGTGTGTGTGTGTGCACATGTGTGCATGCGTTGCCTAAATTCATTCAGATGAACCTTACATCATGGGTTGATTCAGTCGCAGACTAAAGAACGTACGCTCGGTGTGTGTGTGTGTGTGGGGATGTATCTACCTGTATATGTGTGTGTGGGGGGGTTTGTGTGTGCTCATGTGTGCATGCATGCCTAAATTCATTCATATGAACCTTACAATCATCATGGTGATTCTGTCGCAGACTAAAGATGTGCACGCTCTGTGTTTGTGTGTGTGTGCCATAGTTTGCATGCATGCCTAAATTCATTCAGATGAACCTTACAATCATCATGGTGATTCTGTCACAGACTAAAGACGGCACGTCTCTGTGTGTGGTGTGGTGTGTGTGTGTGTATATATGTTTGTGTGTGTGTGTGTGGCACCATGTTGTGCATGCGTGCCTAAATTCATTCAGATGAACCTTACAATCATCATGGTGATTCTGTCGCAGACTAAAGACGTAAACGCTCTGTTGTTGTGTGTGTGTGCACATGTGTGCATGCATGCCTAAATTCATTCATATGAACCTTACAATCATCATGGTGATTCTGTCGCAGACTAAAGATGCACGCTCTGTGTGTGTGTGCGTGTGCGCACATGTGTTGCATGCCATGCCTAAATTCATTCATATGAACCTTACAATCATCATGGTGATTCTGTCGCAGACTAAAGATGCACGCTCTGTGTGTGTGTGCGTGTGTGCACCATTTGTGCATGCAATGCCTAAATTCATTCATATGAACCTTACAATCATCATGGTGATTCTGTCACAGACTAAAGATGCACGCTC
The DNA here is from genome assembly GCA_017654935.2 of Phymorhynchus buccinoides. NCBI lineage: Eukaryota > Metazoa > Mollusca > Gastropoda > Neogastropoda > Raphitomidae > Phymorhynchus > Phymorhynchus buccinoides. The sequence continues at coordinate 11,456,330 of CM065711.1, forward strand.
TGTGTGTTGTGTGCGTGTGTGCACATGTGTGCATGCGTGCCTAAATTCATTCATATGAACCTTACAATCATCATTGTGATTCTGTCGCAGACTAAAGATGCCCACTCTGTGTGTGTGTGTGTGCGCGACATTGTATGCATGCTAGCCTAAATTCATTCATATGAACCTTACAATCATCATGGTGATTCTGTCGCAGACTAAAGAATGCACGCATCTGTGTGTGTGTGGTGGTGCTCACATGTGTTGCATTACATGCCTACATTGCATTCATATGAACCTTACAATCAACATGGTGATTCTGTTTGCAGACTGAAAGTATGCACGCTCTGTGTGTGTGTGTGTGTGCGACTATTTGTGCATGCATGACCTACAATGAAATAATTCATTCATAGGAAGACTTAACAATCAATCATGTTGATTCTGGTCGCAGACGAACGATGCAAACGCGCTGTTGTTGTGTGTGTGTGCACATGTGTGCATGCGTGCCTAAATTCATTCAGATGAACCTTACAACCATCATGGTGATTCTGTCGCAGACTAAAGAAGCACCCTCTGTGTGTGTGTGTGTGTGCGCACATAGTGTTCATGCATAGCCAAATTCTTCCTATGAACCTTACAATCATCATTGTGATTCTGTCGCAGACTAAAGATGCACGCTCTGTGTGTGTGTGTGTGCGCACATGTGTGCATGCATGCCTAAATTCATTCATATGAACCTTACAATCATCATAGTGATTCTGTCGCAGACTAAAGATGCACGCTCTGTGTGTGTGTGTGTGCGCAAATGTGTGCATGCATGCCTAAATTCATTCATATGGAAACCTTACAATAATCATGGTGATTCTGTCGCCAGACTAAAGATGCACGACTCGTGTGTGTGTGTGTGCGACATGTGTGCATGAGCCTAAATTAATTCATATGAACCTTACAATCATCATGGTGATTCTGTCGCATGGACTAAAGAGCACGCTATGTGTGTGTGTTGTGTTGGCACATAGTGTGCATGCATGGCCTAAATTCATTCATATGATCATATGAATGAATTTAGGGCATGCATGCACACATGTGAGCACACACACACACACAGAGCTGTGCATATTTAGTCTGCGACAGAATCCACCATTGATGATTTGTAAGGTTCATATTGACTGAATTTAGGTATGCATTTGCCACATGTGCGCACACACACACACCCAGAGCGTGCATCTTTAAGTCTGCGCGGACAGAATCACCATGATGATGTAAGGTTCATATGAATGAATTTAGGCATGCAGGGCACACATGCGCACACACACACACACAAGCGTGCATCTTTAGTCTCGGACAGAATCACCAGAGATTGTAAGGTTTCATATGAATGAATTTAGGCAGGCATGCACAATTCATGTGCGCACACACACACACACAGAGCGTTGCACTTTAGTCTGCGACAGAATCACCATGATGATTGAAGGTTCATATGAATGAATTTAGGCATGCATGCACACATGTGCGCACACCACACACACAGAGTGTGCAATCTTTAGTCTGCGACAGAATCCTATGATGATTGTAAGGTCATATGAATGAATTTAGGCATGCATGCACACACATGTGCGGCACACACACACACACACAGAGCTTGCATCTTCAGTCTGCGACAGAATCCACCATGATGATTGTAAGTTCATATGATGAATTTAGGCATGCATGCACACATGTGCGCAACACACACACACACAGAGGCGTGATCTTGTGTCTGCGACAGAATCACTATGATGATTGTAAGGATTTTCATATGAATGAATTGAGGCATGCATGCACACATGTGCGCCACACACACACACAGAGCGTGCATCTTAGTCTGCGACAGAATCACCATGATGATTGTAAGGTTCATAGAATGAATTTAGGCATTGCATGCAACCATGTGCGCACACACACACACACACAGAGCGTGCATTTTAGTCTGGACAGAATCACCATGATGATTGTTAACGGTTCATCTGAATGAATTTAGGCATGCATGGCCATAACATGTGCACACACCACACACACACAGCGTGCATCTTTAGTCTGCGACAGACTCACCATGATGATTGTAAGGTTCATAGAATGAATTAGCATGCATGCACCACATTGTTGCGCACACACACACACACAGCAGAGCGTGCATCTTTAGTCTGCGACAGAATCACCCTGATGATTTGTAAGTGTTCTATGAATGAATTTAGCATGCATGCACACATGGCGCACACACACACACACAGAGCGTGCATTACTTTAGTCTGCGACAGAATCACATGAGATTGTAAGGTTCATATGAATGAATTTAGGCAGCATGCACACATGTGCGCACACGCACACACACACAGAGCGTGCATTCTTTATTCTGCGACAGAATCACATGATGATTGTAAGGTTCATATTGAATGAATTTATGCATGCATGCACACCATGCCGAGCACAACACACACACAGAGCGTGCATCTTTAGTTCTGCGACAGATCACCATGATGATTGTAAGGTTATATGAATGAAGTTAGGCTATGCATGCACACATGTGCGCACACGCACACACACACAGAGCTGTTGATCTTAGTCTGCGACAGAACACCATGAGATTGTAGGTTCATATGAATGACTTTAGGCATGCATGCACAATGGCGCACACGCACACACAACACAGAGCGTGATCCTTTAGTCTGCGGACAGAATACCATGATGAGGGTAAGGTTCAATGAATGACTTAGGCATGCATGCACACATGTGCGCACACACACACACACACACAGAGCGTGCATCTTTAGTATGCGACAGAATCACCATGTGAGTGTAAGGTTCATATGAATGATTTTAGGCACGCATGCACCCATGTGCGCAACACACACCACACACAGAGCGTGCATCTTAGTCTGTGCAGAATCAACTCATGATGATTGTAAGGTTCAATAATGAAGAATTTAGGCATGCATGCACACATGTTCACACACACACAACACAGAGCGTGCATCTTAGTCTTGACAGAATCCCCATGATGATTGGTAAGGTTTCATATGAATGATTTAGGCATGCATGCACACATGTGGGCACACACACACACCACAAACATATACACACACACACACACAACACACACCACAAGCGTAACGTCTTTAGTCTGCGACAGAATCACCATGATGATTGTAAGGTTCATCTGAATGAATTTAGGCACGCATGCACACATGTGCACACACACACACACACACACCACACATATACACACACACTACACACAGAGCGTACGTCTTTAGTCTGCGACAGAATCACCATGATGTAAGGTTCATATGAATGAATTTAGGCATGCATGCACACATGTGCACCACACACACACACACACACACACACACACACACACACCACGCACATTACACACACAACAACACACACACACACACACAGCAGAATGTATGTTATTCGACTGCACAGAATCACCATGATGTAAGGTTCCTCTAAAAAGAATGATTTAGGCACGCATGCAACACATGTGCACACGACACACACACACACACACATATCACACACACATACACACACACACTCACACACACACTGTGACGCACACACACACACACACACAGCGTGCATCTTTAGTCTGCGACAGAATCACTATGATGATTGTAAGGTTCAAATGAATGAATTTAGGCATGCATGCAACATGCCACACACACACACACACACAGACACACACACCACACACACACACACACAGCGCTCTTTTAGGTCTGCAAGCAGAATCACCATGATGTAAGGTTCATATCAATGAATTTAAGCATGCCTGCACACATGTGCACACACGAGACACACACACATACAGAGCGTGTGTCTTTAGTCTGCGACAGAATCTAACCATGATGCAAGGTTCTATGATGAATTTAGGCATGCATGAACACATGTGCGCTACACACAAGACACACCGCTTCTTTATCTGCACAGAATCACCATGATGTAAGGTTCATATGAATGAATTTAGGCATGCCTGCACACATGTGCACACACGAGACACACACACATACAGAGCGTGTGTCTTTAGTCTGCGACAGAATCACCATGATGCAAGGTTCATATGAATGAATTTAGGCACGCATGCACACATGTGCACACACACACACACCATAGAGCGATGCTGGTTTGAGGCAGTGATGTCTTGAAGGGGTTAAGCATGGAGAAATTTATGGGCAGTTTACTACGGAGCTCACCCTGTTGACACACTCCATGAGGGGCACGCACCACGGTCTGGGGGTGGAAATGGGGAATTCTCCCATGTTTGCTGTTAAGGAGCTTAGGTAAACACTCTAATTATTAGGGGGTGCAAATGGGGAATCCTCCCATGTTTGCTCTTAAGGAACTTAGGTATATCCTCTAATTACTATTGTTATCTGTCAGGGGATCTCACCCTGTTGACACACTCCATGAGGGGCACGCACCACGGTCTGGGGTGGTTGAGAGGGGGGGGGGGGAAATGGGGAATCCTCCCATGTTTGCTCTTAAGGAGCTTAGGTAAACCCTCTCATTATAAGGCGTGGAACTGGGGAATCCTCCCATGTTTGCTCTTAAGGGGCTTAGGCAAACCCTCTAATTATTAGGGGTGGAAATGGGAAATCAACGGGGAATCCTCCCATGTTTGCTCTTAAGGAACTTGGGTATATCCTCTAATTACTATTGTTATCTGTCAGGGGATCTCACCCTGCTGACACACTCCATGAGGGGTACCCGCACGGTCTGATTCCCCTCCAGGGACACCACACACGCCGGGGTGTCTGGGTTGGCATCCATCAGGGCCAGGACTGCCTCCGCTCCCATCCTGGAACCCTGAGACACGTAACAAATAATAATAATAATAGTTGGAACCCTGAGAACACGTACACAAATAATAATAATAATAATTGATAGCACTTATATAGCGCCTTTCTATAATTATTTTAAACTCAAGGCGCTTCCATTCACTGATACACCCGCAGTCACACAAAACATTATTACCCAATCATTCACCCAGGTACAAGATCAAGAAGGAAAAAATTTACAAACCGAATGAGCTTTGAAATTAGTGAGTCTTGAGCTTAGCTTTGAAACTAGAGATAGTTGGTTCATCGACTGGGAGTGAGGCGGAGATCGACTGGGAGTTGAATTCCAAACAGCAGGGGCACTGAAGCTGAAACTGCGGTCACCAAATGATTTTAGATTTGTTTTTGGAACTTTCAGAAGTTTTGTGTTTGAGGACCTGAGTGAGCGGGGAGGAGTGTAGGTGTGAAGAGCACTGGAGAGGTAAGGCGGAAGGGTCTGTTCAAAGTGACGGAAGGATAGGACAGCCAGCTTATACTGAAGGCGGGACTGCACAGGGAGCCAATGGAGCTACTTCAGAAGTGGTGTGACGTGATCACGCTTGCGCTTACGCAGTATGAGGCGGGCTGCACTGTTTTGAACTTGCTGTAGGCGAGTAATTTCTTCTGTAGGAAGGTCAAACAGGGTACAACTACACAAAATGAAAAAAAAAACAAAGGCCGGGGTCCAGGGGTAATGTCCCCCTGCAGCTGAAGCAAAAATTGATTTATGAAGGTATTTTAGTTTGCTTTCTTCCACAATTTATACAAAATACTTATTTTAACCCTTTCACGCCCACGTCAACAATGGTTTAACAACCTTTTCACCGCCAAAGTCGCATTTAGCACCACAGTGATTATAACACCTATGTCACTAAAAGGCATCAAATTGGGGTCTATTATCCAAAGACCCTATTTTTGTCTTAGTTTTGGGAAGCAAGGATAGACCTTATTTTATAAATGTCACAGAAGAGTCCCCAATACTGCAGATGGATTTTGGGGGGGGGGCTCTACCCAAGTAAATTTAATGGAATGTTTGGCTGAAATGTGGCTGGCGGTGAAAGGGTTTTAAAAAGGCATCAAATCAGGGTGTGTTATCCAAAGACCCTGTTCTCTTAATTTTGGGAGGTAAGGATCTATAGGCTTTACTTTAAATATGTCACAAAGGAATCCTCAATATTACAGACATTTTTTTATTTCTCTACCCAAGTAAGTTTAATGGATATTTTGAAAATACAGCAGACACACAAAGATCTTGTTTTGACAAATTTAAAAAAAAAGGAACTTCCCTTTTCTGGTAAAATTCAAAAACAGGAAATCGTTGTATACAGACAAAACTCTATTTTAAGACTTCCCAAAATGTCCGGAAAAATCGGTCGTAAATTGGAGGGGTCGTATGACGGAGGTTTTCACTGGCAGCCGTAGAAAGAAAAAGTTCAGCACAGTTCATAATCTCTTCTTCATGCACACATACAATGACATATTAAAACTGGATTTGGGTCTTTCCAACTCCATAGGATTGTGCAATCGATGTATTACAGTTTCACTTCGCCGACTTCTTTTAATCACCTCCACTCTCGTCCAAAGTCAGTGGTTTTCTTTTTCAAAGTCAGTGGTTTTCGTGCTTTTCCTACGCTTTCCGCCATCGGTTCGTACGTCGCGTTTTAGAGGAAGTCGTTTGAAGAGAGGTCGTTTACATAGTAGAAATGCATCCGTGCCAACAAATCCGGTCTCAAATGAGAGGTGGTTGCTTAACAGAGGGTTGTAAAATAGGGGTTTGTCTGTACCAGGAAAAGTTGCACCCCTGCGTACATCCTCAATGAAATAACGTACCGAGGATGACCGTGTCTACGTGCAAGCTCCAGGGCTCCCTATCGTCCCGCAAAACAAGGGGTCCCAAGGACTCCTTCACTTACAGTATAGAGGGTCCTAAAGGCAGGATAGAGGGTCCCCAGTGGCATTGTGAATGCTAAAAATAACTTTTATAGTGCATCCCTGAGACCCTGTGCACGCTCTTTTGGAGGGTCCTTTAGAATATTAGTGCTTCAAATAGACCCCCAATGGGGGTCCCTGGGAGCCCTTAAGCTTTTCAGTTTTTGTTCAGCCCCTTCCCATGAATATCATGTTTTTTGTTGCCAAAAGCAGCCTGTAGAATGAATTTTCAAATTTTCCAAGATAAAGTGAGTCATTTCATAAATTTTATTTCAAACAAGAGGCAAAGCTTCAAGGCTCACTCGAACAGGCACAAACAAACAAAGATTGAGGGGGGTGTCAAAAGTACAAGATTTCCAATAACATTTTAAAGTACAAATGAAACTACCGTTAATGGATACAACTAAAAACTTTTTTAAAAGTGCCTGTGCCCAGAATCGGACCCGGAACCATTGGCATTACAGACACTCTAACAATGGGCTATCGATGCTTTCACTGTGGAATACTTTTCTTAACTCATGTTGCCTGTTGAAAACTATCTTACCCACTAATCTAAAATGTTATCGGGGAGGGGAGGGGGGAGGTGTTTGTTATCTGTTTACAGTGTTGCTTTAGGTATTTAATTATTCAAATCATTATTGTTTGAAAGCTTGCATAGACTTCTATATGTGTGCAAAGTTTGAACATTGTATGCTTTCTATTTCCCGATAAAATGCCAACGTCAAAGTTTGGAGATTAGACCACATCGACGCAAAACACACACACACACACACGCCCCGCAAAAACCAGCACACAATACAGTGGACTAGGGGAGACCCTCCTCAACGCCCCACGCCACGTTTACTCAGGGTTAACAACCGTGACCCTCCACACACTTTTGTGTACCCTAAACATCAAGCAACACACACCCACACTGACACACCAACAACACCACCACCCCAATGACCGAAAACAAAATGATATATAGCTTATTTGAAAAATCACTTTCCTGGGTTAACTTTTTCTTCTCCAAAAACGGCCTATGAGCCAAAAAATGGGTAATCGAAGGATTAAACGGCGCCCCCAACTGCCCTCTAATTCTTATGGGAGAGAAAAAATGGCCATACTTTTTTTATTCCCCCCTTAATCGAAATTTGTATTTCCTGCCTAGCGAGTATCAGATACGACTGTTACTCTTGTTATAACCCCAACCAACTTATGGGTGTTTTTTTATGCCGAGCGTTTCCGCAAGCCAACCCATGCTTTAATCTTTATTTCTACGGGGAAAGGGCAAATTCCGGGGTTGGGGGTAAAATCCCATAGGTGTACAATTTTTCCTTTTCGGGCCGTTGCTTGGTTCACTAGATTTTCATAAAGGGAAACACAAAAACATATAAAGTTTTTGTTGTTTAATAAATTAGACTTACTCTTTTATACGACAACAAATTGGCGGTATTGTTTTCGTTTTTTGAAGATTTCCGGGCTTCAAACTTCCACTGTGTGTTTTGCACTCTGGCCTCGCGGTCATTGCCCTCCAGGGCTCCACTTTTTTTCCATTCATCCCTTTGAGATATATTCTCTTAAATATCCCTATTTGCCTTGTACACAGCAGCGCCTTAATGACCCAGGTAGGAACGTTTTTTTTAAGCAGAATTTTCCACACATTTTTTTTTTTATTTCAAACTGACAAGCTTTTTTTTGGTTGTGATGTTTACCCTCTGTGGCATTCGCATTTGTTTACAGACAAAGCTTCCTTTCCCAGTGTTCGGATTCTTTATGGTGTATAGTGGCACAGTGGTATCGCGTTCGCTTCTTGTCAAGTAAGCCCGAGTTCGAACCTGTTTACAGGGGATTTTTCCTCTCACTTTTTACTAGGCCTTCACTAGGTCTGAACATGGAGTCTTTCGGATGAGACGATAAAACCGAGGTCCCGTGTTGCCCATGCACTTAGCACACGTTATTCCTAGTGGCAACGAAAAAGTTGTCCTTTTGTCAAAATTTACCCCCCCCCCCGCCCCCCCCACCCCCCCTTTCCTTCCTCATCAGTCACACATAAACGCATGCAAAAAACAAACAAAAAATGGGTGGCGCGCCTCTGACTGCGCATTTTGTGACGCACTCTAATCTTTCCAGGTGGGAGCAACCCGAATCACATCACAGAGACTTCTTCATAGCCTCTTGATGAAAAAACTATAAAGTGGGGGGCGCCTACTACCTAATCTTTCTTACATTTTCAGGGAAATCTGTCTTCTGAAGCACACAGAGTACCAGAATACCATAAAGTTACTATCAGCACACACAGTACCATACAGTTACTATCACATCATTGCAAGTGAGAGGCTTCTTCATAGTGTGTGCATAACAAGCCAGAACTTAGTGCGTGATGAAAATGCCATCAGAGGGGGGTCTCAGAGTGGGGGCAAGCTACGGGCGGTTTTGGGCGACTTGAATACACAGAGGCAACTTCAGGCTGGCGGTTTTGGCTGGAATAAATGCAAGAGGGTTAAGCCTTGAAAATGGCATTAGAATTAAAATGTACATATTCAGTTCATTTTTATCCACTCCTAAGAAGTATTTCTATACTCAGATGGTCTCTTCTTTTTTTAGAAATCTAAAATGACCTCTGGGGCCATCAAAAAGCCTGAGATCAGTAGGGCTCCCAGGGACCCCCATTTGGGGGTCTATGATTATGAAGCACTAAAATTCTAAAAGACCCTCTAAAAGAATGTGCAGGGGGTCCCAGGGATGCACTAGAGAAAATCTTTTTAGCATTCGCAATCGCTATGCCACTGGGACCCTCTATCCCACCCTCTAGGACCCTCTATGCTGTAAGTGAAGGAGTCCCTGGGGACCCCTTGTGTTGCGGGACTGATTGGGAGTCCTGATCAGGCTAAAGGCTGAAAAATCTCATGCCTGAATAATTTAGTCTCACGAAAACATGACTTCTGTAATATTGAAAATCCTTGGACCACCTGCGACGTCCAAATTAGACAAAGTCACAGGCTTCAGGAACTGTAGGAACTTGTCACAGCTCTTTCGTCTACAAACGAGACTTCGTAGAAACAGAAGAAACCAAAACGAACAGCAACATGCTTTTTTGCAAATAGACGATTTTCTGAGAAAAAAAACCTAGGGGAGAGCACTTCGTAAAAACTAGAGTTAATTACCTCGACTTACTCGGTCAAAAACATAGCAACAATGGCGGCATGGCGGCGAAGCTTGAAACCGCAGGATGCGAGTCAGCGACTTGCAAACATTTTTTTATAGAAAAAATGAGGGGCGGCCAGTATCCACAAACTAATACAACTTGCAAAATGTGACGTAAAAATATAAATTACATCAAATTCAGAATGATGTACGGTGTTCTAAGTGATGCTAGAGTAGCTTCCCCTGTTTGACCGATTGAATTAAGCAAGATCATTCCCACACACCATGAAATTACTCCCCTTAGTTATTTCCGAACAATTCCTATAATAATCTATTGGCTTGATCACGTTCAAATTTATGCATGCTTGTGAGTTCCAATAAACTTATGATCCAATGCAATTTTGCGATCATTCTGCACACTTTTTATTTGTATTTGAGTCTGCTTTAAAGACCCACCAGGTCCGTGAGTGAAAACCACGGGCTTTACGTGTTTCCCTCTCTCTCGCTGGTAAGAAACCTTATTTTGACCAAGTGTGGCTCCCATACAAATTTCCTCATGCACGAAAATGAGACATCACTTTTTAACCCTTTCATTGCCACTGTCGCCTCTTGCACCACAATGATTTAACACCCATGTCACTGAAAGGCATCAAATGAGGGTCTGGTATCCAGTGACCTTATATTGTTCTTAATTTTGGGAGGTAAGGATAGGCCCTATTTTATGCATGTCACAGAGGGAATCCCCAATATTTGCAGACAGAATCTTTTCTCTACCCAGGTAAGTGTAATGGAAAGTTTTAGCTGAAAAATGGCTGGCGTTGAAAGGGTTAAAGAGCAGCCTCGATCGTATATGAGGAAAGTCTGTATGTGGGCCACACCGACCCTGACAAAAAAACAAGGGACTTAATCCAGCCTGGGTCAGTGGGTCTTTAAAGACCCCCCACGTCACGTGTCACGTTCCCTCTTATTGCTTGGAAGATTTCTTAAGATTTCTTACCAGCCATAGGAGGGAAAACACGTGAAAACCATGATTTTTAGACACGTGACGTGGTGGGTCTTTAAAGAGCAGCCTCGATCGTATATGAGGAAAGTCTGTATGTGGGCCACACCGACCCAGAAAAAAAACCAAGGGACTTAATCCAGCCGGGTCAGTGGATCTTTAAAGACCCCCCACGTCACGTGTCACGTTCCCTCTTATGCTTGGAAGATTTCTTAAGATTTCTTACCAGCTATAAGAGGGAAAACACGTGAAAACCGTGATTTTTTCACACGTGACGTGGTGGGTCTTTAACCCTTTCACACGCCAATGTCGCATTATAGCACCAATTTATGGATTGCGTACAATGGTTTAACACCCATGTCACTAACAGGCATCAAATCAGAACCTGTTATCCAAAGACCCTATTTTCTTCATTTTGGGGGGGTAAGGATAGGCCTAATGTTACATATGTCACCGAGGAATTCTCAATATTGCAGATAAAAAAATGTATCTTCCCAGTTTAAGCTTAATGGATCTTTGTTGCTGAAAATGGCTGGCTTTGAAAGGGTTAAAGAGCAGCCTCGATCGTATATGAGGAAAGTCTGTATGTGGGCCACACCGACCCAGAAAAAAACAACCAAGGGACTTAATCCAGTGGGTCTTTAAGAGTAAAAGAGAATGGTTCCAGGCTCACCAGGATTCTGTCGAAAGCTGAGGGGCTCCCTCCCCTCTGAACGTGGCCCAGAACGGTGACACGCGTGTCATACTTCAGCTCGGTCGTCAACAGCTGTCGACAGCAAAATGTCAGGCGTCATGACTACAATCAATCAATCAATCAACATTTATCAGGCATCAGAATAATCCAGAGTCCAATCCGCGGACCAACAACACTCGCCATGACTCGGAGTCGACATCAAGTCGGACCCCACAAAACTCTAGTCGGCATCATTGCGATCATTTGCTACCCGATTTCTCGTGGAAAAGTTTAAAGTTCTCACATCATCGTAGTCTCCCGCGATCATATCCTCTAAATCGACTCAAATTAAAACATTTAAAACCCAAAATCACAATCACTGTCATCAAAACAAACTTTGAAACAGTGAAAGTAAGAGTCTAGAGAGCTCTAAACTCAAAAAGAAAAAAAAACATGGCCGTGATTTTTCGTTTCCCAAGGCGCAGTATGAAAACAAACCGTTTAAGAATACCATTTGAGAATAAGATCGCGCTGCCTCATGAAGTACAAACCGCAGCCGGCAGTGCCAAAACCGCGGCCAGTGGCTACCAAAACCGCGGAAATCCGCGGATCCGTGGGCCGTTCTGATGCCTGATTTATTGCCTTTAAAAACATAACGTTTGCAGTCTGTTTCAGGTTTTTTTTAAAACATAAAGAAATTCTTTGTCTGGAATGCACATGAAACACACATAGAAACATAGAAATAATAAGACATGCATAATATACAGTAAATACATCACAAGAATTAAATTACAATGCAATATAAAACATTTGGAAGTACACCCACACACAATCATACATACATATACACACACACACACACACACACCCCGTCCCTTTCCCCACACATATTAAAAATCTCCACCCTCAACCAACCATACCTCTCCCCCATCACACACACGCGCACACACAACGCACGCACGCACGCACGCACAAACACAAACACACACACACACACACTAAGGCAGGGTTCACATTAGACGCGGAAGTTCCGTACGGAAAACCCTAAATAATATAAGTGGAAGAAAGAAGGATAAAAGAGTACGCATATAATTATATATAGGATAAATTCCGACGTGTGCGTAAATCTTTTTCCCCCCTTTCTTTGTTTCACTTATTTATGGATTGCGTACGGGTTTCCGCATGGAATAAGACCGCTTATGTGCACACACGCACGGCTCTATCTCTTTCTCAATGTCCACCCACGTTTTTGATGCGGTCCGCAGTGATGGCGATGCCGTCCCGGTCAATGGCTCCCTCAGCCACCAGAATGATGTTGAGGCGCTGTCCCAGCTTCCTCTCCTGACGACACGACAACAACATGTGTGACGACATCAGACCTGCTTACCCCCTACACAAGTCTCGAGTAGTGTGGATAGCTGAAATGAGTAGTTTTTGGTGCAAAATGTGTAGTTTTATTTTAAAAACTCTTCCTACTACCAAGTATTACTTAGACTGTTTACCGTTGCGCACCAAGTAATTTTTGCCACTGCACTGATTTTCGCACACACTCACTTTAAAAATTAAGTAAAAAAATACTCGCTCGAATCATCACTAAAGTTACCTGTGTCGATCTGCTGCTGCAAACCCAAGATCGTTTCAACACTTTCGATGCTCTTTTTGATTCGCCTAAGTTCAGATTCTGCCACTTTTTCCACAGTAAATGCTTCGTCGGCACCATCGCCATCTTGTAGAGGTTCACGCAAAAAGTTGTCAGTTTCCATCGTCGAAAAACGCGACGAAAATCGATTGAAAATTACAAAAATTTAGCCTACAAATGAAGATGGCGGAAGATTGTGCTTTCCCTGAGCGAACTGCGCATGTCACAGAAGTAAAGGATGTGATGTCACTTCATATAAATAGCGCAAAGGGGGACACCGGGTTTTCCCTAGTATCTGGCGGTCAAACCCGCCCGTGGCTAGCAACGGTATACGGTAAACCGGCGGGTCAACCCGCCGACGGTAGTAGAAGAATTAAACCTTGTCTTTTCCACTCCACAATGTTAACATAATTATATTAAGATAAGATAGGGTGAATGTGTGCACCTCTCTCTGTGTGTGTGTGTGTGTGTGTGTGTGTGTATGTGTGTCACTGTGTGTGTGTGTGTGTGTGTGTGTGTGTGTGTGTGTGTGTGTGTGTGTGGTGTGTGTGTGTGTGTGTAAACTTGTGCAATTGTGCTGTATGCTTATGTATGCTTTTTCTTATTTTGTTTCTTTATTTCAACAAAAGCATTATGATAATATAAGAAAAGAAAACTTTATGTGAACGATTATTATTTATGTTTCATTTTTTCAGTTATTTATTGTCTGTCTGTGTGTGTAATAAGTTTTATGCAAATTGCATGAAACAAATGTTAAAAAAAAAACACCCAAAAAACCCAACAACAATAAGCAACTCACAGAAGTCAGTTTGGCACAGAGCACTTCCTCCCAGCCATGCTCTGGCGGCCACTCGGGGATAAACACCCAGTCGGCCTCGCAGGCAAGGGCCGCAACCAGAGCCAGGTAGCCGCAGTGACGCCCCATGACCTCCATCACAAACGCCCTCTGGTGGCTGAAAACATACACAGTGACAGCACGGAGAGAAAAAAAAAATCGAATCAAGTTTATCTCTTCTGGCGCTCCATGACCTCCATCACAAACGCCCTCTAAACGCGTGTTTCAAAAGTTAGAAGACCCCCGGTCACAAAGCCACATCTGACTCGATTCTCAGTGTGAGTGAAATTTAGAACCCACAGCTATTATAAAAGTTTCTTCTTATGTAAGGATTGATGGTAGAACTTTCTACTTTTACTAGAAATTGGCTTCTTTTTTAAATTGAAGAAACGTTAATTTTGCGTTTTATGATATAGTCTAATCCATCCATTTCAAAACATAATTTAATTTGCCGATTCCCCCCCGTCTTTGCATAAATAGTTCCCCCAGTCTGGAAGTTCTGTGCTTGTAAACTTCTATAATCGTCACTATTCTTTGACTCTGCCTTTCCCTGTGCTTACTGTCATCTGCTATCTTTCTGCCTTACCCGGTCCATTCTCCTGCCTTTCTTAGGAAACGCTTTTCAAAAAGACGTTCCTCCTCCAGGTCAAAGTCGGACGTGCGGGCCATCTATTTCTTAGTAGGCGCCATAACGGCAGCCATGGACGCACTACGCTCATACTTGACAGGAAGCGGTCTATGAGCGATCAAAGAAGAAGAAGAAGAAGAAGAAAGAAGGAAGAAGACTTATATAAGCCGCATGGGCCAAAATTAAGGAGAGGAAAAAAAGTAGCGGCTTATAGTTCACAATTTACGGTACTGTCCTGCGTTAGTTAAGTCGCTGATGCGGTTTACCTGTAGCGGGGTAGGAGATGGCATCTACAGCCTGAGGATGATGCGGTGCAGAGCGCTGTCGGTGCCGTATGGTCATGTCGGTGCCGCAGAAGTCGTTGTCAATGGAGCCCACCATGCCGACAAGTTTCAGTGCTGACACCTTGTTCTTCTCCATACTCTGACACTTTTGCCTGAGCAACAAGGGACGATAATTTAAAGAAACAAGAGGCCAAAGCCTTCATGGCTCACCGAAAAGGCTCACTCGAACCGGCAAATTGTGGTGACAAACAACCAAAAAAGATTGAGGGGGTGGTCTAAAGTACAGATTGCAATAAAATGTTAAATGAAACTATCCTTAATGATACAACTTTTTTTTTTTTAAGATAAAAAAAAGCTGCCTTGTGCGAGAATCGAACCCGGAACCA
>CM065711.1:11472170-11514934 GCA_017654935.2 Phymorhynchus buccinoides
TATTGTGAGCACAGTTGCAACGTATTAGAATTTCGTAATAAGAAGTAATATGCTTCGTGCATCTGGCATGAAATAACGGAACGAATGCCATTGTGAATACACCATCTGAAACATGTTCTGCCAACCATTCAAGTACCTATCAACTGGTGGGCTGAGAGTGCTAAGGTTAGACGCAACGGAAATAGCTTGCTCTCGGCGACATAATATATTTTTGTTTAAAGGAAAAAGGTGGGGAGCTGCAGCACATGAGCCCCCCCCCTCTTCTAAGTAGAGGGCTTTGCAGTGATCCCCCTACGGTGCGTCGGCTGCCCGGTGTTGTGTACAAGTTCGTCGTGAAACACGATGAACGCATTGGTGAACCGGCCCTAGAAATGAATAGATAGCGGTGCGTCTCGCAAGATAAGTTGGCATTTCGGGGGGGGGGGGTGGGGGGGGAGGGGGGCAAACTGACAAGATAGGGGGGGGGTGCGGTTGGGGGGGAGCCGATTGATATTATATAGATTAGATAGATAAATTTGGGCGGACCATCGGCGCTGATTCCAAAGGTCCCAAAAGGCCAACCCACTCCTCAAGCAGCTCAGCTTTTAAAAATAGCAACAAAGTCTTGGTCAAATTGGAAAAAAGTCACACAAGGCCAACACCAAAATTAAATGACCTGGAGCTTATTATTCAACAGGTCCTGTTTGACAGCATCTCCAAAAAGAAAGCAAAATTTAAAAAAACAAGGTCATCCACAAAATCGAAGGCGTCATTCAAGGCTTTGCAATGGACCACATGACCTTTACCCATAAGACAGCCATAAATTAGGGACTTAGGGTTGTGGTGTGGTGGGAATGGGCGACGCAACTGTGGAAATCTGAAAGATAGTCTAAGAGAAAAAACAATTTGATGCGTCCAATTGCCACCAGTCTAAGTCGTGTAACCTTGTTGTGCGTAACCATACGATTTTGAAACGTACACGACCTTAAGCCAACGTACCTACAGTTAATTCTGAGCTTCAAAGCAAAAAATGTAATGGTGAAATGTTAAATTATGGCTACACAACAATTTGACAGGTCACATGGTCAATAGTCGGCGAGGTCATACATATGAAATTGGTACTCCCTTTTCGTGGAGTACAAGAGACTACGCATACCCAACACACCAAATTTGGAGGACTGTTAACCCAAATGAGATGCATGCAGGGTAGTTAGTTACCATTTTTAAGGTCAAAACTTCATGTCAGAAACAGCAAAGCTATATAAGTTGCCGCTCAGCTCCTTATCTGCGTCGTCTTGTGGACCGCCACCTTCGCCCACAATATTGAAGCACATTTCATCGTGCACTTCACAATAGTAGGTTTGTTGAACAGACATGAAAACACACAAACACATCGAGACAAAAATTATGCACAGTATAGCCAACGCATAACAGGCACTTCAGAGCGTGGAACACCCCCCACCGAGAATCCGCGACAGTTTTGACACAGTCTTCTTTTTCTTGTTTACTAAAAGAGTCTTCAGAATAGCGACCACCTCACGGTTAAGGACAGTTTTAGACGTCTGTCGGTGGTTAGCTAGTTTGATGGTTCGACTGTAGATGTGTCCTTCCCAACCACGGGGCAAATAAACTTCTCTGTTTCAACATCTTCTCTGAATTACCTCTATTCACTTTTTACACACAAAAAATATCTGGTATTGGTTTAAAACAATTCTGGACTTACTGGTCTGTTGACACTGCCTCCGTTGCATTGCCTCCAGTATCGTTCGGGAAAGAACTGGTGGCGTAGTTCTAGTGGAACTGTGGGATGCAATCCGGTGACGAATCCCGTCTGTGCTCCGTTGGACTTCTCTTCCTGAGGATCCTTTCCTGTCTCCCCAATGTAGGACCCCCCCCCCCTTGTTCACAGTTGGTCTCCGCAATCAATGCGGGTTAACCATTGGCTCATTTATAATCACTATCATCATGCTATGATAATAATAATAATTTATTATAGTAATTATTATTATTATTATTAATCATTCATTAATCTAATATTTATTATCATTATATTAATATTATTATTTTACTATGATTACAAGCTATCATTATTATTATTATTACCATTATTATGACTATCATCATCATCATCATCATCATTCATCATCATTATATATTATTATTATTATTAGTATTATCACCATCATCATCTTATTATCATTATCATTTTATATCAGTATTATCATTATTAGTATATTATTATATCATATTATTATTATTGTTATTATTCGTTATTAGTTATCACCATCATTTAAGCTATTATAGTTCATTATTATTCATAATTAATATTATCATTATTACTATTATTATTACTATATTATGTTACTATTTAACGCACCGTTATATGGCAAAGCCCAGTAGCCTACACGTGACATAACTTAGTAATGCGGGGCGTGAACCAAACGCTCATCCAACTCATTGCCATTGCCCTGCCCTGGGTTGAAAAAAACAGGAGTTTCGTGTGTCACTGCTAGTGGAAGAATGGAAAAACATGACTGTTCAACTATGGTGGACCGTGCCGCCTGGTCCGTGACCTCCCGTTCACGAGCCACGCCGGCTGGTATCGCTATTGAGACCCGTACCCGGCATAATTAGTGGTGGGGGGGGGGGGGGGGGGGGACAAAACCGTTTGTAGTAGAGCCGAAAAACCGGTGCTAACTTTCGCGGTCAAAAACCGGTTCCAGTTGCCTGTGAACCGGGATTTTAAACTGCAAACTGAAAGGAAATTTTTTTTTTTTTATAGAATAAAGCATTCTTTCGAAGGAACAACCTGATTCTCTCAGCGCGGATTAGGGTTGTTTGTAAACCAAGAAGAGTAGCTGTTTATAGTTTATGGGGGTGTATGGAGCTTTACTTTGGAAGCAGTAGAGTCGTTGAGCTTGAGCTGTGTGGTGTGTGTGTGTGTCATTAAGTCATACGTTTTTAGTTGTGTGTGTGTTGTGTGTGTGTGTGTTGGGAACTCCGTAGTGCGTGAAGCGTGCGTGCCGGTGTTTGCGTGCGTGTGCGTGCGTGTGCTGTGAGTGTGTGTGTGTTGTGTGAATATTCTGACAAATAATATGTGTTCACATAGCGTGAATTAGTGATGCGAGTACGTATGGTTAAGGGAAACGGTTTGGTGAAACCGGTTCGAAAGAGGGAGAAAACGGTTTAAAAAACCGGTTCGCGGAAATTTGAACCGGTTATCAACTCTAGGTATAATTTGATTGATGGCGTTTTTAACCCTTCACCGTCAGTCATATTTCAGAAAAAGAAAAGAAATGTCCATAAATTTACCTGGGTAGACAACAAAACCAATCTGCAGATATTGGGGATTGTTCTGTGACATATATAAAATAAGGTCTTATCCAATTCCCAAACTATGCCAATAGGTCTTTAGGATTAGTATACCTCCATTTGACTGCCCCGTTTAGTGACCTAGGTGTTGTTTGTTAAAATCATGTGGTGCTTAAAAATGCGACTCTGGGCATGTGAAAAGGATTAAACAGTCGAGTAGGTCAAGTCAAAAATATCTTTTTTGACGATAAAGAAATAAATAAGCTAAAACAAAGATTTGTTTTTCATCCCTTTCGTCATACTAGTCAATGTGGAACTACAGAAATATCGACTCGTAACGCCACTACATATGTAATTGCTGTAAGAACATCAGATGGAGATATGCAGAGGAAAATTGAGAACCGCCATCTTTTAAATATAGAAAATAAGCTAAAACAAAACCTTTTCTTCATCCTGTCGTCATAAATTCAACGCAAGAAAACTACAACCTTGAAGTAATAATTGCTTAAACATTCGAAAACTGGAGTGAGAAAAATGAAACCGCCATACTTTTAAATATAGCACGATATTGGACTAAAGCTATAAAAACAAAACCTTTTTTTCACCCTCTGTCGTCATAAATTGTAACAAGAAACACCATATTGGACGCTGAAGCTTAATAATTGCTACTCTAAACAACAAAAACTGGAGAGAAAAAAAATTGGGAAAACCGCCATGATCAAATTAAATAGCGGGAATGGGAGGAGGGGGGAATATTTTATAATACACCATAATTATGTCACACAAGCACATTACAATAATATTATACAAAATTATAATGGAACAAATGTAATCATAAGAGGAGCAGAGATGGAGAGTTAGAAGAAAATAATGATTGATTCAAAGAGAAAGGATATAGACCAAACAGAGCCACGGAAAATAATTAAACAGACAGAGGGAGAGAGAGAGAGACGGAAGATGAGAGAGACGAGATGAAGAGAGGAGAGAGAGAAGGGAGGATGGAGAGAGAGGAGCAATGGATGCGGAGAGAGACCTCCTTCAAACTTCAAATACTTTATCTACAAGGATAAGAAGTTAAAGCCTGGAGGGCTAGTCTTCCATTCTGTGTGAGTCTTGGCTTCCTAAGCATTTGCAAAGACGTTTTTATTTTACAGGACGCGAGAAGACAGCACAGACGACGAGAGAGTGAGAGATGAAGAGGGACGAGAGAAGGATGAAGGAGGAGAGAGAGAACCGAGAGGAGAGGGAGAGATGAGAGGACGATGACGAGAAGAGAGACGAGAGCGACGAGGAGAGGAAGATGGAAGAGAGAGAGAGAGCGAGAACTTGAAAAACTTGAACTTTTATTTTCAAGGGATTAAAGATTTTAGGCCAAAGCGCACCTAGTCTTCCAATCTGTCCTGGTGCATATTACAGAACATTAGAATACAACATGGGGGCCCCCCCCCAAGGCATGATATTTACACATACAGATTTGAACATAAAGTAGCACCTTTGTACATTACGAAATAGAATACAAAACATGGCAAGGCATAAAATTACACATACATAAATTGAAACATAACAGGTTAGCAAAACTAGCCAAAGCAGGTTAGGTGGTTTTTGGTGGGGTATTAGGGTAGAGGTTATATTATGATAAATTTAAAGGACCCAGTGTTTTGATTTGAATGATTGGAAATACGAAATTCATAGAAGTTACTGTACAAAACGCACAGGTATAATTGATAATACTTGTGCGGGCTACCCATACATGCGTGTACCCATCCACAGCGCACACCTGCCGGCGCGCGGCACACCGCAGAAACATGCACATACACACAGATTGTTGAAGCACGTAATACAAGATATATATAACATTTAGAAAAGGGCAAAATGCAAGCCTATGGTCATGAAACGCGGTTAGCAAATTAGCAATAAACTGCGGACAATTCTAATGTATGACTTTTGATTTTAGCACATTGTCTTGTTGGAGAATAGTAAACAAACAGAGTGATGTGAATACATGACATTCGAAATTAGCATATAGCGTTATCGGGATATATGAAGAAAAAGAGAAGGAAAAAAAAGAAAAAGAAAAGAGAGAGGAGAGAGAGAGGAGCGACGCGAGAGAGGAGAGAGGGAGAGAGAGAGAGAGGAGGAAGGAGAGTGGAGATGCTGAGAGAGTTTCAAACTTCAATACTTTATTTACAAGGATAAGAATATTTAGGCTGGGCCTACTATTATTTAAAACTGGTATTTATTAGTTACATGGAAAGGAAACAGGCCCCATCCATTAAACATATAGTTTAGTTAGCATGATACTAACCCCGTGTTAAAGTGTGTGTTGGCTAAAGACACGGTCAATGATTGGCCGCACCAGGCAGACACGCGACCACGGATGAGAAAAGATGAAGATTACTTAACACTGGTAGTTAATGGAAACAGGCATAAACATAAGTTTAGTTAGCATGCTACTAAACCAGTGTAAATGTGTGGCTAAAGACACTGGTTTCATGATTCGCCGCACCAGCAGACAGAGAGAAGCAGATCAGAGAGAAGACTACTTAACACCTGGTAGGTTACATAGGAAACAGGCATAAATACACATAAGTTAGTTAACATTTACTAACCCCGTGTAAATGTGGGGCTAAAGACACGTCATGATTATGCCGCACCAGCATGACAGAGAGGGAAGATACTTAACATGGTAGTTACATGGAAAACAGCAATAAACATATAGTTTAGTTAGCATGTTACTAACCCCGTGTTTAAATGTTGTGGCTACTAAAGACACGGTCATATTGCCCGCACCAGCCCACGCACCGCCAGGCAGACAGAAGAGAAGATGTGACTTCTTCTAACACTGTAGTTACATGGAAAAACAGGCATTAAACAATAGTTTAGTTAGCATGTACTAACCCCGTGTTAAATTTGTGGCTAAAGACACGGTCATGATTGCCTCACCAAAGGCAGACACGAGAGAAGATGACTTAATTTCACTTTTGCTTGTGAGTACATGCGCAAACAGGATATATCATAAACATATAGTTTAGTTTAACATGTTTACTAACCCCGTGTTAAATGTGGTGGCTAAAAACCGGGTTCATGATTGCCGCACCACGCAGGACAGAGAGAAGATTAATGGGGAAAACAAGACGGCAAGGCTTACGCAGCTAGAACGCAAAAGATTATGTTTTCTTTATGCCTCTTTCTTTGGAAAGGGTGGGGCGTGCGGCTGGAGTGGTGGAAATCGTAGCTCGAATTTGTGAAAACAAAATCTCAATTAATGCTAAAATCCACCAAAAAAAAATACTCACCATGTCTGGTTTTTCCATGCACGGTCATCACATTTGGTTTAATTAAAGAATAAATAAAACCCTGTGGGAAAAATACCGGGGGCGGGGGGGGGGGGTGGTAAGAGGGGGGGGGGGGTGTTTTTCTAAAATAGTCCCCCACCTTCTGAAGGTTCTGTGCTTGTAAACTTCCCCCTAATCTGCCACGCTCCTTTGACTCTGCCTATTCTCCTTTAGCTTTCTATCATCTACTATATATCTTCATGACTTATTGGCCCCATTCTCCATCCTTTTAACAAAAAAAAAATCTTCCAAATATTGTTTCTCCTTTAATCTCCTCCGAAATCGGTATGTGTCGGTTGTACGCAGTGGGGAGGCCAGTGCAAACTGAAAACCGGACACAATTGGGTGGCGCGCCTTCGGCTGCGACGCGCTCTCCAGGTGGGAGCAACCCGAATTTCACAGAGACGCCTCTGTGACTATTATGTACCTGCTGGACCTAACCTAACCTATACGTACCTTACCCACGCTGAAGAAGGAGAAGAAGAAGAAGCATGAAAATTTGACCTTCAAAACAATGTTGGCTGGAACACAGCCTATAGCTGTTTCAGGAGTAACGTTTAGTTCAACTCTATTTTCAGAAGATTGTTCAAGCCAAGATTAGTTTACCAAGAGTAACTTTTCATACATAACAGCCCCCCGAAATTGGGTATAGTATGTGATAAAACGAATAAGTCATGTTCAGTGGACATTGCTAGATTTGGTTTGTGATAAAATACTAAGTGGATATTTATTTATGAACATTTTCCACTGTTCAAAATAATTGCTCATACCTGCTCCACAAAAATAAATTTTACCGTAAATCTGACGAAAGAAATATATCAAACGTATTATGAAGAACATACAACCAAATTATTTTGTAGGAAAATGTTTGGTGCAATGACAGTGCAAGGGAAAAAGAGACATAGGGGAAGACGGGGTAAAAAGCGCATAGGCGGGTAAGAAGCCCACCCCAATTATCTCATGAAATAAAGAAACTTTCAGTCAAATTTGCCCATGAGACGAATGCTAGACATTAACACTCGTCTCTCATGGGCAAAATTCACGGGCAAAATAGACTGAAATTTGCTTCATTTCATGACATAATTGGGGTGGGCTTCTTACCCGCCATGCGCTTTTTACCCCGTCTTCCCATTGGAATTTTGGCATAAACTGAGATTTAATTTTTTCTCTGATGGAGCCCCCCAGATTCCTTGTTAATACACAGAAACCCGAATTGAGTTATTTTGTCTAGTTTTTTATTTTATAATTATTTGAAGTTTGGTATTCGAAACAAAATCATTTGCAGAAATGGGGCATAGAAGATACAATTTTGGCCTCTTTGTTTCTATTGACTTGATTTTTAAAAAACAATCAAATAAACAAAAAAATCATTCAAAAATTGTCTTTCATCTTGTGGATTCTGGTAGAAAACATAACAATAGACACACATATACCCTAAATAGAAAATTGATATTTTGGGGGTTGTTGACTATTTTTGGTGGTTGCTGGACTATTTTTTTGGGGTTGCTGACTATTTTTTGGGTTGTTGACTATTTTTGGGGTTGTTGACTATTTTGGGGTTGTTGACTATTTTTGGGGTTGTTGACTATTTTTGGGGTTGTTGACTATTTTTTGGGGTTGTTGACTATTTTTGGGGATTGTGTGACTATTTTTGGGGTTGGTTGACTATTTTTGGGTGTTGTTGACTATTTTTGGGGTTGTTGACTATTTTTGGCTTTTGCTCAAAACATTCCGAGGACTTATATGTAGTTTTTTCCCCCAGGCACCATCTGCATTCAGTCTTTTAACTGCATGAACAGCTTGACTTTGAATGTGACCGAACAGCCGTGGGAAGCCCAAAAGCTACTACACGTATTAAACATATCAATACAGGGAGCTGATAGTTGTTGTTGTGTTGTTGTCTTACCCTGGCCTTAAAGACTCCAGGGATCATCCCAACAACCAAAGCACTTCAACACTATGGCACAAATGCACCAGCTACTAGGGATGATAACATTACGTGTGTGACCGTTTTTGATTAACCCGCCACGTGGGCAGCCACACTCCGACTTCGGAGGATGAGCTGATATTGCCTTCTTCTTCTTCTTTTCTTCTTCTTCCTTCCCGTTCCCATGCCATATGGCCATAATGAGTAAGGTACGTATGTGTCCCCACCCCCCCCCCCCCCCCCGGTTTTCAGTTTTCACTGGTCTCCCCGCTGCGTACAGCCGACACATTCCGATTTTGGAGGAGCTCAAAGGAGAAAACATGATTTGGAAGACTTTTGTGGTTTTTTAAAAGGCAGGATTCAGAATGTGCGAATACGTTCAGAAAGGTAGTAGACGATAGAAAGCAAAGGGGAAAGGCAGAGTCAAAGAGAGTGGCAGATTAGAGGAAGTTGCAGGCACAGCCAATTTCAAGAAGATGGGGGAACTATTTTTCTGAAAGACACCCCCCTCCCCCCCCCCCTCTCCGAAGGGAAGTGATCCCCTTCTCCCAGTATCCCCACAAACGAGAGACTTGTGGAAGGGGCGGGGTCGTCCAGCTCCCCGTATGGAGGCACGAGGTATCCACCAAATACCCCATAGTGCCTTCTGGCTTTCGCAATTGAATGAATCCAAAGCCGCTCACGCTGATGGCGTTTTGTACGCTGGTGATGTCGGAGGTGAAGTTCATCTGTCCTCGGGGGTTTCCGTTTGCACGAAAGCCATCCACGACCATTTGGACCCAGTCGATAAAGTACCCGCCATTATGGGTCGCCATTCCAGCGGCGGCGTAGACCGTTACTTCAACCTTGAAGTTCCTGGAAAATTCGCAACTCAGCTCCATTCAGTGAGCACTCTTGCAGCAGTTATTCAAATGCATGTAGAGTGTACAGTGGCACAGAGATAATGCGTTCCGCCTCGTGTCAAGTAAACTCGAGTTCGAACCTGGTACAGGGGATTTTTTTAATATTTTTATTTTGTATTTTTTACCTCTCACTTTGCACACCTAGGCCTTTCGGATGAGACGATAAACCCAGGTCCCATGTGCCCATGCACTTTTAGCACACGTTCATCCCAGTGGCAACGATAAAGTTATCATTTGGTCAAAACTTAAGTACCCACCTCCCTTTTCCTTCCTCATCAGCCACACAAAAAAATCGCATGCAAAAGAAAAAAAATAATTGTTCATTAGATAACCAATAAAAGCAAATTGTAGTTGGATTCGCAAGTGGTAATAGCGGTATTATAGTGGTATTATAGTGACGTCACAAAGGGGCCTGTTTCTCACAGAAACCACCAGCTGCGAAGGTGTTTCTCATCAGTTTATGTTAGGGGAGGGTCTAAGGTGCATGTGTACCAAAGGACATAGCTTAAACTTAATTTGCAATTTGCCATTCATATTATCCCATAAGCGGAGGGACTAATAAGTGAAATGGGAGAATAGTTAGGAAGGGACAGCTTCTGTTTAGACATGGTGGATGGAGAAGAAGAAGGGGAAGAGGGAGAAGAGAGAGAGAAGAGAGAGAGAGAGAGAGAGAGAGAGAGAGAGAGAGAGGAAGAGAGAGAGAGAGAGAGAGGATATTAAGGAGAAAAAATACACAGACACAGAGAGACAGAGGCTGAGACAGAGAGGAGTGAGAGAGAGAGAGAGGGGCAAAGAGGAGAGAGAGACAGAGGAATGAGAGAGAGAGAGACAGAGACGAAAGACAGAGAGAGAGAGAGAGGAGAGAGAGAGAGAGAGAGAGAGACAAAGAGAGAGAGAGAGAGAGAGAGAGAGAGAGAGAGAGAGAGAGAGAGAGGAGAGAGAGAGAGACGGACAAACAGACCAAGACAGACAGACAGAGACAGATATTGCATGTCATTACGGTGCCGTAGTGAATCGCCCAGACTTGGTGACCAGGAATATGCAAGGAAAGGGCACCGATCCTTTCAGTTCTCCCGAATAACTGCATAAATGGGGGTCCCCTTTCAAACAGCACGTCTCCCTCTGTGCCACGCTGGAAACTGAGAGAACGAGACAGTTTCACATTGTCGCCATGAACATCATCATCATCGTCATCATCATCATCATAACGTCGGCCGTCGTCATCATCAAATCCATATCAACATCATCACTCCTATCATCATCTCATCATCTCTACACCCTTCATTGCCACGGTTGTGCGATAAAGCGAACTTGCATACCCCGGGCTAGTGGCGCCCGACAGGTACCATAGCAGTCACGGTTATAAAACTACGTAAAATAAAGACATTACCTGAAACCTGTAGGCAAGTTTTGTCAAAAGTCAGGAACACTACATTCCCGAACTCATTTCTTCAACACCTTTTTATATCTCGATACCAAAAATAACACACAAACCAACATAAAAAGCAAACAAAACAAACAACAGTCTGTCAATCAGTGTGTGTGTCGTGTGTGTTGTGCTGTGTGTGTGTGCCTTGTGTGTGTGTGTGTCATAGGTGCGCGCGAGTGCGAAAATGCCGCTGCGTGCAGTGTGCGTGTGGTGCGTGTGCGTGTGTGCGTTGTGCGTGCAAGCGTTGCGTGCAAGCGTGCGTGCAAGCGTGCGTGCAGTGTGTGTGTGTGTGTGGTCCTCGGTGGTGCGTGCCGCATGTGGCAAGCGTGACGTGCATGTGTGTGTGTGTAGAGTGTGTGTGTGTGACGTGTTTTGGGAGAGAGAGAGAGAAGACGAGAGAGAGAGAGAAGGAGAGGATGAGAGAGGAACCGAGAGACGAGAGAGAGAGAGAGGGAGAGTCTCCCTTCATGGTATTTTATAAAATCACCACAGATCTTGACGTCATTTACATTTTGTTTCATAGCAGGAAGAGAGAGAGAGAGAGAGAAGAGAGAGAGAGAGCCGAGACGAAAGATGAGAGAGAGAGTAGCCTTCTTGAGAGAGAGAGAGCGAGAGAGAGAGAGAGAGCAGGAGATTTTATCGTGAATAATTGTTTACAATAAAGAGAAAAAAATAAAACATGAAATAATACAAACTAGGGCTACTATTCATGTTAAATTCTCAACACAACACAGCGCGAATCATTGATTTATATATCTCTCGCACCAACACAAAACAAAAAGGCCAAAAAAAAACTAACAGCAAAAGCTATAAACACACACCACATCAACACACATCAAACACACACCACACACCACACACACACACACACACACAACAACAAACAACAAACAACAACAACCACAAACAAACATTACGGTATTTATACGGCGCTGGAATATTGATCTAAATTCAAATACAAAGCGCACACACTGCATTTTAAAATTATTATTTTACCCAAAATGTTTCTTCATTTTCTTTTCACCTTGTGTGGTTTGCTTAAATTGTAGGGCATTTGTTTTTCGGCCTTAGTACAGAGAAGAACATTCTTTTATTAGAAATGTGCTTCCTGTTTGGATGACCACAAGATAGGTTTGTCTGAGAGAAAATGGAGTTTTTTTTACGTCCTATTGTCTGAATCGAACACATGTGGAGACTTTGTAAATACAAATATGGTTGGAACAATACTGAGGAATGCCCGAAGGCAGTACGAAACCAGGTAAAGTCACGATTTAAAAAAAATTAATACAGATAGCTGTAGCGGTGACCACGCCGCGGTTAAAAATTCAGCGGCTATGCACGGCCACAAGTAGGTGAAAGATAGTATGATAGTATTGTTAGACAAGATATACATACTGACGAGATTTCATAAATTGCGAAAGAGATCTCTCTATGTACTTGCTCACAACCACTGTCTGTCTGGACAATAAAGTACGCAGCACAATCTTTTACTTTTATTTTACAGCGAGTGTAGTGGGGTTTGTGTGTCTTTGATGCACAAATGAACCGTGGAAGGAGTGTGTAAATAATTATCCATCAATGAATCTTTGTGCCATGATAAATAAGACTCAGCAAATATAAAAGTCTGAAAAGTAATAGTAATTTATATGGTAGTTTAATAGTGTTGAAGTTGTTAAATTCCTGATGTAGGACCATGTTGACCACCATCATTGTTGCTATAGTAAATAGTCTATGCCTTACTTATAGGGTATTCTATTAATGTTGTCTAATGTTTCCTTATGTATCTAAGTTTCTGTACTGACAGTCATGTTATATAATAACTCGTGCACATGTTGGCCAGTCACTATAACAAAATAGTGTCAATTATAATAAAAATTATGTCGCCCACACAAGCACTTTTCTGACAACATCGTGAGCCTCACACCCCCCTCTCGATGTGACCATCAATACATGCAGGTATTGTGTGTTCACTGCCACTCTAAAAATGACTGTTATGCGACAATGCCAAGACGACTGCAAATGAAGGCAGTGCAAAAGTTATAATAGTTTAAAGGACGAGTTGTGTAGGCTTACTCTGACACTGGCTTGGACTGCGACAGACACACGCGTCGGGCCTGTTGAGTGGGGAGAGCAGGAGAAAGCTAGAGATGAAAGGGTTAATACGTCGTCGTACGTCAATAATCTTAATCGTCGTCGGCATCACCATCACATCATCATATCATCATCATCATCACATCATAATACCAGTACCAGGTACATACAAACTAGCACACACACACACATACACCACACACAATTGCGCACGCACCGAACATACACAAACGCCACAAGGACACACGTACACACACACATACATACATACAGGCACCCCCAACGCACTCACCACACACACACACACACACACACACCTACACACACACGTACACACACACACACACACACACACACACACACACCCCACATGTACCACACACGCGTATACCACACACACAGGCACAAGCACACACACACGTACACCAATCACGCACGCACACGCACACAACAAACACGATACATACCACACGCACGCATACACACACATATGTACAAACGCGCGCGCACAACGCGCACACACAAACAAGCATGTTGACACCACAAGCACAACACATGCAACGCACGCACACACGCACGCCACCACACACGCCTAGCACGTACACACACACACACCACACGCACGCAAGGCACACACGCACGTACACCACAACACCCGTTACACACACGCACGCAGCAAATACAACACACACGCAACGACCGCACAACAGACACACGTACACACACAACACCACCGTGCACACATACAAGCACTCATGCCGCACTCACACACACACACACACGCTACCCACAACACACACACACACAACCAACACACACAACCACACACGCTCACATCGTACAACCAACATACACACACACACACACACACACACACGGTACACCAACACCGCACACGCGCACACGCAGCACCACACATGACAAACACACGCACGCACACACACATGTCACACACACGGCGCGCACGCACAACACGCATGTGCACACAAACACAGCGTACACAACAAACACACACACGCACACACACACGCACGCCACAACCACACATTCCACACACCGCGCACGCACGCAACGAACACACAAACGCATGTACACACACCACGCACACTCACGCATGCACGACGCACGCACACGAAAGCCAACACAGACAAAACACACACACAAACACCAACACACACACACACACGCATGCACGGCACACACACACACACACACGCACGCACGCACACACGCACACACACACACAAGCAAGCACGCACGCATACACACACAAACAGACACACACACGCACGCACTGGAGGACTGGAACCAAATTAATTTTCAGATTAACTATAAAAGCTGTACTGACATTGAAAAGAAGGTAAAACAGAAAACGATGAAATTCAATAGATAATAGAGAAATTATAAAACAATCGAAAAAAAAATCGAAATAAAAATCACTTTCTACTCTCTCTCTCTCTCTCTCTCTCTCTCTCTCTCTCTCTCCTCTTCTCTCTCTCTCCGCTCTCTCTCTCACGCTCTCTCTCTCACGCTCTCTCTCTCACGCTCTCGCTCACGCTCCTCTCTCTCACGCTCTCTTCACGCCTCTCTATCTCTCACGCTCTCTCTCTCGCTCTGTCCATCTCTGTAGTTATCACTTCCAAACTATGTAGAACTAACGCCATATGTCTTAAGACCCTTTAGTTAAGAGAGTGGGCATGTATCATGGGTAAAGCATCTTCATTATAAACAAATTCAGCATCTCCACTATGATAATGCCAAGAGAGTGGGTGTGTAACCACCACATATATATATATATATATATATATATATATATATATATATATATATATATATATATATATATATATATATATATATATATATATATATATATATATATATATATATATATATATATATATATGATTGTTTGATTGATTGGACACCATTGGGTTTACACCCACACAGCCATATGTATTGATTGATTGATTGCACACCATTGGGTTTACACCCACACAGCCATATATATTGATTGATTGATTGGACACCATTGGGTTTACACCCACACAGCCATATGCATTGATTGATTGATTGATTGGACATCATTGGGTTTACACCCACAAAGCCATATATATTGATTGATTGATTGATTGGACACCATTGGTTTTGCACCCACACAGACATATATATTGATTGATTAATTGATTGATTGGACACCACTGGGCTTACACCCACACAGCCATATATATTGATTCATTGATTGGACACCATTGGGGTTACACCCACACAGCCATATATATTGATTGATTGATTGGACGCCATTGGGCTTACACCCACACAGCCATATATATTGATTGAGTGGACACCATTGGGCTTACACCCACACAGCCATATATATTGATTGATTGATTGGACACCATTGGGTTTACACCCACAAAGCCATATATATTGATTGATTGATTGATTGATTGCACACCATTAGGTTTACACCCACAAAGCCCAAACAGCCATATATATTGATTAATTGATTGCACACCATTGGGTTTACACCCACACAGCCATATGTATTGATTGATTGATTGCACACCATTGGGTTTACACCCACACAGCCATATATATTGACTGATTGATTGGACACCATTGGGTTTACACACACACACAGCCATATGCATTGATTGATTGGACATCATTTGGTTTACACCCACAAAGCCATATATATTGATTGATTGATTGATTGGACACCATTGGTTTTGCACCCACACAGACATATATATTGATTGATTAATTGATTGATTGGACACTACTGGGCTTACACCCACACAGCCATATATATTGATTGATTGATTGGACACCATTGGGGTTACACCCACACAGCCATATATATTGATTGATTGATTGGACGCCATTGGGCTTACACCCACAAAGCCATATATATTGATTGATTGGACACCATTGGGCTTACACCCACACAGCCATATATATTGATTGATTGATTGATTGGACACCATTGGGTTTACACTCACAAAGACATATATATTGATTGATTGATTGATTGATTGATTGCACACCATTA
The DNA here is from genome assembly GCA_017654935.2 of Phymorhynchus buccinoides. Taxonomy (NCBI): domain Eukaryota; kingdom Metazoa; phylum Mollusca; class Gastropoda; order Neogastropoda; family Raphitomidae; genus Phymorhynchus; species Phymorhynchus buccinoides. The sequence continues at coordinate 11,488,201 of CM065711.1, forward strand.
GGTTTACACCCACAAAGCCATATATATTGATTGATTGATTGATTGATTGGACACCATTGGGTTTACACCCACACAGCCATGTACATTGATTGATTGATTGGACACCATTGCGTTTACACCCACACAGCCATATATATTGATTGTTTGATTGATTGGACACCATTGGGTTTACACACACATCCATATATATATATATTGATTGATTGATTGATTGATTGGACACCATTGGGCTTACACCCACAAAGCCATATAAATTGATTGATTGATTGGACACCATTGGACTTACACCCACAAAGCCATATATATTGATTGATTGATTAGACACCATTGGGTTTACACCCACACAGCCATTACTATTGATTGATTGATTGGACACCATTGGGATTACACCCACACAGACATATATATTGATTGATTGATTGGACACCATTGGGTTTACACCCACACAGCCATATATATTGATTGATTGATTGGACACCATTGGGTTTACATCCACGCAGCCATATATATTGATTGATTGATTGATTGATTGGACTCCATTGGGTGTACACCCACACAGCCATATATATTGATTGATTGATTGGACACCATTGGGTTTACACCCACACAGACATATATATTGATTGATTGATTGATTGGACACCATTGGGTTTACACCCACACAGCCATATATATTGATTGATTGATTGGACACCATTGGGCTTACACCCACACATCCATATATATTGATTGATTGATTGGACACCATTGGGTTTAGACCCACACATCCATATATATTGATTGATTGATTGGACACCATTGCGTTTACACCCACACAGCCATATATATTGATTGATTGATTGAACACCATTGGGTTTACACCCACACAGTCATATATATTGATTGATTGATTGGACACCGTTGGGATTACACACACACAGCCACATATATTGATTGATTGATTGGACACCTTTGGGCTTACACCCACACAGCCACATATATTGATTGATTGATTGATTGAACACCATTGGGTTTACACCCACAAAGCCATATATATTGATTGATTGACTGGACACCCACACAGCCACATATATTGATTGATTGATTGGACACCATTGGGCTTACATCGAACTCCAGAGTACTGATTGCAAAGCTTATAAAATTACCCTTGGAGTTCCCACACATACATCTAACTTAGGGACAAATAGCGAAGTGGGAGTTTTACCACTCACGGAACTTGATTGATTGATTGATTGATTGATTGATTGGACACCATTGGATTTACACCCACACAGCCATATACATTGATTGATTGATTGATTGGACGCCATTGGGCTTACACCCACACATCCATATATATTGATTGAGTGGACACCATTGGGCTTACACCCTCACAGCCATATATATTGATTGATTGATTGGACACCATTGGGTTTACACCCACACAGACATATATATTGATTGATTGATTGGACACCATTGGTTTTGCACCCACACAGACATATATATTGATTGATTAATTGATTGATTGGACACCACTGGGCTTACACCCACACAGCCATATATATTGATTCATTGATTGGACACCATTGGGGTTACACCCACACAGCCATATATATTGATTGATTGATTGGACGCCATTGGGCTTACACCCACACAGCCATATATATTGATTGAGTGGACACCATTGGGCTTACACCCACACAGCCATATATATTGATTGATTGATTGGACACCATTGGGTTTACACCCACAAAGCCATATATATTGATTGATTGATTGATTGATTGCACACCATTAGGTTTACACCCACAAAGCCCAAACAGCCATATATATTGATTAATTGATTGCACACCATTGGGTTTACACCCACACAGCCATATGTATTGATTGATTGAGTACACACCATTGGGTTTACACCCACACAGCCATATATATTGACTGATTGATTGGACACCATTGGGTTTATACACACACACAGCCATATGCATTGATTGATTGGACATCATTTGGTTTACACCCACAAAGCCATATATATTGATTGATTGATTGATTGGACACCATTGGTTTTGCACCCACACAGACATATATATTGATTGATTAATTGATTGATTGGACACCACTGGGCTTACACCCACACAGCCATATATATTGATTCATTGATTGGACACCATTGGGGTTACACCCACACAGCCATATATATTGATTGATTGATTGGACACCATTGGGGTTACACCCACACAGCCATATATATTGATTGATTGATTGGACGCCATTGGGCTTACACCCACACAGCCATATATATTGATTGATTGATTGGACACCCACAAAGCCATATATATTGATTGATTGATTGGACACCATTGGGCTTACACCCACAAAGCCATGTATATTCTTGATACAGTAGAACCCGGTTATAGGGATATCGAAGGGAGATAATTTTCTGTTTTCTTATATCCGACTTTTCTTATATCCGATAATCGGATATAAGAAAACGTTTTGAATTTATATGAAAAAAATAAAAATAAAAGACAAGCAGAAACGCAAAACTAAGAGAAAATGCTTTTACCTAATTTGGTGCATGAATAAAAGGAAAAAATGCAAAGCAAAGGAGGAAAAAAAGAAAGAACAGAGCAGAAAATTAAAAACAAAAATGAAGGCAGACGTGGTGTGAGTTGCATGATGAGCGAGCAAGATAGCGGAGACCAGATGAATCAGTGGGTGTGGTGTAGGAGTAACATATTTGTTTAAATGTAAATTTCTGTTTCCTGTTTTTAATCAATATTCTAATTTGGATGTATAACTCATTTTACACAGTGGAAGACAATTTTGTATTTGCGTTTGTACAATGCCAATGGACAATAAAGAAATGTGTGACCTATGACTCATGTTTTACGTCATAAAATCAAAATACAGCAAAACTCGGTTATAAGAATATAGAAGGGAGATAATTTTTTGGCTTATTACCATATCCAAGTTTTCTTATATCCGAAACTCGGACATAAGAAAACATTTTGAAGTTTTATTCCTGATAACCAAATTGAATGGGGAAAAGGGAAAAGAGAAAAGAAAAAGAAAAGAAAAGAAGGACAGAAAAACAAAACAAAGAGAAAATCCTTTTTCCTAATTTGATGCATTTCTTACATCGTAAAATCAAAATCATCTACTAAGAAGAAGATTTAAAGGTGCCTACAACCACTCAAACTAACAAGCTTTTTTTTAATTCTTTTTACTGTTATCAAATACGTACCCATTCACCTATCTTGTACTGAACTATTACCATTTACTGTCCACCCATGCAGCTTTTTATCAATCATTTGCTTTTGTTTATGTGGATTTTCATCCGCATATTCAGTTATTTGTATTTATCTTCTTAAAGAAATGGATTGCCTTTTCCTCTCTGCCATTGCTGCTGAAAATAAAAGGCTGGACAGTCTCTCTACCACCAACACAAAAGTACAGGCACTCATATTTTTTTTTTCTTCTGCTCATCATTTATTTTGCACAGAATACTGAAGGAAAGTATGGAATAAAGGAACAAAAACAACTCAATTAGTCTTGCAATCAAGTGCCTGTACTGTTTAGACTGTCTGTGACGCAACTGGTATGAGGTAAACTTTCCCTTTTTGGAATTACTTCAATTTTCTCGGAACATCCTTTCAGTTCAGGTCCAACTCACTTTTAAAGACACACTGATCCAACACGATTAAGTCTCTTGTTTTTTCTGGGTAGCTGTGACCCACATACAAATTCACCCAACTTCAAATTGAGGCTGCTCTTTAAATGTTTCGTTTTCAATTTGGGGGCATTTGTATGGGAGTCAAACCTGGTCAAAACAAGATTTTGTACCAGCTATAAGAGGGAAAACATGTGGAACCCGTGATTTTGACACGTGATCTGGTGGGTCTTTAAGAAAATGTTTTCAATGGTAATTCGCTTATAAGAAAATAGAGCTTGCTTATAAAAAAAATGAACTGCAAATCAACTCTCTTGTATGACATACTTTTCTTATGTCCAAGTTTCCATTGCAGATGGGAGAAGGAATTTGCTTGTCAAATAATCGAGTTTTCTTATAAGCGAGTTTCTTATATCTGAGTTTTGATCATAGATAAGAAAGAAGAAGTTCGGCAGGGAAATTGTTTTGCTTCATTATAAGCAAGTTTTCTTATAAGCGAGTTTCTTATAAGCGGATTCGGATGTATATTTCTATTTTAAGGTTAGAGTGTCTGTGACGTAGCTGCTCTGACGTCAATTTTCCTCTTTTGTTTGTTTTGTTGGAACACTGCACTTTTTAGAACATCAATTCAGTTCATGCCCTAATTTTAAAAAAATAGCTTATAAGAAAATCAAACCGCTTATAAGAAAATGAACTGCAAACCAACTCCCTTGTATGAAATCATTTTCTTATATCCGAGTTTACATCGCGGATGGGAGAACGAATTTGCTTCCTTATAACAGGGTTTTCTTATAAGCGGTTTTCTTATATCCGAGTTTTGATAATACATAAGAAAGAAGGAGTTCGGCCAGTGGAAAAAAATTGCTTTCTTATAAGCGGGACCTTCCTTGCAAGTCTCCTATCCCAGTTCTGGCAACACATTGGGTTTACTTCATTACTTACCAAATAATCATAAAACAGTCTTGTGCCTCTGGGAGGAAGGTGTGACGTACGTGTCCCGCGCGTGACCCGCTTTCTGTATTTCTTATCTACACCCCCCCCTCCCCCCCTCTCCTTTTCTTTGCTCTGACCAGCCGCCACGTTAATTGCCCGGACGCTTCAAAGAGAACGCCGAGTAAGGGATTGGTCTCCCCAGTCGGCATGTAACCACTAACAGAGGGTATCTCCCTTCACCCCCCCCCCTCTCTTATCTACCCTCCTCATCATGAGATAGTGATATCAACAGTCGGCTCCCCTTTGTAAGACACCTCGCCCTTAACCCATCACAAGAAAGTGACAAACACGGTTATCTCCCTTTGAAGATGGTTTTGCCTTTCCAATCACAAGGTTAGGAATGTCCGGCATGTGATAAAGCTGTAATCGGCGTGTGATTGTTCTGTACACTCTGAACATCATCTTGTGACGTGTGGACTGTAATAAACCAATAGCAGACTTTCATTGTTTGAAAGTGATGGCTATAATTGGCGTATTGAGAAAAAAGTTTTTCACACAAGACGCTGAAACTGACAAGAGAAACACCTCTCCCAGCCAGAATAGCCCAACTAGTAAGTATTATTGATGACTGGTGATCGAGACTGGTTGTTTGTTTGACCCTAGTTTTGATCCAGATCCTATGTTCAATGATGAATAAGGAGTAGAGAGATATGCTATAGAAAAGAAGTGGTAAAAATTCTATTCTATTAATGTGCACTGATAATTTCTGTGTGTGTGTTTTTGACTTTAAAACACCGGCTTTTGATACCAGAACCGGACTATATATGCCTACTAACCCTTTTGTCTATTATTAGTAGGAAACCTATGGGCCGCAATCTTGCACTTTATGATACCATTCCTTTCCAGGTGTTGGATGGAAAATGATGTTGTCTTGATCACCTTTTACGATTTACTGATCTCAGTTTGTTAACTGAAATACAGTTTAATTATTAACTAGTGCTATTGTACAAGGGCAGTCTTATAGCCGGTTGGGATCCATTAATTCCCAGCCGACTGAAGCCCCTTGTCTCTAAGCAATAGAGATCTACATCCACCTTCTCCTGTGATTATCAGCAGGGCATCGTGGGCCCGACGATCATCCCGGACTCCACCAAGCACCAAGACAGGAAAGACGCCCCGCACCCAGAATCCGTGAGGAGACCACGCTTGAACCGTGCCATCCCGCGAAGCCGTAACCGGAACGACTGGGAGCTACTCTCACCTGAAGAGCAAGCCCAGTCACCCCAGCACTCGCCGATCACCACGGAGGAACCTGACAACAGCTAAGTCCCCCGGACTGCGCCAATCATTTGAACTTTCCTACGGACACCGAAGATAATTAGTAACCCTTCCGGCTTGGGGCGAACCTTATAGAAAAACAAAAGTCTTGTAAATCCTTTCGGATTCCATTGTTTTTCATTCATATTTTGTTTTGGCGCCATTGAGCTGCTTTATTATTATTGTTGCATAATCTTATGCAGATTTTGGGAGTAAATAAAATACAAGTGTCAAATAATCCTGAACCCTTTGGTCAGACTGATGAGAGTGGGAGTCTTGTAATTTCATGTAAAACCCTACTTCTCTCTGTCTGCCATTTAGAGCAATTCAACCACTTGTATTTCTTACAACCATACGAGCCAGAACCCGGGGCACAAATATAAATTTATTAGATGAAAAGGGGCCGGGAAAGTTGCTCATCTCCCATACCCTAGAGAAGTGGGCTAAAGGCAAATTTTCTAAAGTCTTCCCTAGGGACTTAGCCTTTTTAACCCATTACCTCGTCACAGAAGGAAGTAAGATAGACAGCACTTTATTTGTTGAAAATGGAGAAAACTTGCCATCAGTTAATTGTACTGCCTTTTCTTGAGCATAATGTTTCACCCCATTTATAATCCCGAATTAAGTAAGAATGTTTGTAGGAATGCCATACTTAAACAAAAACATATCATAAGACAAAAGCCTGCCATTTTCATCCAGCAAATGACTAATTATATAAACATCTTTCTCAATCCATATTCTATAAGAGACGGGCTTCTGTGCTATTAGAATATCACAATTACAGAATAAAGGCTCGGATAACATTTCATCAGCGCTTTCAACCACAACCTTTTCTGCCAATTTATCATAGGCGTTAAAAACATCACACCAAAACATGTTTTTCTAGTTAGTAGTGTTAATTACAGTGCCTACTTTTTCTAGAAATGCGGCTCTTACAATATGAGTCCATTTATGATTGCTCGAACATAATCTTTTTATCCATGTAACTTTAAGTGCCTTCATATATTTACCTGCATCAGGGATCCCTAAACCACCCTGTTCAATATTTTTGTGTGAAATTTTCCTACTTATTTTGTCGTTCTTTTTATCCAATACAAATTGATATATATTTTTCTGCAGACAGTTTACAATGTCATCTGGAGGATTTGGCAGCAATTACAACAAAATGATAATTTTTGATAAAATCAGGGATTTTAAAATGGTGATGCGCCTGAGAGGTGTTAACTGTCTCTTAAGCCAAGCTTTATATAGTGCTTTGATTTCTCTGAATTTCTCCTCAACATTTATTTTTATACAATCGTTTAAATCGTTTGTCAGCCAAATACCTAGTATTTTAAACTGCTCTGGGTTCCTTTGCATGTTTAAGTTGAATTCAGAATAAATTATATTTAAAGATTTCGGTGCCTTATCGCATTGCACGGGAAGAATTGTTTGTTAGCCTAGCAAAAATGTGAACTGAGCTCATAGCGTGCCTTATGTATTCGCTTCGCTTGTTTATCCTTCCTTTCAAGAAAGAAAACAAAGACTGTTGAAATGGCGGAAAAAATTAAATACAAGGATTGCATAAAGGGCTTACAGACGGCGGTGGGAGATGCTTTGACAGAACACGGCTTTGATTCCTGGCTTGCCTTATCGAACGCAAGTAGCAAGGACATTTCTGAGTTACCCCTGAAATCGGGCCATCGTGTGGCTATACTGGCGATGTTGGCGGACTTGCAGGCAGAGAACAAAGGGCCGGTGTGGAGAGAGCATAATGCAGCAGCAGCAGTATTTTAAACTGCTCTGGGTTCCTTTGCATGTTTAAATGAGGCATATATTTTACTTTTGATTTTTTCTGTTTTCCCAGCCAAACTGCATAGCATTTATTCGCATGTAATTTTAGACCTGACACATTACCAAAAATGTCAAGAGTTTTCATAGATTGTTCAAAGGATTGTCTGTCACCTTCTTGCAATGATTCCGTATCGTCGGCATATTGTGAGATTTTATTTCCTATTCCTGCAATATCAATACCATTTCAATGATTATTATTTTCATTCATGTACAGTACGTGAGCACAACAATCAAGGAAATGTAGGACAACCTTATTACTCTAGAAAGAAACCGTCTCTAAATTCCATAGCAAACGAGATTGTTCAATTTCTTAATTATTTGTGATGGCTAAAAAAACATCCAACTGGTATTGATAGAATGATGTTTAAGAAATATTATAGTTAAAAAAAAATCGCTACTTATATCCTGATCAACATGAAGATATACCCGTTTAAATACAGAATTACGTAAATTCTGTCTTTAAACATATATATTTTTGTATTGATCAGGATATAAGTGGCGCTTTTTTTTTACTATGCTACTTCTTAAACATTTTTTTTATATTACTATCAATACCAGCTGGAATTTAGTGCAGCCATCTCAAGCAATTATGAAAATGAAAAATCTCGTTTCCTTGGCGATTTAGAGACGGTTTCCTTCTGGACTATAACTCCAGTGCTAAGAATCGTTCTTTTGTTTGTTTGTTTGTTTGTATGTTGTTGTTTTCATTTGTTTATTTGTTCGTTTGTTCCGGGTAAATACTTTACCAACAATGGATTTTTTGTTGTTCTTTTGCGAAAGCTCAAGAGTCGATTTTCTGCTGGAAAATAAGCGATCATAACATCATTTTTTTAAATCAAACTTTCACTTTCTTGATCAAATCCCGATTCACTTACTTGAGTCGAGCTTCTCTCCAACGATGTTGCCCTGTCTTGGAAATGCCGGCGAGTGAGGCTGAACAATTAGGATGTGTGCGTTTTTATTACTATGTTCATCCCTGAATTGCGTCATACAGTAACAGGTGTTCCCAGTGTGTGTGTGTGTGTGTGTGTGTGTGTGTGTGTGTTGTGTGCGTGTGCGTGTGTGTGCGTGTGTGTGTGTGTGTGTGTGTGTGTGTGGTGTGTGTGTGTGTGTGTGTGTGTGTGTGTGCGGTGCGTGTGAGTGTGCTTGCGTGCTGCTGCGTGCTTGCGTGTGTGTGTGAGTGAGTGCGTGTGTGCGTGCGTGCGTGAGTGAGTGTTGAGTGCGTGCCTGCGCGTGCGTGCGTGCGGCGGTGCGTGCGTGCGTGTGTGTGTATGTGGTGGTGGTGCTGTTTTCTTTCTTTAAAGGGCCACGGATGGAAGTTCAGTTTAATGTCGCGTATCGGCTTTCGCCATGTACGACGGGCTGAACAAACAAACCAGGGTATAAACAAAAATTTATGTTCCTGAATCACTGTCTTAACCAAAAGGCCGAGAAGCGATCAGAAATTCGGGTCCTAAATTAAAGGGCCACCCTGACGGATGTGTTTTTGTAAGAAACACGTCCAGATCACCAGGAAAGACACCCTTTTACAGAGATTGCAACACTCACTTTGCTCTGGTTTCCTAGAAATCAAACCGTCAAATCGGCGATTCCTCCTTGGCAGAGGTGCTGGAAGTCAAATACTTTCACCCAAAGAAAAGACGTGTGTCATCTCTTTTCTAATGGCCGCCTGCGTTTAGACCAAATCGTTTGCACGAAAATTTCGCAATACAAGCCTTTTTTTTCTTAAATATTTTATACAGTTTATCCTAAAGGAGTTTCGCTCACAACAAAGGAAACAGCTCCAATATTTTTTTCTTACTGCACTACAAAAAAAGAAAACGCTTCAACCACAATGAGTGACCTTCACCCACCCCATCCAAAATGACTACTGTCTCCGGCATCTCCGCCAAGGAGGAATCGCCGTTTTGACGGTTTATTATTTAGGAAACTAGAGCAAAGTGAGTGTTTGATCCTTGAAAAGGCTGTCTTTCTGGTGATCTCGACGTGTTTCTTGCAAAAAACTCATCCGTCAGGGTCCGCCTAGAGAGGCACCCTGACGGATGTTTTTTTTGTAAGAAACATGTTCGAGATCACCAGGAAAACACCCTTTACAGAGATTGCAACACTCCCCTTTGCTCTGGTTTCTTAGAAAAGGCTGTCTTTCTGGTGATCTCGACGTCGTTATTGCACATTTGCACACACAAAAAAACCTCATCCGTCAGGGTGCCCCTTTTAAGGGCCTGCTACGCTGCATACGAATATGGGCAAATGCGATGCGATTGTGACGATCACGTGAAATTCATGTATTGGGTCTACTTAAGTATATATAGAGAGAGAGAGCGAAAGTAGTAGAATTGTTGTTTGACTGAAGTATCATATGGTAATGCTTTCTTATTATAAGTTTGCCTCACAGCGTCTCCCAGGTACAATAGTCTCTTTGACCTTACTTGGCCTCTGCTGTCAAATCAATTTGGCTACTGTATCTAGTAACTATTCTCTTTAACTGTCTGTCTGTCTGTCTCTTTCTCTCTCTCCCTCTCTCTCTCTCTTTCTCTCTGTATATGTGTACCACCACCCCCCTCTCTCTCTCTCTCTCTGCCACACCCCCCTCCCCCCTCCCCACCCCAACCTTTGTTTTCGGAAAGAGACTGATAGGGTTAGGATCAGCCTATATTTTCGGAAAGAGACTGAGAGGGTTAGGATCAGCCTATATTTTCGGAAAGAGGCTGATAGGGTTGGGATCATATGGTGATCATTCTTATTATAAGTTGGCCTCACCCTGTGGTGGCCTAGCTGTCAAATGAATTTGACTACTGAATTACACAGTTTTAGGGAGACGTGCATCATGATATGCTTCACGTGAACCGTGAATCGCATCGTGACAATCGCATCGCATTGACACATAATCGTATGTAGTATAGCAGGCCCTTTGACCTTTCAGACCATAACGTCTAGTGGAGAGTGAGCAGAAAAATAAACTGCTGTGGCCAAGACACGATCCTGGGTGTTGTGTCAGGGATGTCGAGTGGTGTTTGCCAAACTCATTCTTTCTTGCACTACTGCTAAGCAGACAAGATGGCGAGGCTGTCCGTTCGACAGGATCATCATTCATTAGTGCGCATGTCTGAGATGGCGTACACCAACATCATAATCAAAGAGAGACAACTGCAGTAGTGCATAAAGGTAAGAGCGGTTATGCCCCTTACATTACACTGAGTATTGTTATTTACGAGACAAACGCGTTACCTGCGCGCGCGTTATGAGTCAGTCTACCACTACATGCGTACACCAAATCCCGCGCGTTATGCTTCATACCCCCCCCCCCCCCCCCCCCCCCCCCCCCCCCCCCCCCCACCCACCCCACCCCCCCCCCCCCCCCCCCCACCCCCCCGTATCCACCCCCCCCCCCCCACCCCCCCCCCCTTCCCCCCCCCCCCACCCCCCCCCCCCCCCCCCCCCCATCACACAGCCAATCTACCACTACACAGCCATCTATGTGCATCAGCAAACCCGCAGCTATGCTTCATGAGCATGTGCGCGCGCGCGCGCGCGCACGCACACACACACAGGCTACCACTATATAATATATTAGCAAACCCGCTCGTTATGCTTCATGTGCACGCGCGCCACACACACACACACACACCACTCTCTCTATCTCTACCCCCCCCCCCCCCCCCCCCCCCCACCAAGACTCTCTCCCTTTCTGCTCTGCCTTTCTATGCCGAAGCTTTTTTATTTTTTTTTTTTTGTTTTTCGTCCTCTCGGCCGGCCCAAGCCATATGGGATGCCTGCCTCTCTCATTCAGTCAGGTTTTATAGTCGAAGGGAAGTAAGCGCTGCCAACCAGTCCAGCCCATGAGTTACTACCCTTTATTAATACAGCATAAAATACGATTGTACAGAAACGTAAGACTTCCTTGGCGGCAATTTGCACTGGAGGTTCTCAATTTATAATATATGGAACCATCTGTGTGCCACGATACTACCTTACAAAATGTAAAGCGATTCTGTCCATTGGTTCGTGAGTTACAGGGCGAACAAATCCACACACAGACACACAGAAGAAGAGAGGAAAATCCGTTTAACGTCCTCCGTTCTGGAACAGACACATGTGGAACACTGGTGGATTTCTTTAAATGGTGAGAGCGATCCTAGAGGTAATGCCTGGAGGCAGTGCAACACCAGGAAAGTGCCGAATTTATAACAATCCAGATATTAGACACACAGAAGCACAGTGAATTTTACTATATACGTATGGATAGCGCTAGAAAGCTGTGCAAACCTCCGCCAGGATTATAGCAAAAGTAGTCCCTCCTCTTAGAAGGTTGGTTTTAAAAAGCTGTGCCCAATTCTTAGTAAGGCGCATAACGGCAGCATGACGCCTCTGTGCTCATATGAAAGGAGATTGTCTGAGTGATCGACGACAACAATGACGAAGAATAAATATCGTATTGTCTTATTCATTTATTTGACTGCGGTTTAACTGTCTTAACACGTGATTTGAACATTTGAAGTAATTTCAGTTCTCGTTTCTGACATTTTGACTGAGCGTGAACAGTCCACACATACAGCCAAGGATTGAGAGAAGAATTAATCGGCAAAGCGAAAACAACCATCGTGTCGTAAACTTTGCTGAGCGCATCGACACCACATACATTCATCACCATTACCACTCCAAATGCAAACCAAACAACAGCGACTGCAACCGATATTTTTCTCATGAAATGAACAGAGGAATAGGTTGGTCTTTGTTTAGGATTCAGCGTTATCCAGTGTTTGGGTGTTCTCCAGAAGGTCAGGCTTTGAACAGTGCCTATCTTGAAAGACATGACAAAGTTGATTGCCGTAATAACCGTGAACCATCTGAACTTTCCCCGTGACCAGTGGTGATCGGTCAAAGCCAGACGACACAAACCTGACTGGTTCTCAACACCCAAGTGTGACAGTCGGGGAAGGAAAGGAATTAAGGCCAACGAGCTTCCAAATATCCAAACTAAAACGCAGACTGCAATCATCAAACGTTCGTTAAATTTCCATAAACGATTAGTGGAAGAGAAGGAAACAAGGTGGTGCAAAGCGATGAACAAAACAGTCACTGGTGATACTGTGCACGACAAAAGGGACAGAAACCCGGCCAGTTTACAAGTTGAGCTTTGGATCCAGGCTTTTTCATTCTGCAAATACTCTCCACGGAACACAAAGTCTGCTGTTGAAATTATGCTAAGGTGACATCCCATACTGAGGTCAGCAAGGTGTAACTGAAGAACAGCCTTCATGAACTGACTTCCCGCCATCTTGGTGACGACAGGAGACGTCACCATGATGAAGCAGGCCATGTGACCTATGACGTTGGACACAGTGACCAACCAGAAGAAAGCTCTGGTCAGGTCAGAGGTCAGCAGTGTTGTGCATGATGGTAGGACGGTGTGCGGAGAAACGCACTGGATTTCAGTAGAGCGTTTGGGAAGCAAATGTTCACAGCACAGTCTGTGGTTCCAAGAAATGATGTGCTGCAGTTTATTTGATCTTGAAAACACATCCAGTGGAAACTGGCTTACACGATTCCCTCTTAGATCCAGTTCTTGTACTGCTGGCATGCTCTTCAAACCGGTAACATCAATTATTTCTACATCGCTAAACGACGTGTTTAGAATTTTAAGTTGAGGAAAATACACAGAAATATTATCACTGAACAGGCTTATGTGTGTACAGGATATGTCTAATGTATTCAGCGTATAAGCAATTGGCTTGATTGATTTTGTTGTTAGTTTGTTAAGAGGGTTGTTTCTAATACAAATACTTCTCAAGTTTGGTAGCTGAAGAAAAATAGACATGTCAACACTTTCCAGATAGTTATCAGCAAGATTGATGCTCTTCAGATGTACTAGTGAAATGTTTGATACGTTAGAAATAGAACAATGAGACAAAATCAAAACAACCAGATAGAGATTTATTTTGAAATCAGGCAGTGACATTTTGGAGTTAGTGGCATCTACGTATCGTAATTGAGGAAAACTGGCAGGAATGAAAGGCAGTGGACACAGAAACACATGACCTTCACATTGACATCCCTCAGGGCAGGTCCTGTAACACATCAGCTCATCATCACGCTGTGGACACTGACCCCAGCCGTCACACAGGTGGTCCACATGCACACAGACTGCAGACTCCCTGCACTGATAAAAACCAGGGCACGTGGCTCTGTCACAGCCTTGTTCGTCCTCTCCATGAACACAGTCAGAGAACCCGTTACACCTTGTGTAGACAGGCAGACAGTACAGCCACTCTGACCTACAGCAGTAATGACTGTCAGGACAGGAGTGGTCAGCTGTCATCAACTGCTGGGTGAAGTAGCCTGCCCCATCCAGATTCACGTAAAGCGGTCGTTGTTCTACACCTGCTTTTTCAAGGGCGTGGTATCTGGCATCCTCTTGACAGTCCACTTCATCAGAGTCGTCCAGACAATCTGAGAACTGATTGCAGCGTTGACTGAGCGACACACACTGACCGTTCAGACACGAAAACGCGTCACATATTAATTCACAGAAAGACTCATCACTTGCGTCTGGACAGTCATGTGTGAAGTCACACACGAACGTGTGATGCACTGTTGTTTTATCGTCGCTACATTGAAATGGTCTGTACATCCATCTCCTGTCTGTAGGAAACGTGTCATCGGTGTTTACACAACTCGTGTTAGGAAAATTATTAGGAGTCCAATCCATTGTTACTTGGTTGTACTGTTTGTTCTTTTCAGGTAAAAACCCAAGTGTGATGATACCAGAACAATAAGTAACTAAATCCTGACGTGTTCGCTCACAAATATTCTTAGATGGCCATGGATAATTTGAAACCACCTGTACATGAGTGTTTCTAGATAACAGTAATGACACTTCGCAAATTATCAAATGAATTCCATCACGTATACGGGCCTTTACCCATTTATGTGTTACAAGCGTGATTCCGGGAGTACTAGAGGGTTCGATCGTGTGATAAAAACGTAAATGATCAATGTTATAAACCAGAGTGCCGTCAACCCATGCACGAAACTTGCTATAATGAAAGGGCGTGGAATGCCAACCTGATCTTAAACCAATGGCTGCTCTGAATCTGATGTAGTTGAGCATGACATGGTGAAAGTCGAGTTTTTCCTTCTTCGTTTTCACCGAGGCTAGCCTCCCATCAACTTTAATGCATTCGTTGTCAGCGTGGATGAGGGGGATGTCCTTCAGACGTTGGATCAACCTGAAACACTTGTCCCATGAGGCCACCATTCCTGGACAGTCAGCACTGCTGAAGGGGCATTCTCCTGGCTCATCCTGGCCATCTTCACACTGTGTGTAGTAATTACAATACAGATGAGGCTGCAAATGAGGAAAATGTTGAACAGAACAGTTAATCATTCCACCGGGTAACTTCATTAATGGTTGATTCTTAGGAAGAACAGATATGAGAACTTTCAGACCTGTATGTATTGAGTTTATGTATACAATGTTGAATTGGAGGTGAGAAGTAGTAATGGTAGTCAGTGAAGGACAAGTGACGCACACTCGTTCAACGGTGTTGCTATTTGCATCAGGATTTGTGAAAGCAATTTTCATGTAAACATGGTCGAATCTTACATCGTCTATAATGTGTTGAAAACTAACAATATACTCCATAGGAAAGCCCCGCTTATCTGAGAAATGCAACTGTTCGTGTACATATTGCACATGCGGGAAATGCAAGCACATGAAATTGTCTGAGGTACGTTGCACAACAAAGTCATGACTCTGTTGTACCAGGCCAACATTGACGCGAATCGAAGGGCTGTTTATGCTAATCATCAACATTTTGTTTGTGTGCGAATTAACAAAACTTTCCTTCATGTTGTGCGAACGGCATTTCAAAGAGAAGTAACTATACGTGTATGCTCTAGATGTTAATAAATCAGTGGTCCAGCTTCTCGAATCACAGCCATATGACAACCGTTGGATGTGGGCCTGCACGTAGTTACCCTTGGGTGCACGCACCTGCAATGTGCAGTAAGGCGTGGCCTGGTTACACACCCCATATACCACGCCTTGGTGAGAAGTGTGGGGAAAATAAAGCCTGTCACACTTTGAAACATTCGTGTGCTGAATTGTGAAGTTTGTGCTGTTTAGACTCACGAAATACTGTACACCCGGGCACATGGGAATCGCCTTTAAAAACTCGTGAGTAATATGTCCATGCGAAGCGTTCCAAATACCTTGTTGAATGGAGATGTCAATACAAGCAAGTTAAAAACACAGCTTCTGATTCCACTAACACTGTAACAATAATAAAAATGTTTGTTGATTCACGCATTTAATAAGAAAGGGATCAAAGAGCCATAAACAAGGCAGAGCATATGTGACCCACGAAAGGGACATTTATAAACTCATTCCATGCTGGCCAGTTGCTTCCCTTTGCAAGCGTTCTGTACTGGCCGATTTGCATAGGTTGCAAATTTTTTTTATAATAAATAATGGTAACAGATACAAACGTGACATTTAGGCAATATGTACACAATATACAGTACTAACACCTGCAACAGTTTCAAAGCATCCACTTGATTAGTTTTGATTTGTGATATTTTAAAATAAATGCATGTTTTGTCAAGCCAGGCACACTCATAATAGCGAAAATATATTTTTAAGGTCCCAAAGTAACCGGCAGCCAGCCAATCAGTGTCGGAGGCATGAATGAAACGTAGTAGTAGCCCTCTGAGCCACTTTGAAGCACGCATGACTGTTAACCTATGAACTATGAATTTTTAAAGTTCACATGCGATATCCCGTTACCTTAGTAACGAGGCGTTGTGCGCATGCCCTGCGACGAGATCGCAGGTTAGTTAACAGACAATTCTCTTTCTAATGATACAAAAACCATTCTTGTATCTTTTTCCGTTCCACAGTTATGAGCGTTTAAAGTTAGTAGGGTGAGTGTCGGCCATTTTGAGAAAACACAGTCTAAAGTCTAGCTTAGCTGAAGAAAATGCATTGACCTACTCATTTTGAAGCACTTAAAGACCATTTAGAGACCATATTAAAGATTATCCTTTATGGATATGAAAGATAAGATGTTGGAGAACACACAAATACCCACAACATAAAAAGGACAAAATGGACTTTTCGTTGCCAGTGATATGCTATTGGTGATTTTTTCTTCTTCTTCCAATTGAGTACGATACACTGTTTTTTGGATATAAGCCTATATATCTTTATATGAAATACTATGGGGAGGGGGGGGGGGGGTCATGCGGGAAGGGGGAATGGATGGTGGATATATTAGAACATTACATTAATATATACATATTTGTTTTAATATATATTTGTTGTGGGTGGGGTTTTTTATAAAAAAAAATTATATATTAGATTTTGTGAAATTGACATTGGTGTGAAACGCGTGCATTATTAGGATGGTTGTTATTATTACGAGTATAATTAGATGTATATTAAAAAAAAAAAGAAAAAAAAGACGAATGCTATGAATGATGGGATGGTTAGGACTGCTATGGTGGATAGCTATGATGATGTTTCCGCTCTTATTGTTGAAGACAGTTTGGAGTGATGTTTCCCCTTGTATCTGGCGGTCAATCACCTTTCATTCATATGCTCCGCCTTCTGTTCGCTGTGCGTTAAATAGCTGCACCATAGTTATGTGGGTTCACGTGTAGGTACGCGCGTGCGCGTTTGTGTGAAAATTTGTGTGCGAGCGTGTATGTGCGCGTGTTTATGTGTGTGTGCGCGCGCGCGTGCGTGTGTGTGTGTGTGTGTGTGTGTGTGTGTGCGTGTCTTTAGATGAACGTGAATGAATGGCGTACGGCGGAAGAAATCAATGGCATTACTTTTTGGTTTTTGGTGGCCCGTTACATTATTTTCCGACCTGTTTTTAATCCATTTATTTACAAACGGATGTGGTGTCCGGATGGATTTACCAGCTACGGCTATGAACGGTGATCAAGCAATGTTTTCCAGTGCAAGGCACTGTTTTTATCATTGTGTTTTCTGTTTAGACCATTCATTGATGTTATTTTTGTTGATTTAGTTAATGTATGTCTTTTCTTTCTTGGCATTGGAGGCGTTACTTGTTGATGGATCTAGATAAAAGCATGTTTATTTCATGGTACAGGGTCATTTGATGTATGTGGCTGTGTCTGAACAAGAAATGTCTGTCACGCTTTTTGGGAACAATAAGACTAAAAATTTTACTTTAAAAATGGCTGAACAACTAAAATTTATATCAATGAATTGTCAGGGCCTGGGGGACTTGAAAAAAAGGAGAGATGTGTTCCATTTTGTGAGATCCAAAGCTTTCTCTATTTATCTTTTACAAGATATTCACATAGATCCAAAACTAGTCAACTATGTAAGGTCTGAGTGGGGATACAAATGCTATTTTGTCCCATACTCTTCTAACGCCAGGGGGGTTGCAATATTATTTAATAATAATTTTGAATTTGATATTAAAAACGTTTTTAAGGAAGATGGAGGTAATTATTTATTTGTGTTGATGACATATAAGGAAAAAACGTACCTAATTATAAGCCTATAATTATGGTCCTAATCGAGACGACCCGGATTTTTACATAGACCTAGAGGAGAGAATTAATAATATTCATTTTGACTACATAATAATAGGTGGTGACTGGAATCTAGTCATGGATTTTTTTCTAGATTGTAATAATTATAAACGTAATAACATGAAAGCAAAAGAACAGGTAGAATCTATGATGATGAACTTGGAGTTAGTCGATATCTGGAGGGAACTGAATCCCGATTTAAAGAGGTATACGTGGAGAAGAAATAATCCCTTGCAGCAAAGTCGATTGGACATGTTTTTGATGTCTGAAACATTGTTTAATCAATCGGTCAAAGCTGATATAATGCGAGGTTATAGGAGTGACCATTCAATAATTACTTTAAAATTGGGGGCTTCAGTAGAACCGAAAAGATCAACGCTATGGAAATTTAACTCTTCTCTTTTGAAGGAAAAAGACTATGCAAAGGAAATTAAGGAAGAAATGAAAAACGTTATCAGTGAATATGCATTGTCACCATATTCACGTGAAAATATTGACCAAATACCAAAAGAGGAAATTCAATTTCATATTAGTGGTCAACTTTTTTTAGACACTTTGCTGATGAAAATTCGAGCTAAAACAATTTCTTATGCCACAATGGTGAAACGAATGAGAAATGAACGTGAAATACAATTAGAAGAATACATTTCAAACCTAGAAAAGAAAGAAACACTAACAGACACAGACAAAAATGACAGATTATTATAAAGCTGAATTGATTTCACTTAGAGACAAAAGGATGGAAAGGGGTTTGCTCCGTTCTCGAACACGTTGGATTACTGAAGGCGAAAAAATTACTAAATACTTTTGCAGTTTAGAAAAAAGAAATTATGTTAGCAAATATATTTCTAAGCTTAACAAGAAAGGTAGCATAATTACTGAAGGCAAAGAAATAACTAGAGAAATCCATGATTTTTTATAATAATCTTTATTCTGAAAAAGAAGTGGAAGATGTCGAGATTTCAGAACTTATTGATGAGATTCCCACTTTATCAGCTTGTGATAAGGAAACTTTTGAAGGCAAAATCACACTGGAAGAAGCGACTATAGCATTAAAGAATATGAAAAACCGAAAAAAGTCCAGGCAGTGATGGTTTCACAGTTGAGTTCTTTAAAAAAAAAATTGGCAAAACTTGGAAGTTTTGTAATAAGGTCGCTTAACGAAGGTCTTCATAGAGGAGAGCGATCATCCACTCAAAAGGAAGGGGTTATTATTTGTATTCCCAAGGGAAACAAACCACGCGAACATATTAAAAACTGAAGACCAATTTCATTACTTAATGTAGTTTACAAGATAGGATCAGCGTGTATTGCTAATAGATTAAAAGAGGTTTTACCATCCCTCATTAACGAAGATCACTCTGGATTTATTAAAAATAGAAATATTGGTGATAATTTACGATTGATATACGACCTAATTCATTATGTAGACACTTTTAATAAACCGGGTTTACTAATCTGTTTGGACTTTGAGAAGACGTTTGATTCTTTAAGTTGGACATTTATATTTAAAACATTAAAAGCCTTCAATTTTGGCCCTGAATTTTGTAAATGGATTGAGACGCTGTACAAAAATATTAAAGCCACAGTCACTGTCAATAGCGCACTAACAACATGGTTTCAGATTCAAAGGGGTTGTACACACGGTGACCCAGTCTCGCCTTATTTGTTTATTCTCTGTGTAGAGATAATGGCTATTATGATAAGGCAAAATACTTTGATAAAAGGTATTGATATTGCAGGAATAGAAAATAAAATATCACAATATGCCGACGATACGGAATTATTGCAAGAAGGTGACAGACAATCCTTTGAACAATCTATGAAAACTATAGATATTTTTGGTAATGTGTCATGTCTAAAATTAAATGCGGATAAATGCTATGCAGTTTGGCTGGGAAAACAAAAAAATTCAAAGGTAAAATATATGCCTCATTTAAGCATGCAATGGAACCCAGAGCAGTTTAAAATACTAGGCATTTGGCTGACAAATGATTTAAAAGATTGCATAAAAAATTTTTGGATGAGAAATTCAGAGAAATCAAAGCACTATATAAAGCTTGGCTTAAGAGACAGTTAACACCCCTCGGACGTATCGCCATTTTAAAATCCCTGATTTTATCAAAAATTATATTTCTGTAGTTATTGCTGCCTAATCCCCCAGATGACATTGTAAACTGTTTGCAGAAAAGCATATATCAATTTGTATGGGATAAAAAGAACGACAAAATAAGTAGGAACATTTCACACAAAAATATTGAACAGGGTGGTTTAGGGATCCCAGATGTTGGTAAATATATGAGTGCACTTAAAGTTACATGGATAAAAAGAGTATGGTCGAGCAATCATAAATGGACTCATATTGTAAAAGAGTTAAATGTAAGAGTGGCATTTCTAGAAAAAATAGGCACTGTAATTAATACTACTAACTACACAAATATGTTTTGGTGTGATGTGTTTAACGCTTATGATAAAGTGGCAGAAAAGGTTGTGCAAAAAAAAAGGCAGTACAATTAACTGATGGCAATTTTCCTCCATTTTCAACAAATAAAGTGCTGTCTGTCTTGCTCCCTTCCCCCAAAGGCGCAAGACTGTTTTATGAGCATTTGGTAAGTAATGAAGTAAACCCAAGGTGTTGCCAGAACTGGGATAGTAGACTTGCAAGAAATGTGCCGTGGAAGATCATATTTCGAAAAATTAAAAAAATTAAAGAAGTGAAATTAAAGTGGGCCCAAATTAGAATTGTTCATAGAATTATCGGAACTAACATTATTCTTCAAAGCATGATTGTGAAGCAACAAATAAATGCTCTTTTTGTAATATTGAAAAAGAAAATATTCAACACCTTTTCTGGCACTGCCAATTTGTTCAAACTTTTTGGAAAGAATTTCAAACAAAACTTACTCAAAAATGCTCAATCGCACAGAATTTTAAATTTAGCGAACACTTAGTAATTTTCGGTTGTGAAAAGAATGTTCGCACAGATGAGATTATAGATTTGATCATCTTGCTCGCAAAATCGTACATTTATAAATGCAAAACAAAAAAAGAACCACTGCTATTCATGCCATTTACACATACTTTAAAATATAGATTTTCAGTTGAAAAATTCAATGCCAGAATCCAAATGAAAGTCGATCAGATTGAACAACTCTGGGACCCATACAAACCCTTGTTTTTCTAATATTGAAAGATTATGGTCTTGAGGAAGGGGAAGGGAAAGCGTATCGAACTTTTTCAACAATAATATAATTATGTATTATATGTTTTCTTTTCTTTTTTCTTAGACCAGTGTAATTTAGATGGGGTTTTTTAGTATGGCATTTGTGTCCGTTGTGGTTGACAAACTGTCTTAATCTTTGAGCTAATGCTTTGGTAAATATAAAAGAACTAACTATTTTTTTATGTATTAAATAAATTAAAACAATTGTCATTTATAAGTGATCCTCTCGCATATACATAACATATTCACGTCTTTCATAACGCTTATCCAATGCCTCTTCCTTTTTTTATATTTTGTTTGGGTTGTTGTGTGTGTGTTTTTGCTTTGTTTGTTTTTGAGTTGTTGTTGTTTGGTTTTTGTTGTTGTTTTTGTTGTTTTTTTTTTGTGCGTGTGTGTTGTTGTTTTTTTGGTTAGTTTTTCCCCTCTTATTATTCTATTTCTGTATCTGTATTGAATGAGTTATTCACTGGATAATTGCTCATCTGTCTGTCTTTATCAAGTTAAAAAAAAGAATGAATGGATGTATGTTAAAATGTAAATTGCATGTATATGTTTGCTTGTGTTTGATTCATTCGTTCATTAAAAAAAAGTTTGAAAATAAAAGTGAGATTTTTTACTTTGCAGGCCTGTTGTGAGAAACTAGCCCAGTGACTTAATCGTGGTGCAGGGGCACATATTATTATTACAGGTAAATGTGTGTTAAAATAAGAAAACCATTGAAGTAATGCACCAAGTGTAATTATGTTTGCTTGAAAAGAAACTTGTAGCTTTGTTGTTGTTGTTTTTTTATGCGATTCATGTATTATTGAAATTCTGCTGCATATTAAAATTATTGATGGGGCCGGGCTGTGACGCTTCTTCATGAATTTTGTAGAAGTAATTCTCGCACGTGTTAGTAGGACCACTTTCGCTTTCGATTGTCTAAAGGATCGCGGAACAGAAGTTAGATTCAAATCATCTGAGAATAGTGAGGAAGTCATTATTCATCTGACTCCACTTTGATCTCACACAAATCTATTTTTGCTGCATCACGATCAAATTTAAAAAAAATCTTTTAACAGATAAGTACGCCTTTTTGAGATTTCTCATTTTGCTTTTGTATTATGTGCTTTTCTTCAGGCGACTTGGTCTTATAGATTAGTCGGTTTTCTTCAGGGGGAAATTGCTTGGCTTTGACCACTTTTTCACTCACAATCGAGGAGCCAGTTTCTTTGTTCTGACCACTTTTTCACTTCACAATCGAGGAGCCAGTTTCTTTGTTCTGACCACTTTTTCACTTCACAATCGAGGAGCCAGTTTCTTTGTTCTGACCACTTTTTCACTTCACAATCGAGGAGCCAGTTTCTTTGTTCTGACCACTTTTTCACTTCACAATCGAGGAGCCAGTTTCTTTGTTCTGACCACTTTTTCACTTCACAATCGAGGAGCCAGTTTCTTTGTTCTGTCTTGGGTCAGCGTCTTTCCCCCGCCCCACTCCCCCCCCCCCCCTCCCCCCTCCCCCCCCCCCCTCAGTACTGCCCCCCCCACTACCGTGGCGGCATCAGGGGGCCGTTTCACAACGGCTAGCGTTGCGTGGCGTGGGCGCAGGTTGGCACGAGAAGTGCTGGGAAGTGCACCTCTTTTGTCGATGTTTGCCGCAGGCGTTTTGTAGCTGCTCCCAAAGTATCTCTTGGCGAACTATCACGTGGCTTGCATGGGGTGAATACATTTCTCGTTCTTGATTGGTCCATTAAAGTTTGGTTAAATAATATAAGTTATATGAGTTTTGGGCTATCAAGTAGTGTGTTCTTTTGCTAACGAGAGCTTTGTCACGAGTTTGTGACATTGTTCTTCTGAACACACAGAGAAAGGCACAGTCTACCACTCGATCACAAAGGACCCCGAGATCTTTCTCCTTCTTTTCACCTAATCGAGACAACCTACTTGTGAAATCCGTGCAACCCGTGTTAGCTCTGACCTCTCGCGAGACTCCACATTCAACTGGCGACTTCATGAGTTTTAGACCGGTCAAACGTCACTCCATATTTTTCCTTCAGTTAAGCAACATCGCTTCATCGCTTCATCCTTTCTCCTTTTCATCGTTCTGTCCACCTACGGCCGCCCAGTGCTGAGGTGTGGTGAGGGCCACGTCCCTGAAGGATCCTGTTATCAATTGTTTATCCTGCACGAGTCCTAGACGTGGGGATAGCGAAGCTGTAGAGCTTCGGCTGACATCGTTTCTCCTCTTCATCCTCATCGCCATCTTCACCCCTTTTTATTTGGTTCCTCATTGTCCTCCCTTCCCCGTCATCGTCCCTGGCGTTCACTGGAGTCCTGGAAGAAAGCTGTGGCCGGTCCGGAACCCCTTCCACCTGCTCGCGCTTACCCCGAGCCCTTGGCGAGACCAGAGCTGCGACTGTCTTGTGGGGAGGATTCTTCTTCTTCATTCCACCACTTGGAAGTTTGTCCTGAGCCTGATCCTGAGCCTGAACCTGACCTGACCTGTTGCTGCCTGGTTGACCGCCCGGTCAACCGCTCTTTTCTCCGTTTCCGGCTGTGGGAGGCCGCCCGCCTTTCTGTCTGGCCCCGTGTTAGGCCCGATCTGTGGGCCTGTCTGTGCGTTCGGGCCAGGCTTCGACGTTCCTGTTGAGGAGTCTGGGGGCGACCTCTGCCGTCTCTCATCTTTTGTTTCTGCTGCTGTAGCCTGCCCCAGGAGGGGGAGCAGTTTTTCTACTGACTTTTGTTTTCCCCTTTGTCTTCTTCTTCGGACGCTCTGCTGTTTTTGTTGGACTTCTTTTCTTCGTCTGCCCTTTCGTCGTTTTTCCCTTCAATTTTGTGTTTCTGCATACAAACTCTCTTTTAGTTATTCAGTTAAGTTGCCGGCTTTAGCTTATTCTTTGGACAAACTTTCGAATGCCATGTATATTGTGTAGATAATTTGTTAAACATTGAGTATTGAATTGTGTAAGTGTGTGTGTGTGCTTGATTATAATAAATAGTCTTGTTTTGTATTGTACTTCTGGTGTGCGCGTGTGCCTTCTCCTGCGAGTTTGTCTGTCTGGGCGTGCGAGACTCTCCTCGGGGTTCGCGATTTCCCTCTCCCGATCTCTGATCAGGATCGAGCGGGGGATTTCGTGACATCTTGGGCTCGTCCGGGATTGTCTCGCATCTGTCCCAGGCCGGCAGGTTCGCTGGGATAAGGCAGTGAATGTTTGGGGTGTGAATGTAAGGGTGGTTGGTTGGGAGACCGTGTAGAGGCAAGGCGGTCCGGTTTTCCCTCATTGCTTAGGTCTTTTGGCCGGTTGAGTGGAAAATTTGTTGTGTTCGTTTTGTTTACTTGTTTGTCGGAGAGCGTGTGAAATATAGTTATTTAAGACCACTTATAGTTTTTTGTGTGTGTGTTCTAAAGTTTTGAGCGCACACGCGTTTATAAAACAAACTGAGATAAAGTTTGTTTAGGGTTTTTCTTAGTTTGTTTTGGGAATAGGGGGTTAAAAGAGGGGATTAGTTAGGAATAAAGGGGGGAAAGAACTGGGGAAAAGAAATAGTTCTAGTTCCTTCAACAACAAAAAAGATCTCGACTGGTTGAGCTTTGGCTTGTTCAGTCTGAGAAATGATTCCCTCCCTTGACACACTAGTTTGCATGCATTGACTGGGTGCTGGTGTGTGTTAGTCTTATTTAAGAATTCATTAATGTGTTGTTGTTTTTTGTGTTCATATATATGTACGCGCATATTTAATTAGCAAACTAAACCCGGACTATTCACTTGGAACTATTATCGTGTCTGTGACTGGTTCTATTTTGCAAGACAATTCTTGGTTTTGATGCATTGTAGTTGATTTGCACTGAATTGCTGTGTTCCGTGCATTGGATTGTGTCTTGCATTGAGTTACCATTTTTTATTCCATCGCTTGGTTATTTGTTGAGTTGCATGTGAACCTGTGCGCGCACGCGTTTATGCTTAGTGTAGCTTGTGCTATAGAGCAAACTTGCTGGGATAAACCGGAACGTTTTTGTGCAACACAAACCGTAGTTTTTTATAACGCTTTCAAACACTGGGGTGTGTTCATAGCTACATCGTGTTGTTAGTTTTACCGCAGAAAGTTACCGCAGGAAGTTACTGTGCGCTGTTTGGCCGTTGAGGTAGTTCGTGCGACCGCCTCCCGTGGTGCGCAATAGGGTTTTTGTGCAAACGTGGTTGTTGTCCACGCGGGTCGTTTAGTTGCAGAAGCGTTCTACGCTGTGTAAATTAGCGCAATAGTGGTTAGTGTGGTAAAGCTTTATGCGGAGTAGTTTAGTTAGTGTTTGGTTTAGTGTGGTTTAATTCGACGTAGTTTGTGGGATTTCCTGCGCGCGTTAGTGTGTGTTACTGCGATTCATCGTCTTCGTTGCATAACCGTTAGTGTTGGGAAAAAAAAAAAAATGGCTAAGATCTACCTCTTAACTGATGATGAGAAACTCATCCATCTGTCATCTTCCCTCACCGGCAGAGCCAAGGAAGCCTGTTTCAAGATGGGAGAGGACGAGACCTATGATAATTTACAGAAGGTTCTTCGTCAGCAGTTTCGCCTTTCGCCTGAGACCTATCGCCGGAAGTTCCGCAATAGTAAGAAGGAGTCCAGCGAAACCTTCTATCAGTTTGGGACAAGGCTTCGTCAGGCACTGAAGCACTGGGAAGAGCTCTCTG
The DNA here is from genome assembly GCA_017654935.2 of Phymorhynchus buccinoides. Classification (NCBI taxonomy): domain Eukaryota; kingdom Metazoa; phylum Mollusca; class Gastropoda; order Neogastropoda; family Raphitomidae; genus Phymorhynchus; species Phymorhynchus buccinoides. The sequence goes on from CM065711.1 coordinate 11,514,398, forward strand.
AGGCCGAGCTGAAGGATTTAATCCTCATTGAGCAACTCTACAACACCGTGTCCCCTGAGCTCCGAATACGGATGAGTGAGAAGAAGCCGACTACCTTCGATGCTGCCATCGAGATCGCAGAAACTTACTCGGAGGCTAGGAGAACCGTCGCCTCCAGGGGATCTGCCAGAGATAGTCAGACCCCTGTCTCCACTCCTCTCCAGGAAACTACTCCTTCGTCTCCAACAAAATCGCCAACGAGGGACCAAAAGGTGTGCTTCCAGTGCCGGACCCCAGGGCACATTAGGAGGTTCTGTCCCGAGTTGCGGAGACCGTCCTTCCAGGATAGCGGTCCTCATAGTGGGAAAGCCACCGGAGGCCGAAGAGCCCTCGCTCAATTTGTCTCGTCACCACGCAGGGACGGATGTCCTGTTTTTCTCTCCAGAGTGGCTGGGAAAGTAGCTGACAGCGTCAGAGATACCGGCGCTACGGCCATCTTTATGGATGAGAACCTCATACCTTCTGGCGCACTCAAAGGACCAGAATGTGAAGTGTCGG
>CM065711.1:11515434-11544622 GCA_017654935.2 Phymorhynchus buccinoides
TTCACGTGTAGGTACGCGCGTGCGAGTTTGTGTGAAAATTTGTGTGACGAGCGTGTATGTGCGCGTGTTTATGTGTGTGTGCGCAGCGCGCGTGCGTGTGTGCGTGTGTAGTGTGTGTGTGTGTGCGTGTCTTTAGATGAACACGTGACATGAATGGCGTACGGCGGAAGAACTCAATGGCATTACTTTTTGGTTTTTGGTGGCCCGTTACTTATTTTCCGACCTGTTTTTAAATCCATTTATTACAAAACGGATGTGGTGTCCGGATGGATGTACCAGCTACGGCTATGGAACGGTGATCAAGCATGTTGTCCAGTGCAAGGCACTGTTTTTATCATTGTGTTTTCTGTTAGACCCATATCATTGATGTTATTTTTGTTGATTTAGTAAGTATGTCTTTCTTTCTTGGCATTTTGGAGGCGTTACTTGTTGATGGATTCTAAGAGATAAAAGCATGTTTATTTCATGGTACAGGGTCATTTGATGTATGTGGCTGTGTCTGAACAAGAAATGTCTGTCACGCTTTTTGGGAACAATAAGACTAAAAATTTTACTTTAAAAATGGCTGAACAACTAAAATTTCTATCAATGAATTGTCAGGGCCTGGGACACTTGAAAAAAAGGAGAGATGTGTTCCATTTCGTGAGATCCAAAGCTTTCTCTGTTTATCTTTTACAAGATGTTCACATAGATCCAAAACTAGTAAACTATGTAAGGTCTGAGTGGGGATACAAGTGCCATTTTGCCCCATAGACTCTTCTAACGCTAGGGGGGTTGCAATATTATTTAATAATAATTTTGAATTTGATATTAAAAACGTTTTTAAGGAAGATGGAGGTAATTATTTATTTGTGTTGATGACATATAAGGAAAAAACGTACCTAATTATAAGCCTATAATTATGGTCCTAATCGAGACGACCCGGATTTTTACATAGACCTAGAGGAGAGAATTAATAATATTCATTTTGACTACATAATAATAGGTGGTGAATGGAATCTAGTCATGGATTTTTTTTCTAGATTGTAATAATTATAAACGTAATAACATGAAAGCAAAAGAACAGGTAGAATCTATGATGATGAACTTGGAGTTAGTCGATATCTGGAGGGAACTGAATCCCGATTTAAAGAGGTATACATGTAGAAACAAATAATCCCTTGCAGCAAAGTCGATTGGACATGTTTTTGATGTCTGAAACATTGTTTAATCAATCAGTCAAAGATGATATAATGCCAGGTCATAGGAGTGACCATTCAATAATTACTTTAAAATTGGGGGCTTCAGTAGAACCGAAAAGATCAACACTATGGACATTTAACTCTTCTCTTTTGAAGGAAAAAGACTATGCAAAGGAAATTAAGGAAGAAATGAAAAACGTTATCAGTGAATATGCATTGTCACCATATTCACGTGAAAATATTGACCAAATACCAAAAGAGGAAATTCAATTTCATATTAGTGATCAACTTTTTTTTAGACACTTTGCTGATGAGAATTCGAGCTAAAACAATTTCTTATGCCACAATGGTGAAACGAATGAGAAATGAACGCGAAATACAATTAGAAGAATACATTTCAAACCTAGAAAAGAAAGAAACACTAATAGATACAGAGAAAAATGACTTAGATCATTATAAAGCTGAATTGATTTCACTTAGAGACAAAAAGGATGGAAGGGGTTTGCTCCGTTCTCGAACACGTTGGATTACTGAAGGCGAAAAAAATTACTAAATACTTTTGCAGTTTAGAAAAAAGAAATTATGTTAGCAAATACATTTCTAAGCTTAACAAGAAAGGTAGCATAATTACTGAAGGCAAAGAAATAACTAGAGAAATCCATGATTTTTTATAAAAATCTTTATTCGGAAAAAGAAGTGGAAGATGTTGATATTTCAGAACTTATTGATGAGATTTCCAATTTATCAGCTTGTGATAAGGAAACTTTTGAAGGCAAAATCACACTGGAAGAAGCAACTATGGCATTAAAGAATATGAAAAACCGAAAAAGTCCAGGTAGCGATTGTTTCACAGTTGAGTTCTTTAAAAAAAAATTGGCAAGATCTTGGAAGTTTTGTAATAAGGTCGCTTAACGGAGGTTTTCATAGGGGAGAGCTATCATCCATTCAAAAGGAAGGGGTTATTATTTGTATTGCCAAGGGAAACAAACCACGCGAACATATTAAAAACTGAAGACCAATTTCATTACTTAATGTAGTTTACAAGATAGGATCAGCGTGTATTGCTAATAGATTAAAAGAGGTTTTACCATCCCTCATTAACGAAGATCACTCTGGATTTATTAAAAATAGAAATATTGGTGATAATTTACGATTGATATACGACCTAATTCATTATGTAGACACTTTTAATAAACCGGGTTTACTAATCTGTTTGGACTTTGAGAAGGCGTTTGATTCTTTAAGTTGGACATTTATATTTAAAACATTAAAAGCCTTCAATTTTGGCCCTGAATTTTGTAAATGGATTGAGACGCTGTACAAAAATATTAAAGCCACAGTCACTGTCAATAGCACACTAACACCATGGTTTCAGATTCAAAGGGGTTGTAGACAGGGTGACCCAGTCTCGCCTTATTTGTTTATTCTCTGTGTAGAGATAATGGCTATTATGATAAGGCAAAATACTTTGATAAAAGGTATTGATATTGCAGGAATAGAAAATAAAATATCACAATATGCCGACGATACGGAATTATTGCAAGAAGGTGACAGACAATCCTTTGAACAATCTATGAAAACTATAGATATTTTTGGTAATGTGTCAGGTCTAAAATTAAATGCTGATAAATGCTATGCAGTTTGGCTGGGAAAACAAAAACATTATTCAAATGTAAAATAAATGCCCCTCATTTAAAAACAAGCATGCATGGAACCCAGCACCCCAAGAGCATTTATACAATACTAGGGCATTTTTGGCTGACAAATGATTTAAAAAGAGCATTTCATAAAATAAAAATAAATTTTGGATGATAAATTCAGGGAACTCAAATCAAAGCAAACTATATAAAAGCTCTTGGCTTAAGGGATACAAGTTTAACACCACCAACACACAATAACAACCACACCAACCGTCGGGACGCATAAGCGCCATTTTTTAAAATCCCTGATTTTAAAATCAAAAAATATATTTTCTGATGGTTATTGCTTGCTTGCCTACTCCCAATCCATCCCCCAGATGACATTGTAAACTGTTTGCAGAAAAGTATATATCAATTTGTATGGGATAAAAAGAACGACAAAATAAGTAGGGAAATTTCACACATAAATATTGAACAGGGTGGTTTAGGGATCCCAGATTTTGTTAAATATGTGAGTGCACTTAAAGTTACATGGATAAAAAGAGTATGTTTGAGCAATCATAAATAAAATGGACTCATAAGTCATATTGTAAAAGAGTTAAATGTAAGAGCCACATTTCTAGAAATTAATTGGCACTGTAATTAATACTACTAACTACACAGATATGTTTTGGTGTGATGTGTTTAACGCTTATGATAAATTGGCAGAAAAGGTGGTGGTTGAAGGCGCTGATGAAATTATATCTGAGCCTTTATTTTGTAATTGTGATATTATAATAGCACAGAAGCCCGTCTTTTATAAATATGGATTGAGAAAGATGTTTATAAAATTAGTCATTTGCTGGATGAAAATGGCAGGCTTTTGTCTTATGATATGTTTTTGTTTAAGTATGGCATTCCTACAAACATTCTTACTTATTTCGGAATCATAAATGGGGTGAAACATGTCTTGCTAAAAAAAAAGGCAGTACAATTAACTCATGGCAATTTTTCTCCATTTTCAACAAATAAAGTGCTGTCTATCTTACTCCCTTACTCCCTACACCAAAAAAAGAAGAAGGAAGGCCCAAAGGCGCAAGGCTGTTTTATGAGCATTTGGTAAGTAATGAAGTAAACCCAGGGTGTTGCCAGAACTGGGATAGGAGACTTGCAAGGAATGTGTCGTGGAAGATCATATTTCGAAAAATTAAAAAAATGAAAGAAGTTAAATTAAAGTGGGCCCAAATTAGAATTGTTCATATAATTATCAGAACTAACATTATTCTTCAAAGCATGAATTGCAAAACAACAAATAAGTGCTCTTTTTGTAATATTGAAAAATAAAATATCCAACACCTTCTCTGGCACTGCCAATTTGTTCAAACTTTTTGGAAAGAATTTCAAACAAAACTTACTCAAAAATGCTCAATCGCACAGAAGTTTAAATTTAGCGAACACTTAGTGATTTTTGGTTGTGAAAAGAATGTTCGCACAAATGAGATTATAGATTTGATCATCTTGCTAAAAAAAAGGCGCAAAAGCGTGTAACATTTATAAATGCAAGACAAAAAAAGAATCACGCGCTGTTCATGCCGATACGGTCAGTTTACAGCACATACTTTAGAATATAGGTTTTCAGTTGAAAAGTTCAATACCAGAATCCAAATGAAAGTCGATCAGATTGAAAAACTCTGGGACCCATACAAACCTTTGTTTTTCTGATATTGAAAGATTATGGTCTTGGGGAAGGGGAAGGGAAAGCGTATCGAACTTTTTCAACAATAATATAATTATGTATTATACGTTTTATTTTATTTTTTCTTAGACCAGTGTAATTTAGATGGTGTTTTTTTTTTGTATGGCATTTGTGTCCGTTGCGGTTAACAAACTATCTGTCTCTTTGAGCTAATGCTTTGGTAAATATATGAGCACTAATTATTTTTTTATTATGTATTAAATAAGATTAAAAAATATTGTCATTATATATTATTGATCCTTTCATCGCATATACATAACATATTCACGTCTTTCATTAACGCTTATCCAATGCATCTTCCTTTTATATGTTGGGCTGTTTGTTGTTTGTGCGTGTGTCCTTTTTGGGGTTGGGCGTATGTTATGTTTTGTAGTTGTTGTTATTTTGTTTTTAGGTTGTATTTTTTTTGTTTGTTTGTTTTTTTGTGCGTGTGTGTTGTTCGTTTTGTTTTGGTATATTGCTTTTTTTCCCTCTTGAATTATTTCTATTTCTGTATTCTGTATTGAATGAGTTATTCACTGCTTAATTTATTTATTGCTCATCTGTCTGTCTTTATCAAGTTATAAAAAAGAATGAATGGATGTATGCTAATTTGTAAATTGCATGTATATTTTTGCTTACGTTTGATTCACTCATTCATTAAAAAAAAAAGTTTGAAAAAAGTGAGATTTTTTTGACTTTGCAGGCCTTTTGTGAGAAACTAGCCCAGCGACTTGATCGTGGTGCAGGGGCACATATTATTATTACAGGTAAATGTGTGTTAAAATAAGAAAACCATTGAAGTAATGCACCAAGTGTAATTATGTTTGCTTGAAAAGAAACTTGTAGCTTTGTTGTTGGGTTTTTTTTATGCGATTCATGTATTATTGAAATTCTGCTGCATATTTAAAATTATTGATGGGGCCGGGCTGTGACGTTCTTCATGATTTTGTAGAAGTATTCTCGCACGTGTTAGTAGGACCACTTTCGCTTTCGATTGTCTAAAGGATCGCGGAACAGAAGTTTAGATTCAAATCATCTGAGGATAGATGAGGAAGTCATTATTCATCTGACCCACTTTTGATCTCACACAATCTATTTTTGCATGCATCACGATTCAAAATTTAAAAAAATCTTTAACAGATAAGTACGCCTTTTTGAGATTTCTCATTTGGCTTTTGTATTATGTGCTTTCTTCAGGCGACTTGGTCTTTATAGATTAGTCGGTTTCTTCAGGGGAAATGCTGGCTTTGACCACTTGTTCACTCACATCGAGGAGCCAGTTTCTTGTTGGACCACTTTTTTCCATTCACAAATCGAGGAGCCAGTTTCTTGTTCTGACCCACTTTTTCACTTCACAAACGAGGAGCCAGTTTCTTTGTTCTGACACTTTTTCACTTCACAAAACATAACAAATCGAGGGAGGAAGGAGCCCAGTTTCTTTTTCCTGACCCATACATTTTTCACTTCCACACTCGAGAGCCATTTCTTCTTTGTTCTGACCGTACTTTTTCAACTATTTACAATCGAGGAGCCTAGTTTTCTTTGTTCTGTCTTGTCAGCGTCTTTCCCCGCCGCCCCCCCCCCCCTCCCCCCTCCCCCGCCCCCCCAGTACGTTGCCCCACCCCTACCTTGCGGCCATCAGGTGTCCGTTTCACAACGGCTAGCGTTGCGTGGCGTGGGCGCAGGTTGGCACGAGAAGTGCTGGGAAGTGCACCTCTTTTGTCGATGTTTGCCGCAAACGTTTTGTGGCTACACCCAAAGTATCCCCTTCCTCTCATCTCCCTCTTCTATTCTCCCCCCTCTTCCTATCTCTCTCATCGTTGGTGGACTATCACGTGACTTGCATGGGGTGATTACATTTCTTGTTGCTGATTGGTCCCATTAAAGTTTGGTTAAATAATATAAGTTATATGAGTTTTGGGCTATCAAGTAGTGTGTTCTTTTGCTAACGAGAGCTTTGTCACGAGTTTGTGACATTGTTCTTCTGAACGGACAGAGAAAGGCACAGTCTACCACTCGATCACAAAGGACCCTGAGATCTTTCTCCTTCTTTTCACCTAATCGAGACAACCTACTTGTGAAATCCGTGCAACCCGTGTTAGCTCTGACCTCTCGCGAGACTCCTCATTCAACTGGCGACTTCATGAGTTTTATACCGGTCGAACGTCACTCCATATTTTTCCTTCAGTTAAGCAACATCGACTTCATCGATTCATACTTTCTCCTTTTCATCCGTTCTGTCCACCTACGGCCCGCCAGTGCTGAGGTGTGGTGAGGGCCACGTCCCTGAAGGATGAAGCGATGAAGCGATGTTGCTTAACTGAAGGAAAAATATGGAGTGACGTTTGACCGGTCTAAAACTCATGAAGTCGCCAGTTGAATGTGGAGTCTCGCGAGAGGTCAGAGCTAACACGGGTTGCACGGATTTCACAAGTAGGTTGTCTCGATTAGGTGAAAAGAAGGAGAAAGATCTCGGGGTCCTTTGTGATCGAGTGGTAGACTGTGCCTTTCTCTGTCTGTTCAGAAGAACAATGTCACAAACTCGTGACAAAGCTCTCGTTAGCAAAAGAACACACTACTTGATAGCCCAAAACTCATATAACTTATATTATTTAACCAAACTTTAATGGACCAATCAAAAACAGGAAATGTATTCACCCCATGCTAGTCACGTGATAGTTCGCCAAGAGATACTTTGGGAACAGCCACAAAACGTTTGCGGCAAACATCGACAAAAGAGGTGCACTTCCCAGCACTTCTCGTGCCAACCTGCGCCCACGCCACGCAACGCTAGCCGTTGTGAAACGGCCCCCTGATGCCGCCACGGTAGTGGGGGGGTCAGTACTGAGGGGTGGGGGGGAAAGGGGGGGGGGGGGGGGGGGAGTGGGGCGGGGGAAAGACGCTGACCCAAGACAGAACAAAGAAACTGGCTCCTCGATTGTGAAGTGAAAAAGTGGTCAGAACAAAGAAACTGGCTCCTCGATTGTGAAGTGAAAAAGTGGTCAGAACAAAGAAACTGGCTCCTCGATTGTGAAGTGAAAAAGTGGTCAGAACAAAGAAACTGGCTCCTCGATTGTGAAGTGAAAAAGTGGTCAGAACAAAGAAACTGGCTCCTCGATTGTGAAGTGAAAAAGTGGTCAGAACAAAGAAACTGGCTCCTCGATTGTGAGTGAAAAAGTGGTCAAAGCCAAGCAATTTCCCCCTGAAGAAAACCGACTAATCTATAAGACCAAGTCGCCTGAAGAAAAGCACATAATACAAAAGCAAAATGAGAAATCTCAAAAAGGCGTACTTATCTGTTAAAAGATTTTTTTTAAATTTGATCGTGATGCAGCAAAAATAGATTTGTGTGAGATCAAAGTGGAGTCAGATGAATAATGACTTCCTCACTATTCTCAGATGATTTGAATCTAACTTCTGTTCCGCGATCCTTTAGACAATCGAAAGCGAAAGTGGTCCTACTAACACGTGCGAGAATTACTTCTACAAAATTCATGAAGAAGCGTCACAGCCCGGCCCCATCAATAATTTTAATATGCAGCAGAATTTCAATAATACATGAATCGCATAAAAAAACAACAACAACAAAGCTACAAGTTTCTTTTCAAGCAAACATAATTACACTTGGTGCATTACTTCAATGGTTTTCTTATTTTAACACACATTTACCTGTAATAATAATATGTGCCCCTGCACCACGATTAAGTCACTGGGCTTGTTTCTCACAACAGGCCTGCAAAGTAAAAAATCTCACTTTTATTTTCAAACTTTTTTTTAATGAACGAATGAATCAAACACAAGCAAACATATACATGCAATTTACATTTTAACATACATCCATTCATTCTTTTTTTTAACTTGATAAAGACAGACAGATGAGCAATTATCCAGTGAATAACTCATTCAATACAGATACAGAAATAGAATAGTAAGAGGGGAAAAACTAACCAAAAAAACAACAACACACACGCACAAAAAAAAAACAACAAAAAACAACAACAAAAACCAAACAACAACAACTCAAAAACAAACAAAGCAAAAACACACACACAACAACCCAAACAAAATATAAAAAAAGGAAGAGGCATTGGATAAGCGTTATGAAAGACGTGAATATGTTATGTATATGCGAGAGGATCACTTATAAATGACAATTGTTTTAATTTATTTAATACATAAAAAAAAATAATTAGTGCTCATATATTTACCAAAGCATTAGCTCAAAGATTAAGACAGTTTGTCAACCACAACGGACACAAATGCCATACTAAAAAACCCCATCTAAATTACACTGGTCTAAGAAAAAAGAAAAGAAAACATATAATACATAATTATATTATTGTTGAAAAAGTTCGATACGCTTTCCCTTCCCCTTCCTCAAGACCATAATCTTTCAATATTAGAAAAACAAGGGTTTGTATGGGTCCCAGAGTTGTTCAATCTGATCGACTTTCATTTGGATTCTGGCATTGAATTTTTCAACTGAAAATCTATATTTTAAAGTATGTGTAAATGGCATGAATAGCAGTGGTTCTTTTTTTGTTTTGCATTTATAAATGTACGATTTTGCGAGCAAGATGATCAAATCTATAATCTCATCTGTGCGAACATTCTTTTCACAACCGAAAATTACTAAGTGTTCGCTAAATTTAAAATTCTGTGCGATTGAGCATTTTTGAGTAAGTTTTGTTTGAAATTCTTTCCAAAAAGTTTGAACAAATTGGCAGTGCCAGAAAAGGTGTTGAATATTTTCTTTTTCAATATTACAAAAAGAGCATTTATTTGTTGCTTCACAATCATGCTTTGAAGAATAATGTTAGTTCCGATAATTCTATGAACAATTCTAATTTGGGCCCACTTTAATTTAACTTCTTTATTTTTTTTAATTTTTCGAAATATGATCTTCCACGGCACATTCCTTGCAAGTCTACTATCCCAGTTCTGGCAACACCTTGGGTTTACTTCATTACTTACCAAATGCTCATAAAACAGTCTTGCGCCTTTGGGGGAAGGGAGCAAGACAGACAGCACTTTATTTGTTGAAAATGGAGGAAAATTGCCATCAGTTAATTGTACTGCCTTTTTTTTTGCACAACCTTTTCTGCCACTTTATCATAAGCGTTAAACACATCACACCAAAACATATTTGTGTAGTTAGTAGTATTAATTACAGTGCCTATTTTTTCTAGAAATGCCACTCTTACATTTAACTCTTTTACAATATGAGTCCATTTATGATTGCTCGACCATACTCTTTTTATCCATGTAACTTTAAGTGCACTCATATATTTACCAACATCTGGGATCCCTAAACCACCCTGTTCAATATTTTTGTGTGAAATGTTCCTACTTATTTTGTCGTTCTTTTTATCCCATACAAATTGATATATGCTTTTCTGCAAACAGTTTACAATGTCATCTGGGGGATTAGGCAGCAATAACTACAGAAATATAATTTTTGATAAAATCAGGGATTTTAAAATGGCGATACGTCCGAGGGGTGTTAACTGTCTCTTAAGCCAAGCTTTATATAGTGCTTTGATTTCTCTGAATTTCTCATCCAAAATTTTTTATGCAATCTTTTAAATCATTTGTCAGCCAAATGCCTAGTATTTTAAACTGCTCTGGGTTCCATTGCATGCTTAAATGAGGCATATATTTTACCTTTGAATTTTTTTGTTTTCCCAGCCAAACTGCATAGCATTTATCCGCATTTAATTTTAGACATGACACATTACCAAAAATATCTATAGTTTTCATAGATTGTTCAAAGGATTGTCTGTCACCTTCTTGCAATAATTCCGTATCGTCGGCATATTGTGATATTTTATTTTCTATTCCTGCAATATCAATACCTTTTATCAAAGTATTTTGCCTTATCATAATAGCCATTATCTCTACACAGAGAATAAACAAATAAGGCGAGACTGGGTCACCGTGTGTACAACCCCTTTGAATCTGAAACCATGTTGTTAGTGCGCTATTGACAGTGACTGTGGCTTTAATATTTTTGTACAGCGTCTCAATCCATTTACAAAATTCAGGGCCAAAATTGAAGGCTTTTAATGTTTTAAATATAAATGTCCAACTTAAAGAATCAAACGTCTTCTCAAAGTCCAAACAGATTAGTAAACCCGGTTTATTAAAAGTGTCTACATAATGAATTAGGTCGTATATCAATCGTAAATTATCACCAATATTTCTATTTTTAATAAATCCAGAGTGATCTTCGTTAATGAGGGATGGTAAAACCTCTTTTAATCTATTAGCAATACACGCTGATCCTATCTTGTAAACTACATTAAGTAATGAAATTGGTCTTCAGTTTTTAATATGTTCGCGTGGTTTGTTTCCCTTGGGAATACAAATAATAACCCCTTCCTTTTGAGTGGATGATCGCTCTCCTCTATGAAGACCTTCGTTAAGCGACCTTATTACAAAACTTCCAAGTTTTGCCAATTTTTTTTTTAAAGAACTCAACTGTGAAACCATCACTGCCTGGACTTTTTTCGGTTTTTCATATTCTTTAATGCTATAGTCGCTTCTTCCAGTGTGATTTTGCCTTCAAAAGTTTCCTTATCACAAGCTGATAAAGTGGGAATCTCATCAATAAGTTCTGAAATCTCGACATCTTCCACTTCTTTTTCAGAATAAAGATTATTATAAAAAATCATGGATTTCTCTAGTTATTTCTTTGCCTTCAGTAATTATGCTACCTTTCTTGTTAAGCTTAGAAATATATTTGCTAACATAATTTCTTTTTTCTAAACTGCAAAAGTATTTAGTAATTTTTTCGCCTTCAGTAATCCAACGTGTTCGAGAACGGAGCAAACCCCTTTCCATCCTTTTGTCTCTAAGTGAAATCAATTCAGCTTTATAATAATCTGTCATTTTTGTCTGTGTCTGTTAGTGTTTCTTTCTTTTCTAGGTTTGAAATGTATTCTTCTAATTGTATTTCACGTTCATTTCTCATTCGTTTCACCATTGTGGCATAAGAAATTGTTTTAGCTCGAATTTTCATCAGCAAAGTGTCTAAAAAAAGTTGACCACTAATATGAAATTGAATTTCCTCTTTTGGTATTTGGTCAATATTTTCACGTGAATATGGTGACAATGCATATTCACTGATAACGTTTTTCATTTCTTCCTTAATTTCCTTTGCATAGTCTTTTTCCTTCAAAAGAGAAGAGTTAAATTTCCATAGCGTTGATCTTTTCGGTTCTACTGAAGCCCCCAATTTTAAAGTAATTATTGAATGGTCACTCCTATAACCTCGCATTATATCAGCTTTGACCGATTGATTAAACAATGTTTCAGACATCAAAAACATGTCCAATCGACTTTGCTGCAAGGGATTATTTCTTCTCCACGTATACCTCTTTAAATCGGGATTCAGTTCCCTCCAGATATCGACTAACTCCAAGTTCATCATCATAGATTCTACCTGTTCTTTTGCTTTCATGTTATTACGTTTATAATTATTACAATCTAGAAAAAAATCCATGACTAGATTCCAGTCACCACCTATTATTATGTAGTCAAAATGAATATTATTAATTCTCTCCTCTAGGTCTATGTAAAAATCCGGGTCGTCTCGATTAGGACCATAATTATAGGCTTATAATTAGGTACGTTTTCCCCTTATATGTCATCAACACAAATAAATAATTACCTCCATCTTCCTTAAAAACTTTTTTAATATCAAATTCAAAATTATTATTTAATAATATTGCAACCCCCCTGGCGTTAGAAGAGTATGGGACAAAATAGCATTTGTATCCCCACTCAGACCTTACATAGTTGACTAGTTTTGGATCTATGTGAATATCTTGTAAAAGATAAATAGAGAAAGCTTTGGATCTCACAAAATGGAACACATCTCTCCTTTTTTTCAAGTCCCCCAGGCCCTGACAATTCATTGATATAAATTTTAGTTGTTCAGCCATTTTTAAAGTAAAATTTTTAGTCTTATTGTTCCCAAAAAGCGTGACAGACATTTCTTGTTCAGACACAGCCACATACATCAAATGACCCTGTACCATGAAATAAACATGCTTTGATCTAGATCCATCAACAAGTAACGCCTCCAATGCCAAGAAAGAAAAGACATACATTAACTAAATCAACAAAAATAACATCAATGAATGGTCTAAACAGAAAACACAATGATAAAAACAGTGCCTTGCACTGGAAAACATTGCTTGATCACCGTTCATAGCCGTAGCTGGTAAATCCATCCGGACACCACATCCGTTTGTAAATAAATGGATTAAAAACAGGTCGGAAAATAATGTAACGGGCCACCAAAAACCAAAAAGTAATGCCATTGATTTCTTCCGCCGTACGCCATTCATTCACGTTCATCTAAAGACACGCACACACACACACACACACACACACACACACGCACACACGCACGCGCGCGCGCGCACACACACATAAACACGCGCACATACACGCTCGCACACAAATTTTTACACAGACGCGCGCGCGCACGCGCGTACCTACACGTGAACCCACATAACTATGGTGCAGCTATTTAACGCACAGCGAACAGAAGGCGGAGCATATGAATGAAAGGTGATTGACCGCCAGATACAAGGGGAAACATCACTCCAAACTGTCTTCAACAATAAGAGCGGAAACATCATCATAGCTATCCACCATAGCAGTCCTAACCATCCCATCATTCATAGCATTCGTCTCTTTTTTTTTCTTTTTTTTTAAAATATACATCTAATTATACTCGTAATAATAACAACCATCCTAATAATGCACGCGTTTCACACCAATGTCAATTTCACAAAATCTAATATATAATTTTTTTTTATAAAAAAACCCACCCACAACAAATATATATTAAAACAAATATGTATATATTAATGTAATGTTCTAATATATCCACCATCCATTCCCCCTTCCCGCATGACCCCCCCCCCCCCTCTCCCCATAGTATTTCATATAAAGATATATAGGCTTATATCCAAAAAACAGTGTATCGTACTCAATTGGAAGAAGAAGAAAAAATCACCAATAGCATATCACTGGCAACGAAAAGTCCATTTTGTCCTTTTTATGTTGTGGGTATTTGTGTGTTCTCCAACATCTTATCTTTCATATCCATAAGGATAACCTTTAACATGGTCTCTAAATGGTCTTTAAGTGCTTCAAAATGAGTAGGTCAATGCATTTTCTTCAGCTAAGCTAGACTTTAGACTGTGTTTTCTCAAAATGGCCGACACTCACCCTACTAACTTTAAACGCTCATAACTGTGGAACGGAAAAAGATACAAGAATGGTTTTTGTATCATTAGAAAGAGAATTGTCTGTTAACTAACCTGCGATCTCGTCGCAGGGCATGCGCACAACGCCTCGTTACTAAGGTAACGGGATATCGCATGTGAACTTTAAAAATTCATAGTTCATAGGTTAACAGTCATGCGTGCTTCAAAGTGGCTCAGAGGGCTACTACTACGTTTCATTCATGCCTCTGACACTGATTGGCTGGCTGCCGGTTACTTTGGGACCTTAAAAATATATTTTCGCTATTATGAGTGTGCCTGGCTTGACAAAACATGCATTTATTTTAAAATATCACAAATCAAAACTAATCAAGTGGATGCTTTGAAACTGTTGCAGGTGTTAGTACTGTATATTGTGTACATATTGCCTAAATGTCACGTTTGTATCTGTTACCATTATTTATTATAAAAAATTTTTGCAACCTATGCAAATCGGCCAGTACAGAACGCTTGCAAAGGGAAGCAACTGGCCAGCATGGAATGAGTTTATAAATGTCCCTTTCGTGGGTCACATATGCTCTGCCTTGTTTATGGCTCTTTGATCCCTTTCTTATTAAATGCGTGAATCAACAAACATTTTTATTATTGTTACAGTGTTAGTGGAATCAGAAGCTGTGTTTTTAACTTGCTTGTATTGACATCTCCATTCAACAAGGTATTTGGAACGCTTCGCATGGACATATTACTCACGAGTTTTTAAAGGCGATTCCCATGTGCCCGGGTGTACAGTATTTCGTGAGTCTAAACAGCACAAACTTCACAATTCAGCACACGAATGTTTCAAAGTGTGACAGGCTTTATTTTCCCCACACTTCTCACCAAGGCGTGGTATATGGGGTGTGTAACCAGGCCACGCCTTACTGCACATTGCAGGTGCGTGCACCCAAGGGTAACTACGTGCAGGCCCACATCCAACGGTTGTCATATGGCTGTGATTCGAGAAGCTGGACCACTGATTTATTAACATCTAGAGCATACACGTATAGTTACTTCTCTTTGAAATGCCGTTCGCACAACATGAAGGAAAGTTTTGTTAATTCGCACACAAACAAAATGTTGATGATTAGCATAAACAGCCCTTCGATTCGCGTCAATGTTGGCCTGGTACAACAGAGTCATGACTTTGTTGTGCAACGTACCTCAGACAATTTCATGTGCTTGCATTTCCCGCATGTGCAATATGTACACGAACAGTTGCATTTCTCAGATAAGCGGGGCTTTCCTATGGAGTATATTGTTAGTTTTCAACACATTATAGACGATGTAAGATTCGACCATGTTTACATGAAAATTGCTTTCACAAATCCTGATGCAAATAGCAACACCGTTGAACGAGTGTGCGTCACTTGTCCTTCACTGACTACCATTACTACTTCTCACCTCCAATTCAACATTGTATACATAAACTCAATACATACAGGTCTGAAAGTTCTCATATCTGTTCTTCCTAAGAATCAACCATTAATGAAGTTACCCGGTGGAATGATTAACTGTTCTGTTCAACATTTTCCTCATTTGCAGCCTCATCTGTATTGTAATTACTACACACAGTGTGAAGATGGCCAGGATGAGCCAGGAGAATGCCCCTTCAGCAGTGCTGACTGTCCAGGAATGGTGGCCTCATGGGACAAGTGTTTCAGGTTGATCCAACGTCTGAAGGACATCCCCCTCATCCACGCTGACAACGAATGCATTAAAGTTGATGGGAGGCTAGCCTCGGTGAAAACGAAGAAGGAAAAACTCGACTTTCACCATGTCATGCTCAACTACATCAGATTCAGAGCAGCCATTGGTTTAAGATCAGGTTGGCATTCCACGCCCTTTCATTATAGCAAGTTTCGTGCATGGGTTGACGGCACTCTGGTTTATAACATTGATCATTTACGTTTTTATCACACGATCGAACCCTCTAGTACTCCCGGAATCACGCTTGTAACACATAAATGGGTAAAGGCCCGTATACGTGATGGAATTCATTTGATAATTTGCGAAGTGTCATTACTGTTATCTAGAAACACTCATGTACAGGTGGTTTCAAATTATCCATGGCCATCTAAGAATATTTGTGAGCGAACACGTCAGGATTTAGTTACTTATTGTTCTGGTATCATCACACTTGGGTTTTTACCTGAAAAGAACAAACAGTACAACCAAGTAACAATGGATTGGACTCCTAATAATTTTCCTAACACGAGTTGTGTAAACACCGATGACACGTTTCCTACAGACAGGAGATGGATGTACAGACCATTTCAATGTAGCGACGATAAAACAACAGTGCATCACACGTTCGTGTGTGACTTCACACATGACTGTCCAGACGCAAGTGATGAGTCTTTCTGTGAATTAATATGTGACGCGTTTTCGTGTCTGAACGGTCAGTGTGTGTCGCTCAGTCAACGCTGCAATCAGTTCTCAGATTGTCTGGACGACTCTGATGAAGTGGACTGTCAAGAGGATGCCAGATACCACGCCCTTGAAAAAGCAGGTGTAGAACAACGACCGCTTTACGTGAATCTGGATGGGGCAGGCTACTTCACCCAGCAGTTGATGACAGCTGACCACTCCTGTCCTGACAGTCATTACTGCTGTAGGTCAGAGTGGCTGTACTGTCTGCCTGTCTACACAAGGTGTAACGGGTTCTCTGACTGTGTTCATGGAGAGGACGAACAAGGCTGTGACAGAGCCACGTGCCCTGGTTTTTATCAGTGCAGGGAGTCTGCAGTCTGTGTGCATGTGGACCACCTGTGTGACGGCTGGGGTCAGTGTCCACAGCGTGATGATGAGCTGATGTGTGACAGGATCTGCCCTGAGGGATGTCAATGTCAAGGTCATGTTTTTCTGTGTCCACTGCCTTTCATTCCTGCCAGTTTTCCTCAATTACGATACGTAGATGCCACTAACTCCAAAATGTCACTGCCTGATTTCAAAATAAATCTCTATCTGGTTGTTTTGATTTTGTCTCATTGTTCTATTTCTAACGTATCAAACATTTCACTAGTACATCTGAAGAGCATCAATCTTGCTGATAACTATCTGGAAAGTGTTGACATGTCTATTTTTCTTCAGCTACCAAACTTGAGAAGTATTTGTATTAGAAACAACCCTCTTAACAAACTAACAACAAAATCAATCAAGCCAATTGCTTATACGCTGAATACATTAGACATATCCTGTACACACATAAGCCTGTTCAGTGATAATATTTCTGTGTATTTTCCTCAACTTAAAATTCTAAACACGTCGTTTAGCGATGTAGAAATAATTGATGTTACCGGTTTGAAGAGCATGCCAGCAGTACAAGAACTGGATCTAAGAGGGAATCGTGTAAGCCAGTTTCCACTGGATGTGTTTTCAAGATCAAATAAACTGCAGCACATCATTTCTTGGAACCACAGACTGTGCTGTGAACATTTGCTTCCCAAACGCTCTACTGAAATCCAGTGCGTTTCTCCGCACACCGTCCTACCATCATGCACAACACTGCTGACCTCTGACCTGACCAGAGCTTTCTTCTGGTTGGTCACTGTGTCCAACGTCATAGGTCACATGGCCTGCTTCATCATGGTGACGTCTCCTGTCGTCACCAAGATGGCGGGAAGTCAGTTCATGAAGGCTGTTCTTCAGTTACACCTTGCTGACCTCAGTATGGGATGTCACCTTAGCATAATTTCAACAGCAGACTTTGTGTTCCGTGGAGAGTATTTGCAGAATGAAAAAGCCTGGATCCAAAGCTCAACTTGTAAACTGGCCGGGTTTCTGTCCCTTTTGTCGTGCACAGTATCACCAGTGACTGTTTTGTTCATCGCTTTGCACCACCTTGTTTCCTTCTCTTCCACTAATCGTTTATGGAAATTTAACGAACGTTTGATGATTGCAGTCTGCGTTTTAGTTTGGATATTTGGAAGCTCGTTGGCCTTAATTCCTTTCCTTCCCCGACTGTCACACTTGGGTGTTGAGAACCAGTCAGGTTTGTGTCGTCTGGCTTTGACCGATCACCACTGGTCACGGGGAAAGTTCAGATGGTTCACGGTTATTACGGCAATCAACTTTGTCATGTCTTTCAAGATAGGCACTGTTCAAAGCCTGACCTTCTGGAGAACACCCAAACACTGGATAACGCTGAATCCTAAACAAAGACCAACCTATTCCTCTGTTCATTTCATGAGAAAAATATCGGTTGCAGTCGCTGTTGTTTGGTTTGCATTTGGAGTGGTAATGGTGATGAATGTATGTGGTGTCGATGCGCTCAGCAAAGTTTACGACACGATGGTTGTTTTCGCTTTGCCGATTAATTCTTCTCTCAATCCTTGGCTGTATGTGTGGACTGTTCACGCTCAGTCAAAATGTCAGAAACGAGAACTGAAATTACTTCAAATGTTCAAATCACGTGTTAAGACAGTTAAACCGCAGTCAAATAAATGAATAAGACAATACGATATTTATTCTTCGTCATTGTTGTCGTCGATCACTCAGACAATCTCCTGTCATATGAGCACAGAAGCGTCATGCTGCCGTTATGCGCCTTACTAAGAATTGGGCACAGCTTTTTAAAACCAACCTTCTAAGAGGAGGGACTACTTTTGCTATAATCCTGGCGGAGGTTTGCACAGCTTTCTAGCGCTATCCATACGTATATAGTAAAATTCACTGTGCTTCTGTGTGTCTAATATCTGGATTGTTATAAATTCGGCACTTTCCTGGTGTTGCACTGCCTCCAGGCATTACCTCTAGGATCGCTCTCACCATTTAAAGAAATCCACCAGTGTTCCACATGTGTCTGTTCCAGAACGGAGGACGTTAAACGGATTTTCCTCTCTTCTTCTGTGTGTCTGTGTGTGGATTTGTTCGCCCTGTAACTCACGAACCAATGGACAGAATCGCTTTACATTTTGTAAGGTAGTATCGTGGCACACAGATGGTTCCATATATTATAAATTGAGAACCTCCAGTGCAAATTGCCGCCAAGGAAGTCTTACGTTTCTGTACAATCGTATTTTATGCTGTATTAATAAAGGGTAGTAACTCATGGGCTGGACTGGTTGGCAGCGCTTACTTCCCTTCGACTATAAAACCTGACTGAATGAGAGAGGCAGGCATCCCATATGGCTTCGGCCGAGAGGACGAAAAACATAAAAAAAAATAAAAAAATAGAGGCAGGCAGAAAGGGAGAGAGAGGGGGGGGGGGGGGGGGGGGGGGAGAGAGAGATAGAGAGAGTGGCTGTGTGTGTGTGTGTGTGGCGCGCGTGCACATGAAGCATAACGAGCGGGTTTGCTAATATATTATATAGTGGTAGCCTGTGTGTGTGTGCGTGCGCGCGCGCGCGCGCACATGCGCATGAAGCATAGCTGCGGGTTTGCTGATGTGGGGGGGGGGGGGGGGGTGGGGGGGGGGGGGGGGGGGGGGGGGGGGGGGGGGGGGGGGGGGGGGGGGGGGGGGGGGGGGGGGGGGGGGGGGGGGGGGGGGGGGGGGGGTGGGGGGGGGGGGGGGGGGGGGGGGGGGGGGGGGGGGGGGGGGGGGGGGGGGGGGGGGGGGGGGGGGGGGGGGGGGGGGGGGGGGGGGGCGAGATGTAGTGGTAGATTGGCTGTGTGAGGGGGGGGGGGGGGGGGGGTATGAAGCATAACGCGCGGGATTGGTGATACGCATGTAGTGGTAGACTGACTCAGAGGTAACGCGTTTGTCTCGTAAATAACAATACTCAGTGTAATGTAAGGGGCATAACCGCTCTTACCTTTATGCACTACTGCAGTTGTCTCTCTTTGATTATGATGTTGGTGTACGCCATCTCAGACATGCGCACTAATGAATGATGATCCTGTCGAACGGACAGCCTCGCCATCTTGTCTGCTTAGCAGTAGTGCAAGAAAGAATGAGTTTGGCAAACACCACTCGACATCCCTGACACAACACCCAGGATCGTGTCTTGGCCACAGCAGTTTATTTTTCTGCTCACTCTCCACTAGACGTTATGGTCTGAAAGGTCAAAGGGCCTGCTATACTACATACGATTATGTGTCAATGCGATGCGATTGTCACGATGCGATTCACGGTTCACGTGAAGCATATCATGATGCACGTCTCCCTAAAACTGTGTAATTCAGTAGTCAAATTCATTTGACAGCTAGGCCACCACAGGGTGAGGCCAACTTATAATAAGAATGATCACCATATGATCCCAACCCTATCAGCCTCTTTCCGAAAATATAGGCTGATCCTAACCCTCTCAGTCTCTTTCCGAAAATATAGGCTGATCCTAACCCTATCAGTCTCTTTCCGAAAACAAAGGTTGGGGTGGGGAGGGGGGAGGGGGGTGGCAGAGAGAGAGAGAGAGAGGGGGGTGGTGGTACACATATACAGAGAGAAAGAGAGAGAGAGAGGGAGAGAGAGAAAGAGACAGACAGACAGACAGTTAAAGAGAATAGTTACTAGATACAGTAGCCAAATTGATTTGACAGCAGAGGCCAAGTAAGGTCAAAGAGACTATTGTACCTGGGAGACGCTGTGAGGCAAACTTATAATAAGAAAGCATTACCATATGATACTTCAGTCAAACAACAATTCTACTACTTTCGCTCTCTCTCTCTATAATACTTAAGTAGACCCAATACATGAATTTCACGTGATCGTCACAATCGCATCGCATTTGCCCATATTCGTATGCAGCGTAGCAGGCCCTTAAAGGGGCACCCTGACGGATGAGTTTTTTTTTGTGTGCAAGAAACACGTCGAGATCACCAGAAAGACAGCCTTTTCTAAGAAACCAGAGCAAAGGGAGTGTTGCAATCTCTGTAAAGGGTGTTTTCCTGGTGATCTCGACATGTTTCTTACAAAAAACATCCGTCAGGGTGCCTCTAGGCGGACCCTGACGGATGAGGTGTTTTTTTTGCAAGAAACACGTCGAGATCACCAGAAAGACAGCCTTTTCAAGGATCAAAACACTCACTTTGCTCTAGTTTCCTAAAAATCAAACCGTCAAAACGGCGATTCCTCCTTGGCGGAGATGCCGGAGACAGTAGTCATTTTGGATGGGGTGGGTGGAGGTCACTCATTGTGGTTGAAGCGTTTTTCTTTTTTTTGTAGTGCAGTAAGAAAAAAATATTGGAGCTGTTTCCTTTGTTGTGAGCGAAACTCCTTTAGATAATCTGTATAAAATTTTAAAAAGGCTTGTATTGCGAAATTTTCGTGCAAACGATTTGGTCTACACGCAGGTGGCCATCAGAAAAGAGACGACACACGTCTTCTCTTTGGGTGAAATAATTTGACTTCCAGCACCTCTGCCAAGGAGGAATCGCCGATTTGACGGTTTGATTTCTAGGAAACCAGAGCAAAGTGAGTGTTGCAATCTCTGTAAAGGGTGCTTTCCTGGTGATCTGGACGTGTTTCTTACAAAAACACATCCGTCAGGGTGGCCCTTTAATTTAGGACCCGAATTTCTGATCGCTTCTCGGCCTTTTGGTTAAGACAGTGATTCAGGAACATAAATTTTTGTTTATACCCTGGTTTGTTTGTTCAGCCCGTCGTACATGGCGAAAGCCGATACGCGACATTAAACTGAACTTCCATCCGTGGCCCTTTAAAGAAAGAAAACAGCACCACCACCACATACACACACACGCACGCACGCATGCACGCACGCACGCAGGCACGCACTCACACTCACTCACGCACGCACGCACACACGCACTCACTCACACACACACACACGCACGCACGCACGCAACGCACACGCACACGCACGCACACACACACACACACACACACACACACACACACACAAACACACACACACACACACACACACACACACGCACACACACGCACACACACACACACACACACACACACACACACACACACACTGGGAACACCTGTTACTGTATGACGCAATTCAGGGATGAACATAGTAATAAAAACGCACACATCCTAATTGTTCAGCCTCACTCGCCGGCATTTCCAAGACAGGGCAACATCGTTGGAGAGAAGCTCGACTCAAGTAAGTGAATCGGGATTTGATCAAGAAAGTGAAAGTTTGATTTAAAAAAATGATGTTATGATCGCTTATTTTCCAGCAGAAAATCGACTCTTGAGCTTTCGCAAAAGAACAACAAAAAATCCATTGTTGGTAAAGTATTTACCCGGAACAAACGAACAAATAAACAAATGAAAACAACAACATACAAACAAACAAACAAACAAAAGAACGATTCTTAGCACTGGAGTTATAGTCCAGAAGGAAACCGTCTCTAAATCGCCAAGGAAACGAGATTTTTCATTTTCATAATTGCTTGAGATGGCTGCACTAAATTCCAGCTGGTATTGATAGTAATATAAAAAAAATGTTTAAGAAGTAGCATAGTAAAAAAAAAGCGCCACTTATATCCTGATCAATACAAAAATATATATGTTTAAAGACAGAATTTACGTAAGTCTGTATTTAAACGGGTAGATCTCCATGTTGATCAGGATATAAGTAGCGATTTTTTTTTAACTATAATATTTCTTAAACATCATTCTATCAATACCAGTTGGATGTTTTTTTAGCCATCACAAATAATTAAGAAATTGAACAATCTCGTTTGCTATGGAATTTAGAGACGGTTTCTTTCTAGAGTAATAAGGTTGTCCTACATTTCCTTGATTGTTGTGCTCACGTACTGTACATGAATGAAAATAATAATCATTGAAATGGTATTGATATTGCAGGAATAGGAAATAAAATCTCACAATATGCCGACGATACGGAATCATTGCAAGAAGGTGACAGACAATCCTTTGAACAATCTATGAAAACTCTTGACATTTTTGGTAATGTGTCAGGTCTAAAATTACATGCGAATAAATGCTATGCAGTTTGGCTGGGAAAACAGAAAAAATCAAAAGTAAAATATATGCCTCATTTAAACATGCAAAGGAACCCAGAGCAGTTTAAAATACTGCTGCTGCTGCATTATGCTCTCTCCACACCGGCCCTTTGTTCTCTGCCTGCAAGTCCGCCAACATCGCCAGTATAGCCACACGATGGCCCGATTTCAGGGGTAACTCAGAAATGTCCTTGCTACTTGCGTTCGATAAGGCAAGCCAGGAATCAAAGCCGTGTTCTGTCAAAGCATCTCCCACCGCCGTCTGTAAGCCCTTTATGCAATCCTTGTATTTAATTTTTTCCGCCATTTCAACAGTCTTTGTTTTCTTTCTTGAAAGGAAGGATAAACAAGCGAAGCGAATACATAAGGCACGCTATGAGCTCAGTTCACATTTTTGCTAGGCTAACAAACAATTCTTCCCGTGCAATGCGATAAGGCACCGACATCTTTAAATATAATTTATTCTGAATTCAACTTAAACATGCAAAGGAACCCAGAGCAGTTTAAAATACTAGGTATTTGGCTGACAAACGATTTAAACGATTGTATAAAAATAAATGTTGAGGAGAAATTCAGAGAAATCAAAGCGCTATAATAAAGCTTGGCTTAAGAGACAGTTAACACCTCTCAGGCGCATCACCATTTTAAAATCCCTGATTTTATCAAAAATTATCATTTTGTTGTAATTGCTGCCAAATCCTCCAGATGACATTGTAAACTGTCTGCAGAAAAATATATATCAATTTGTATTGGATAAAAAGAACGACAAAATAAGTAGGAAAATTTCACACAAAAATATTGAACAGGGTGGTTTAGGGATCCCTGATGCAGGTAAATATATGAAGGCACTTAAAGTTACATGGATAAAAAGATTATGTTCGAGCAATCATAAATGGACTCATATTGTAAGAGCCGCATTTCTAGAAAAAGTAGGCACTGTAATTAACACTACTAACTAGAAAAACATGTTTTGGTGTGATGTTTTTAACGCCTATGATAAATTGGCAGAAAAGGTTGTGGTTGAAAGCGCTGATAAAATATTATCCGAACCTTTATTCTGTAATTGTAATATTCTAATAGCACAGAAGCCCGTCTTTTATAAAATATGGATTGAGAAAGATGTTTATAAAATTAGTCATTTGCTGGATGAAAATGGCAGGTTTTGTCTTATGATATGTTTTTGGTAAAGTATGGCATTCCTACAAACATTCTTACTTAATTCGGGATTATAAATGGGGTGAAACATTATGCTCAAGAAAAGGCAGTACAATTAACTGATGGCAAGTTTTCTCCATTTTCAACAAATAAAGTGCTGTCTATCTTACTTCCTTCTGTGACGAGGTAATGGGTTAAAAAGGCTAAGTCCCTAGGGAAGACTTTAGAAAATTTGCCTTTAGCCCACTTCTCTAGGGTATGGGAGATGAGCAACTTTCCCGGCCCCTTTTCATCTAATAAATTTATATTTGTGCCCGGGTTCTGGCTCGTATGGTTGTAAGAAATACAAGTGGTTGAATTGCTCTAAATGGCAGACAGAGAGAAGTAGGGTTTTACATGAAATTACAAGACTCCCACTCTCATCAGTCTGACCAAAGGGTTCAGGATTATTTGACACTTGTATTTTATTTACTCCCAAAATCTGCATAAGATTATGCAACAATAATAATAAAGCAGCTCAATGGCGCCAAAACAAAATATGGATAAAAAAACAATGGAATCCGAAAGGATTTACAAGACTTTTGTCTTTCTATAAGGTTCGCCCCATGCCGGAAGGGTTACTAATTATCTTCAGTGTCCGTAGGAAAGTTCAAATGATTGGCGCAGTCCGGTGGACTTAGCTGTTGTCAGGTTCCTCCGTGGTGATCGGCGAGTGCTGGGTTGGCTGGGCTTGCTCGTCAGGTGAGAGTAGCTCCCAGTCGTTCCGGTTACGGCTTCGCGGGATGGCACGGTTCAAGCGTGGTCTCCTCGCGGATTCTGGGTGCGGGGTCGTCTTTCCCGTCTTGGTGCTTGGTGGAGTCCGGGATGATCGTCCGGCCCACGATGCCCTGCTGATAATCACAGGAGAAGGTGGATGTAGATCTCTATGGCTTAGAGACAAGGGGCTTCAGTCGGCAGGGCATTAGTGAATCCCAACCGGCTAGAAGGCTTCCCTTGTACAATAGCACTAGTTAATAAATAAACTGAATTTCAGTTAACAAACTGAGATCAGTAAAACATAAAAGGTGATCAATCCATCATCATTCTCCATCCAACACCTGGAAAGGAATGGTATCATAAAGTGCAAGATTGCGGCCCATAGGTTTCCTACTAAAAATAGACAAAAGGGTTAGTAGGCATAAACTCCGGTTCTGGTACCAAAAGTGTTAAAGTCAAAAACACACACACACAAATAATCAGTGCACATAAATAGAATAGAATGTTTACCACTTCTTTTCTATAACATATCTATCTACTCCTTATTCATCATTGAACATAGGATCTAGATCAAAACTAGAGTCAAACAAACAACCAGTCTCAATCACCAGTCATCAATAAGACTTACTAGGTGGGCTATTCTGGCTGGGAGAGGTGTTGCTCTAGTCAGTTTCAGCGTCTTGTGTGAAAAACTTTTTCTCACTACGCCAATTATAGCCTTCACTTTCAAACAATGAAAGCCTGCTATTGGTTTATTACAGTCCACACGTCACAAGATGATGTTCAGAGTGTACAGAACAATCACGCGCCGATTACAGCATTATCACATGCCGGACATTCCTAACCTTGTGATTGGAAAGGCAAAACCGTCTTCAAAGGGAGATAACCGTGGTTGTCACTTTCTTGTGATGGGTAAGGGCGAGGTGTCTTACAAAGGGGAGCCGACTGTTGATATCACTATCTCGTGATGAGACGGTAGATAAGAGAGGGGGGGGGGTGAAGGGAGATAACCTCTGTAGGGGTTACATGCCGACCGGGGAGACAAATCCCTTACTCGGCGTTCTCTTTGAAGCGGCCGGGCAATTAACTTGGCAGCCGGACAGAGAAATGAAAAGGAGAGGGGGGGGGGGGTGTAGATAAGAAATAAAGAAAGCGGGTCGCGCGGGACACTTACGTCACACCTTCTCCCAGAGGCGCAAGACTGTTTTATGATTATCTGGTAAGTAATGAAGTAAACCCAAGGTGTTGCCAGAACTGGGATAGGAGACTTGCAAGGAAGGTGGCGTGGAAGATCATATTTCGAAAAATTAAAAACATTAAAGAAGCTAAATTAAAATGGGCCCAAATTAGAATTGTTCATAGAATTATCGGAACTAACATTATTCTTCAAAGCATGAATTGTGAAACAACAAATAAATGCTTTTTTTGTAATATTGAAAAAGTAAATATCCAACACATTTTCTGGCACTGTCAATTTGTTCAAACTTTTTGGAATTAATTTCAAACAGAACTTACTTAAAAATGCTCAATCGCACATAATTTTAAATTTAGCGAACATTTAGTGATTTTCGGTTGTAAAAAGAATGTTCGCATTGAAGATATTACATCCGAACCCGCTTATAAGAAACTCGCTTTTAGGAAAATTCGCTTATAATCAAGCAATTTATTTTTCCCAGTCGAACTCCTTCTTTCTTATGTATTATTAAAACTTTTATATAAGAAAACCGCTTATAAGAAAACTCGGTTAAAATCAAGCAAAGTCGTTCTCCCATCCGCGATGTAAACTCGGATATAAGAAAATGATTTCATACAAGGGAGTTGGTTTGCAGTTCATTTTCTTATAAGCGATTCTTATAAGCGATTTTAAAAAATTAGGGCATGAACTGAAAGGATGTTCCAAAAAATGCAGTCATTCCAACAAAACAAACAAAAAAGAGGAAAATTTACGTCAGAGCAGCTACGTCACAGACACTCTAACCGGCACAGGCACTTGATTGCAAGACTGAGTTAGTTTTGTTCCTTAAATTTCATACTTTCCTTCAATATTCTGTGCAAAATAAATGCTGATCAAAAAAAAAATGAATGCCTGTACTTTTGTGTTAGTCGTAATGAGACTAGAGTAGCCTACCTTAATATAGAAAGATACATCCGAATCCGCTCATAAGAAACTCGCTTATAATGAAGCAAAAAACAATTTCCCTGCCAAACTTCTTCTTTCTTATCTATGATCAAAACTCGGATATAAGAAACTCGCTTATAAGAAAACTCGGTTATAAGCAAGCAAATTCCTTCTCCCATCCGCAATGCAAACTTGGATACAAGAAAATTATGTCATACAAGAGAGTTGGTTTACAGTTCATTTTCTTATAAGCGGGTTCTATTTTCTTATAAGGAATTACCATTGACAACATTTTCTTAAAGACCCACCAGATCACGTCAAAATCATGGGTTCAACGTGTTATCCCTCTTATAGCTGGTACGAAATCTTGTTTTGACCAGGTTTGACTCCCATACAAATGCCCCCAATTTGAAAACGAAACATTTTAAAGAGCAGCCTCATTTGAAGTTGGTGGAATTTGTATGTGGGTCACAGCTACCCAGAAATAAACAAGGGACTTAATCGTGTTGGGTCAGTGCGTCTTTAAAAGTGAGTTGGACCTGAACTGAAAGGATGTTCCGAGAAAATTGAAGTCGTTCCCAAAAGGGAAAGTTTACCTCATACTAGTTGCGTCACAGACAGTCTAAACAGTACATGCACTTGATTGCAAGACTAATTGAGTTGTTTTTATTGCTTTATTTCATACTTTCCTTCAGTATTCTGTGCAAAATAAATGTTGAGCAGAAGAAGAAAAAATATGAGTGCCTGTACTTTTGTGTTGGTGGTAGAGAGACTGTCCATCCTTTTATTTTCAGCAGCAATGGCAGAGAGGAAAAGGCAATCCATTTCTTTAAGAAGATAGATACAAATAACTGAATATGTGGACGAAAATCCACATAAACAAAAGCAAACGATTGATGAAAAGCTGCATGGGTGGACAGTAAATGGTAATAGTTCAGTACAAGAAAGGTGAAGGGGTATGGATTTGATAACAGTAAAGAGACGAGAAAAACAGCTTGTTAGTGGTTGTAGGCACCTTTAAATTTCCTTCTCAGTAGACGAATTTGATTGTATGATGTAAGACATTCATCAAATTAGGAAAAAGGATTTTCTCTTCGTTTTTTTTCTTCTGCCTTTCTTTATCTTTTCTCTTTTTCTGTTTCTCTGTTTCCCTCCCCCCCCCCCCCCCCCCCCCCCCCCCCCATTCAATTTGGCTATAAGGAAAAAAACCTTCAAAATGTTTTCTTATGTCCGAGTTTCCGATAATAAGAAAACTTGGATATGGTAATAAGCAAAAAAATCATTTCTCTTCGATTTTCTTACAACCGAGTTTTGCTGTATTTTGATTTTATGAAACATAAGACATGAATCATATGTCGCAAGTTTCTTTATTGTTCATTGACATTGTACAAACGCAACTACAAAATTGTCTTCCACTGTGTAAAAATAAGTTACACATCCAAATTAGAATATTGATTAAAAACAAGAAAACATAAATTTACATTTAAACAAATATGTTACTCTCACACCACACCCAATCATTCATCTGCTCTCCGCTATCTTGCTCGCTCATCATGCAACTCACACCACGTCTGCCTTCTTTTTTGTTTTTAATTTTCTGTTCTGTTTCTTTTTTTTTCCTCCTTTGTTTTGCATTTTCCCCTTTTTTTCATGCACCAAATTAGGTAAAAGCATTTTCTCTTCGTTTTATGTTTCTGTTTGTCTTTTATTTTATTTTTTTTTCTCTTTTTCTCTTTTATTATTTTCATCTTTTCCCACTCAACTCGGTTATAAGAAAAAAAAATCTAAACGTTTTCTTATATCCGAGTTTCGGATATAAGAAAACAAAAAATTATCTCCCTTCGGTTTTCTTATAACCGGGTTTTGCTGTATAGATTTGATCATCTTGCTCGCAAAATCGTACATCTATAAATGCAACACACACAAAAAGAATCACCACTATTCATGTCCTTTACACATACCTTAAAATATAGGTTTTCAGTTGCAAAATACAATGCAAGGATCCAAATGAAAGTCGATCAGATTTGGGACCCATACAAACCCTTGTTTTCTGATCTTGAATGATTATGGTCTTGAAAAAAAAGAGAGAAGGGAACGGGTTTCTTCGAACTTTTTGAACAATGATATAATATGTATTATATGTTTTGTTTTTTGTTTTTTTTTAGACCAGTGTAATTTAGTATTTTCTCATTTGTGTGCATTGCGCTTAAAAACCATCTTAGTCTTTGGGCTAATGCTTTGGTAAATATATGAGCGATTCTCAATATAAAAAAAATATTTGCCATTTATAAGTGATCCTCTCACATATACATAACATATTCACGTCTTTATAATGCTCCTCATTATAACTCCAATCCCTCTTTTTGGTAAAGGTCAAGATGTGAAGGGGGCAATCAAACCTGCGATCCCCCCTCCCCACCCACCCCCCTACATGTATCGGTGTGTTTCCATTTTTC
>CM065711.1:11545122-11570122 GCA_017654935.2 Phymorhynchus buccinoides
CATGCTCAGGACAAACTTCCAAGTGGTGAAGAGAAGAAGAATCCCCCCACAGACATCCAGCTCTGGTCTCGCCAAGGCTTCGGGGTACGCGCGAGCAGGTGGAATGGGGTTCCCGGACCGGGCCACAGCTTTACTTCCAGGACTCCCAGTGAACGCAGGACATGACCGGGAAGGGAGGACAATAGGAACCAAATAAAAAGGGGTGAAGGGCGATGAGATGAGAGGAGACCGATCAGCCGAAGCTCTTACGCTTCGCTATCCCACTCTAAGACTCGTCAGAGAAACAATTGATAACAGATCCTTCAGGGACGTGCCCTCACACACTCACACTGGGCGGCCGTAGTGGACAAACGATGAAAAGGAGAAAGGATAACGATGAAGCGATGTTGCTTAACTGAAGGAAAATATGGAGGGACGTTTGACCGGTCCTAAACTCATGAAGTCGCCAGTTGAATGTGGAAGTCTCGCGAGAGGTCAAGCTAACACGGGTTGCCCGGATTCACAGTAGGTTGTCTCGATTAGGTGCAAAGCAGGATAAAGATCCTCGGGTCCTTTTGTGATCAGTGGTAGACTGTGCCTTCTCTGGGTTTTCGAAGAACAATGTCACAAACTTCGTGACAAAGCTCTCGTTAGCACAAGAACACACTACTTGATAGCCCAAACTCATATAACTTATATTATTTAAACCAAACTTTAATGGACCAATCAAGAAACGGAAATTTATTCAACCCATGCAAGCAGTGATAGTTCGCCAAGATACGTTGGGAGCAGCTACCAAACCGCCTGCGGCACATCGAACAAAAGAGGTGCACTTCCCAGCACTTCTCGTGCCACCTGCGCCCACGCCACGCAACGCTAGCCGTTGTGAACGGCCCTCTGATGCCGCCACGGTAGTTGGGCGGGGCAGTACTGAGGGGGGGGGGGGGGGGGGGGGGGGGAGGTGCGGGGAAAGACGCTGACCCAAGACAGAACAAGAACTGGCTCTCGTTGTGAGTGAAAAAGTGGTCAGAACAAGAAAACTGGCTTCCCGCTCGATTGTGAAGTGAAAAAGTGGTCAGAACAAAGAAACTGGCTCCTCGATTGTGAAGTGAAAAAGTGGTCAGAACAAAGAAACTGGCTCCTCGATTGTGAAGTGAAAAAGTGGTCAGAACAAAGAAACTGGCTCCTCGATTGTGAAGTGAAAAAGTGGTCAGAACAAAGAAACTGGCTCCTCGATTGTGAGTGAAAAAGTGGTCAAAGCCAAGCAATTTCCCCCTGAAGAAAACCGACTAATCTATAAGACCAAGTCGCCTGAAGAAAAGCACATAATACAAAAGCAAAATGAGAAATCTCAAAAAGGCGTACTTATCTGTTAAAAGATTTTTTTTAAATTTGATCGTGATGCAGCAAAAATAGATTTGTGTGAGATCAAAGTGGAGTCAGATGAATAATGACTTCCTCACTATTCTCAGATGATTTGAATCTAACTTCTGTTCCGCGATCCTTTAGACAATCGAAAGCGAAAGTGGTCCTACTAACACGTGCGAGAATTACTTCTACAAAATTCATGAAGAAGCGTCACAGCCCGGCCCCATCAATAATTTTAATATGCAGCAGAATTTCAATAATACATGAATCGCATAAAAAAAACAACAACAACAAAGCTACAAGTTTCTTTTCAAGCAAACATAATTACACTTGGTGCATTACTTCAATGGTTTTCTTATTTTAACACACATTTACCCTTTAATGAACTATATGTGCCCCTGCACTAACCCATCGAACACATTAAGTCGCTGGGTTTGTTTCTCACAACAGGGTTTGCAAAGTAATCAAAATCTCACTTTTATTTTTCAAACTTTTTTTTAATGAACGAGTGAATCAAACACAAGCAAACATATACACGCAGTTTACGTTTTAACATACATCCATTCAATTCTTTTTTTTAACTTGATAAAGACAGACAGATGAGCAATTATCCAGTGAATAACTCATTCAATACAGATACAGAAATAGAATAATAAGAGGGGAAAAAAACAACCAAAAAAACAACAACAAACAAAAAAAAAAAAAACACAACAAAAAACAACAACAAAACCAAAAAAAAAAAACTAAAAAACAAACAAAGCAAAAAACACAAAGCACCACAACCCAAACAAAATATAAAAAAAGGAAGAGGCATTGGATAAGCATTATGAAAGACTTGAATATGTTATGTATATATGCGAGAGGATCACTTATATATGACAATTTTTTTAATTTATTTAATACATAAAAAAATAGTTAGTTCTTTTATATTTACCAAAGCATTAGCTCAAAGATTAAGACAGTTTGTCAACCACAACGGACACAAATGCCATACTAAAAAACCCCCATCTTAATTACACTGGTCTAAGAAAAAAGAAACGAAAACGTATAATACACTATTATATTATTGTTGAAAACGTTCGAAACGTTGTCCCCTTCCCCTTCCTCAAGACCATAATGTTTCAATATCAGAAAAACCAGGGTTTGTATGTGTCCCATAGTTGTTCAATCTGATCGACTTCCATTTGGATTCTGGCATTGTATTTTTCAACTGAAAATCTATATTTTAAAGTATGTGTAAATGGCTTGAACAGCGGTGATTCTTTTTTTGTCTTTCATTTATAAATGTACGATTTTGCGAGCAAGGTGATCAAATCTATAATCCCATCTGTGCGAACATTCTTTTCACAACCAAAAAAGCACTAAGTGTTCGCTGAATTTAAAATTCTGTGTGATTGAGCACTTTTGAGTAAGTTTTGATTGAAATTCATTCCAAAATGTTTGAACAAATTGGCAGTGCCAGAAAAGGTGTTGGATATTTTCTTTTTCAATATTACAAAAAGAGCATTTATTTGTTGCTTCACAATTCATGCTTTGAAGAATAATGTTAGTTCCGATAATTCTATGAACAATTCTAATTTTGGCCCACTTTAATTTAACTTCTTTATTTTTTTTTAATTTTTCGAAATATGATCTTCCACGACACATTCCTTGCAAGTCTCTTATCCCAGTTCTGGCAACAACTTGGATTTACTTCATTGCTTACCAAATGATCATAAAACAGTCTTGCGCCTCTGGGAGAAGAGAGTAAGACATACAGCACTTTATTTGTTGAAAATGGAGGAAAATTGCCATCAGTTAATTGTACTGCCTTTTTTTTTGCACAACCTTTTCTGCCCATTTATCATAAGCGTTAAACACATCACACCAAAACATATTTGTGTAGTTAGTAGTATTAATTACAGTGCCTAATTTTTCTAGAAATGCCGGCTCTTACATTTAACTCTTTTACAATATGAGTCCATTTATGATTGCTCGAACATAATCTTTTTATACATGTAACTTTAAGTGCACTCATTTATTTACAAACATCTGGGATCCCTAAACAACCCTGTTCAATATTTTTGTGTGAAATGTTCCTACTTATTTTTGTCGTTCTTTTTATCCCATACAATTTGATATATACTTTTCTGCAAACAGTTTGCAATGTCATCTGGGGGATTAGGCAGCAATAACCACAGAAATATAATTTTTGATAAAAATCAGGGATTTTAAAATGGCGATACGTCCGAGGGGTGTTAACTGTCTCTTAAGCCAAGCTTTAAATAGTGCTTTGATTTCTCTGAATTTCTCATCCAAAAATTTTTTATGCAATCTTTTAAATCATTTGTCAGCCAAATGCCTAGTATTTTAAACTGCTCTGGGTTCCTTTGCATGTTTAAATGAGGCATATATTTTACCTTTGAATTTTTTTGTTTTCCCAGCCAAACTGCATAGCATTTATCCGCATTTAATTTTAGACATGACACATTACCAAAAATATCTATAGTTTTCATAGATTGTTCAAAGGATTGTCTGTCACCTTCTTGCAATAATTCCGTATCGTCGGCATATTGTGATGTTTTATTTTCTATTCCTGCAATATCAATACCTTTTATCAAAGTATTTTGCCTTATCATAATAGCCATTATCTCTACACAGAGAATAAACAAATAAGGCGAGACTGGGTCACCGTGTGTACAACCCCTTTGAATCTGAAACCATGTTGTTAGTGCGCTATTGACAGTGACTGTGGCTTTAATATTTTTGTACAGCGTCTCAATCCATTTACAAAATTCAGGGCCAAAATTGAAGGCTTTTAATGTTTTAAATATAAATGTCCAACTTAAAGAATCAAACGCCTTCTCAAAGTCCAAACAGATTAGTAAACCCGGTTTATTAAAAGTGTCTACATAATGAATTAGGTCGTATATCAATCGTAAATTATCACCAATATTTCTATTTTTAATAAATCCAGAGTGATCTTCGTTAATGAGGGATGGTAAAACCTCTTTTAATCTATTAGCAATACACGCTGATCCTATCTTGTAAACTACATTAAGTAATGAAATTGGTCTTCAGTTTTTAATATGTTCGCGTGGTTTGTTTCCCTTGGGAATACACAATAATAACCCCTTCCTTTTGAGTGGATGATCGCTCTCCTCTATGAAGACCTTCGTTAAGCGACCTTATTACAAAACTTCCAAGTTTTGCCAATTTTTTTTTTAAAGAACTCAACTGTGAAACCATCACTGCCTGGACTTTTTTCGGTTTTTCATATTCTTTAATGCTATAGTTCGCTTCTTCCAGTGTGATTTTGCCTTCAAAAGTTTCCTTATCACAAGCTGATAAAGTGGAAATCTCATCAATAAGTTCTGAAATCGTTTCGACATCTTCCACTTCTTTTTCAGAATAATAGATTATTATTAGAAAAATCATGGATTTCTCTAGTTATTTCTTTGCCTTCAGTAATTATGCTACCATTTCTTGTTAAGCTTAGAAATATATTTGCTAACATAATTTCTTTTTTCTAAACTGCAAAAGTATTTTGTAATTTTTTCGCCTTCAGTAATCCAACGTGTTCGAGAACGGAGCAAACCCCTTTCCATGCACTTTTGTCTCTAAGTGAAATCAATTCAGCTTTATAATGAATCTGTCATTTTTCTCTGTATCTATTAGTGTTTTTTTCTTTTCTAGGTTTGAAATGTATTCTTCTAATTGTATTTCACGTTCATTTCTCATTCGTTTCACCATTGTGGCATAAGAAATTGTTTTAGCTCGAATTTTCATCAGCAAAGTGTCTAAAAAAAGTTGACGCACTAATATGAAATTGAATTTCCTCTTTTGGTATTTGGTCAATATTTTCACGTGAATATGGTGACAATGCTATATTCACTGATAACGTTTTTCATTTCTTCCTTATTTCCTTTGCATAGTCTTTTTCCTTCAAAGAGATAGTAGGTTTAAATTTCCATAGCGTTGATCTTTTCGGTTCTACTGAAGCCCCGTCAATTTTAAAGTAATTATTGAATGGTCACTCCTATAACCTCGCATTATATCAGCTTTGACCGATTGATTAAACAATGTTTCAGACATCAAAAACATGTCCAATCTGACTTTGCTGCAAGGGATTATTTCTTCTCCACGTATACCTCTTTAAATCGGGATTCAGTTCCCTCCAGATATCGACTAACTCCAAGTTCATCATCATAGATTCTACCTGTTCTTTTGCTTTCATGTTATTACGTTTATAATTATTACAATCTAGAAAAAAATCCATGACTAGATTCCAGTCACCCACCTATTATTATGTAGTCAAAATGAATATTATTAA
This sequence comes from Phymorhynchus buccinoides, assembly GCA_017654935.2. NCBI lineage: Eukaryota > Metazoa > Mollusca > Gastropoda > Neogastropoda > Raphitomidae > Phymorhynchus > Phymorhynchus buccinoides. The sequence continues at coordinate 11,550,782 of CM065711.1, forward strand.
TTCTCTCCTCTAGGTCTATGATAAAAATCCGGGTCGTCTCGATTAGGACCATGAATTATAGGCTTATAAATTAGGTACGTTTTTGTCCTTATATGTCATCAACACTGAAAATAAATAATTACCTCCATCTTCCTTAAATAACTTTTTTAATATCAAATTCAAAATTATTATTTAATAATATTGCAACCCATCACTCTCTGGCGTTAGAAGAGTATGGGGCAAAATAGCATTTGTATCCCCACTCAGACCTTACATAGTTGACTAGTTTTGGATCTATGTGAATATCCTTTGTAAAAGATAAATAGAGAAAGCTTTGGATCTCACAAAATGGAACACATCTCTCCTTTTTTCCAAGTCCCCCAGGCCCTGACAATTCATTGATATAAATTTTAGTTGTTCAGCCATTTTTAAAGTAAAATTTTTAGTCTTATTGTTCCCAAAAAGCGTGACAGACATTTCTTGTTCAGACACAGCCACATACATCAAATGACCCTGTACCATGAAATAAACATGCTTTTTTATCTAGATCCATCAACAAGTAACGCCTCCAATGCCAAGAAAGAAAAGACATACATTAAACTAAATCAACAAAAATCCCAAAACAACATCAATGAATGGTCTAAACAGAAAACAACAATGATAAAAACAGTGCCTTGCACTGGAAAACATTGCTTGATCACCGTTCATAGCCGTAGCTGGTAAATCCATCCGGACACCACATCCGTTTGTAAATAAATGGATTAAAAACAGGTCGGAAAATAATGTAACGGGCCACCAAAAACCAAAAAGTAATGCCATTGATTTCTTCCGCCGTACGCCATTTCATTCACGTTCATCTAAGACACACGCACTAAACACACACACGCACACCACGCACACCACACACGCACGCGCGCACGCGCACACACACAGCAAACAATAAATAACACGCGCACATACACGCTCGTCGCACACAAATTTTCACAACAAACGCGCGCACGCGCGCGTACCTACACGTGAACCCACATAACTATGGTGCAGCTATTTAACGCACGGCGAACAGAAGGCGGAGCATTATGAATGAAAGGTGATTGACCGCCAGATACAAGGGGAAACATCACTCCAAACTGTCTTCAACAATAAGAGCGGAAACATCATCATAGCTATCCACCATAGCAGTCCTAACCATCCCATCATTCATAGCATTCGTCTTTTTTTTCTTTTTTTTAAAAATATACATCTAATTATACTCGTAATAATAACAACCATCCTAATAATGCACGCGTTTCACACCAATGTCAATTTCACAAAATCTAATATATAATTTTTTTTTATAAAAAACCCCACCCACAACAAATATATATTAAAACAAATATGTATATATTAATGTAATGTTCTAATATATCCACCATCCATTCCCCCTTCCCGCATGACCCCCCCCCCCCCCCCCCCCATAGTATTTCATATAAAGATATATAGGCTTATATCCAAAAAACAGTGTATCGAAGACGTACTCAATTGGAAGAAGAAGAAAAAATCACCATATAGCATATCACTGGCAACGAAAAGTCCATTTTGTCCTTTTTATGTTGTGGGTATTTGTGTGTTCTCCAACATCTTATCTTTCATATCCATAAGGATAATTTTTAATATGGTCTCTAAATGGTCTTATAAGTGCTTCAAAATGAGTAGGTCAATGCATTTTCTTCAGCTAAAGCTAGACTTTAGACTGTGTTTTCTCAAAATGGCCGACACTCACCCTACTAACTTTAAACGCTCATAACTCTGGAAAGGAAAAAAGATACAAGAATGGTTTTTGTATCATTAGAAAGAAATTGTCCTGTTAACTAACCTGCGATCTCCTCGTCGCACGGCATGCGCACAACGCCTCGTTACTAAGGTAACGGGATATCGCATGTGAACTTTAAAAATTCATAGTTCATAGGTTAACAGTCATGCGTGCTTCAAAGTGGCTCAGAGGGCTACCTATACTACTACTTACTACTACTACGTTTCATTCATGCCTCTAGACACTGATTGGCTGGCTGCCGGTTATTTTGGGACCTTAAAATTATATTTTCGCTATTATGAGTGTGCCTGGCCTTGACAAAACATGCATTTATTTTAAAATATCACAAATGTAATCAAGTGGATGCTTTGAAACTGTTGCAGGTGTTAGTACTGTATATTGTGTACATATTGCCAAAATGTCAAGTTTGTATCTGTTACCATTATTTATTATAATAAAAATTTGCAACCTATGCAAATCGGCCAGTACAGAACGCTTGCAAAGGGAAGCAACTGGCCAGCATGGAATGAGTTTATAAATGTCCCTTTCGTGGGTCACATATGCTCTGCCTTGTTTATGGCTCTTTGATCCCTTTCTTATTAAATGCGTGAATCAACAAACATTTTTATTATTGTTACAGTGTTAGTGGAATCAGAAGCTGTGTTTTTAACTTGCTTGTATTGACATCTCCATTCAACAAGGTATTTGGAACGCTTCGCATGGACATATTACTCACGAGTTTTTAAAGGCGATTCCCATGTGCCCGGGTGTACAGTATTTCGTGAGTCTAAACAGCACAAACTTCACAATTCAGCACACGAATGTTTCAAAGTGTGACAGGCTTTATTTTCCCCACACTTCTCACCAAGGCGTGGTATATGGGGTGTGTAACCAGGCCACGCCTTACTGCACATTGCAGGTGCGTGCACCCAAGGGTAACTACGTGCAGGCCCACATCCAACGGTTGTCATATGGCTGTGATTCGAGAAGCTGGACCACTGATTTATTAACATCTAGAGCATACACGTATAGTTACTTCTCTTTGAAATGCCGTTCGCACAACATGAAGGAAAGTTTTGTTAATTCGCACACAAACAAAATGTTGATGATTAGCATAAACAGCCCTTCGATTCGCGTCAATGTTGGCCTGGTACAACAGAGTCATGACTTTGTTGTGCAACGTACCTCAGACAATTTCATGTGCTTGCATTTCCCGCATGTGCAATATGTACACGAACAGTTGCATTTCTCAGATAAGCGGGGCTTTCCTATGGAGTATATTGTTAGTTTTCAACACATTATAGACGATGTAAGATTCGACCATGTTTACATGAAAATTGCTTTCACAAATCCTGATGCAAATAGCAACACCGTTGAACGAGTGTGCGTCACCTGTCCTTCACTGACTACCATTACTACTTCTCACCTCCAATTCAACATTGTATACATAAACTCAATACATACAGGTCTGAAAGTTCTCATATCTGTTCTTCCTAAGAATCAACCATTAATGAAGTTACCCAGTGGAATGATTAACTGTTCTGTTCAACATTTTCCTCATTTGCAGCCTCATCTGTATTGTAATTACTACACACAGTGTGAAGATGGCCAGGATGAGCCAGGAGAATGCCCCTTCAGCAGTGCTGACTGTCCAGGAATGGTGGCCTCATGGGACAAGTGTTTCAGGTTGATCCAACGTCTGAAGGACATCCCCCTCATCCACGCTGACAACGAATGCATTAAAGTTGATGGGAGGCTAGCCTCGGTGAAAACGAAGAAGGAAAAACTCGACTTTCACCATGTCATGCTCAACTACATCAGATTCAGAGCAGCCATTGGTTTAAGATCAGGTTGGCATTCCACGCCCTTTCATTATAGCAAGTTTCGTGCATGGGTTGACGGCACTCTGGTTTATAACATTGATCATTTACGTTTTTATCACACGATCGAACCCTCTAGTACTCCCGGAATCACGCTTGTAACACATAAATGGGTAAAGGCCCGTATACGTGATGGAATTCATTTGATAATTTGCGAAGTGTCATTACTGTTATCTAGAAACACTCATGTACAGGTGGTTTCAAATTATCCATGGCCATCTAAGAATATTTGTGAGCGAACACGTCAGGATTTAGTTACTTATTGTTCTGGTATCATCACACTTGGGTTTTTACCTGAAAAGAACAAACAGTACAACCAAGTAACAATGGATTGGACTCCTAATAATTTTCCTAACACGAGTTGTGTAAACACCGATGACACGTTTCCTACAGACAGGAGATGGATGTACAGACCATTTCAATGTAGCGACGATAAAACAACAGTGCATCACACGTTAGTGTGTGACTTCACACATGACTGTCCAGACGCAAGTGATGAGTCTTTCTGTGAATTAATATGTGACGCGTTTTCGTGTCTGAACGGTCAGTGTGTGTCGCTCAGTCAACGCTGCAATCAGTTCTCAGATTGTCTGGACGACTCTGATGAAGTAGACTGTCAAGAGGATGCCAGATACCACGCCCTTGAAAAAGCAGGTGTAGAACAACGACCGCTTTACGTGAATCTGGATGGGGCAGGCTACTTCACCCAGCAGTTGATGACAGCTGACCACTCCTGTCCTGACAGTCATTACTGCTGTAGGTCAGAGTGGCTGTACTGTCTGCCTGTCTACACAAGGTGTAACGGGTTCTCTGACTGTGTTCATGGAGAGGACGAACAAGGCTGTGACAGAGCCACGTGCCCTGGTTTTTATCAGTGCAGGGAGTCTGCAGTCTGTGTGCATGTGGACCACCTGTGTGACGGCTGGGGTCAGTGTCCACAGCGTGATGATGAGCTGATGTGTTACAGGACCTGCCCTGAGGGATGTCAATGTGAAGGTCATGTGTTTCTGTGTCCACTGCCTTTCATTCCTGCCAGTTTTCCTCAATTACGATACGTAGATGCCACTAACTCCAAAATGTCACTGCCTGATTTCAAAATAAATCTCTATCTGGTTGTTTTGATTTTGTCTCATTGTTCTATTTCTAACGTATCAAACATTTCACTAGTACATCTGAAGAGCATCAATCTTGCTGATAACTATCTGGAAAGTGTTGACATGTCTATTTTTCTTCAGCTACCAAACTTGAGAAGTATTTGTATTAGAAACAACCCTCTTAACAAACTAACAACAAAATCAATCAAGCCAATTGCTTATACGCTGAATACATTAGACATATCCTGTACACACATAAGCCTGTTCAGTGATAATATTTCTGTGTATTTTCCTCAACTTAAAATTCTAAACACGTCGTTTAGCGATGTAGAAATAATTGATGTTACCGGTTTGAAGAGCATGCCAGCAGTACAAGAACTGGATCTAAGAGGGAATCGTGTAAGCCAGTTTCCACTGGATGTGTTTTCAAGATCAAATAAACTGCAGCACATCATTTCTTGGAACCACAGACTGTGCTGTGAACATTTGCTTCCCAAACGCTCTACTGAAATCCAGTGCGTTTCTCCGCACACCGTCCTACCATCATGCACAACACTGCTGACCTCTGACCTGACCAGAGCTTTCTTCTGGTTGGTCACTGTGTCCAACGTCATAGGTCACATGGCCTGCTTCATCATGGTGACGTCTCCTGTCGTCACCAAGATGGCGGGAAGTCAGTTCATGAAGGCTGTTCTTCAGTTACACCTTGCTGACCTCAGTATGGGATGTCACCTTAGCATAATTTCAACAGCAGACTTTGTGTTTCGTGGAGAGTATTTGCAGAATGAAAAAGCCTGGATCCAAAGCTCAACTTGTAAACTGGCCGGGTTTCTGTCCCTTTTGTCGTGCACAGTATCACCAGTGACTGTTTTGTTCATCGCTTTGCACCACCTTGTTTCCTTCTCTTCCACTAATCGTTTATGGAAATTTAACGAACGTTTGATGATTGCAGTCTGCGTTTTAGTTTGGATATTTGGAAGCTCGTTGGCCTTAATTCCTTTCCTTCCCCGACTGTCACACTTGGGTGTTGAGAACCAGTCAGGTTTGTGTCGTCTGGCTTTGACCGATCACCACTGGTCACGGGGAAAGTTCAGATGGTTCACGGTTATTACGGCAATCAACTTTGTCATGTCTTTCAAGATAGGCACTGTTCAAAGCCTGACCTTCTGGAGAACACCCAAACACTGGATAACGCTGAATCCTAAACAAAGACCAACCTATTCCTCTGTTCATTTCATGAGAAAAATATCGGTTGCAGTCGCTGTTGTTTGGTTTGCATTTGGAGTGGTAATGGTGATGAATGTATGTGGTGTCGATGCGCTCAGCAAAGTTTACGACACGATGGTTGTTTTCGCTTTGCCGATTAATTCTTCTCTCAATCCTTGGCTGTATGTGTGGACTGTTCACGCTCAGTCAAAATGTCAGAAACGAGAACTGAAATTACTTCAAATGTTCAAATCACGTGTTAAGACAGTTAAACCGCAGTCAAATAAATGAATAAGACAATACGATATTTATTCTTCGTCATTGTTGTCGTCGATCACTCAGACAATCTCCTGTCATATGAGCACAGAAGCGTCATGCTGCCGTTATGCGCCTTACTAAGAATTGGGCACAGCTTTTTAAAACCAACCTTCTAAGAGGAGGGACTACTTTTGCTATAATCCTGGCGGAGGTTTGCACAGCTTTCTAGCGCTATCCATACGTATATAGTAAAATTCACTGTGCTTCTGTGTGTCTAATATCTGGATTGTTATAAATTCGGCACTTTCCTGGTGTTGCACTACCTCCGAGCATTGCCTCCAGGATCGCTCTCACCATTTAAAGAAATCCACCAGTGTTCCACATGTGTCTGTTCCAGAACGGAGGACGTTAAACGGATTTTCCTCTCTTCTTCTGTGTGTCTGTGTGTGGATTTGTTCGCCCTGTAACTCACGAACCAATGGACAGAATCGCTTTACATTTTGTAAGGTAGTATCGTGGCACACAGATGGTTCCATATATTATAAATTGAGAACCTCCAGTGCAAATTGCCGCCAAGGAAGTCTTACGTTTCTGTACAATCGTATTTTATGCTGTATTAATAAAGGGTAGTAACTCATGGGCTGGACTGGTTGGCAGCGCTTACTTCCCTTCGACTATAAAACCTGACTGAATGAGAGAGGCAGGCATCCCATATGGCTTCGGCCGAGAGGACGAAAAACATAAAAAAAATAAAAAAAAAATAGAGGCAGCAGAAAGGGAGAGAGAGGGTGGGGGGGGGGGGGGGGGAGAGATAGAGAGAGTGGCTGTGTGTGTGTGTGTGTGGCGCGCGTGCACATGAAGCATAACGAGCGGGTTTGCTATATATTATATAGTGGTAGCCTGTGTGTGTGTGCGTGCGCGCGCGCGCGCGCACATGCGCAGATACGCATGTAGTGGTAGACTGACTCAGAGGTAACGCGTTTGTCTCGTAAATAACAATACTCAGTGTAATGTAAGGGGCATAACCGCTCTTACCTTTATGCACTACTGCAGTTGTCTCTCTTTGATTATGATGTTGGTGTACGCCATCTCAGACATGCGCACTAATGAATGATGATCCTGTCGAACGGACAGCCTCGCCATCTTGTCTGCTTAGCAGTAGTGCAAGAAAGAATGAGTTTGGCAAACACCACTCGACATCCCTGACACAACACCCAGGATCGTGTCTTGGCCACAGCAGTTTATTTTTCTGCTCACTCTCCACTAGACGTTATGGTCTGAAAGGTCAAAGGGCCTGCTATACTACATACGATTATGTGTCAATGCGATGCGATTGTCACGATGCGATTCACGGTTCACGTGAAGCATATCATGATGCACGTCTCCCTAAAACTGTGTAATTCAGTAGTCAAATTCATTTGACAGCTAGGCCACCACAGGGTGAGGCCAACTTATAATAAGAATGATCACCATATGATCCCAACCCTATCAGCCTCTTTCCGAAAATATAGGCTGATCCTAACCCTCTCAGTCTCTTTCCGAAAATATAGGCTGATCCTAACCCTATCAGTCTCTTTCCGAAAACAAAGGTTGGGGTGGGGAGGGGGGGGGAGGGGGGTGGCAGAGAGAGAGAGAGAGAGGGGGGTGGTGGTACACATATACAGAGAGAAAGAGAGAGAGAGAGGGAGAGAGAGAAAGAGACAGACAGACAGACAGTTAAAGAGAATAGTTACTAGATACAGTAGCCAAATTGATTTGACAGCAGAGGCCAAGTAAGGTCAAAGAGACTATTGTACCTGGGAGACGCTGTGAGGCAAACTTATAATAAGAAAGCATTACCATATGATACTTCAGTCAAACAACAATTCTACTACTTTCGCTCTCTCTCTCTATAATACTTAAGTAGACCCAATACATGAATTTCACGTGATCGTCACAATCGCATCGCATTTGCCCATATTCGTATGCAGCGTAGCAGGCCCTTAAAGGGGCACCCTGACGGATGAGGTTTTTTGTGTGTGCAATAAACACGTCGAGATCACCAGAAAGACAGCCTTTTCTAAGAAACCAGAGCAAAGGGAGTGTTGCAATCTCTGTAAAGGGTGTTTTCCTGGTGATCTCGACATGTTTCTTACAAAAAACATCCGTCAGGGTGCCTCTAGGCGGACCCTGACGGATGAGTTTTTGCAAGAAACACGTCGAGATCACCAGAAAGACAGCCTTTTCAAGGATCAAAACACTCACTTTGCTCTAGTTTCCTAAATAATAAACCGTCAAAACGGCGATTCCTCCTTGGCGGAGATGCCGGAGACAGTAGTCATTTTGGATGGGGTGGGTGAAGGTCACTCATTGTGGTTGAAGCGTTTTCTTTTTTTGTAGTGCAGTAAGAAAAAAATATTGGAGCTGTTTCCTTTGTTGTGAGCGAAACTCCTTTAGATAATCTGTATAAAATTTTAAAAAGGCTTGTATTGCGAAATTTTCGTGCAAACGATTTGGTCTACACGCAGGTGGCCATCAGAAAAGAGACGACACACGTCTTTTCTTTGGGTGAAAGTATTTGACTTCCAGCACCTCTGCCAAGGAGGAATCGCCGATTTGACGGTTTGATTTCTAGGAAACCAGAGCAAAGTGAGTGTTGCAATCTCTGTAAAGGGTGCTTTCCTGGTGATCTGGACGTGTTTCTTACAAAAACACATCCGTCAGGGTGGCCCTTTAATTTAGGACCCGAATTTCTGATCGCTTCTCGGCCTTTTGGTTAAGACAGTGATTCAGGAACATAAATTTTTGTTTATACCCTGGTTTGTTTGTTCAGCCCGTCGTACATGGCGAAAGCCGATACGCGACATTAAACTGAACTTCCATCCGTGGCCCTTTAAAGAAAGAAAACAGCACCACCACCACATACACACACACGCACGCACGCATGCACGCACGCACGCAGGCACGCACTCACACTCACTCACGCACGCACGCACACACGCACTCACTCACACACACACGCACGCAAGCACGCAAGCACACGCACACGCACGCACACACACACACACACACACACACACACACACACACACACACACACACACACACACACGCACACGCACGCACACGCACACACACACACACACACACACACACACACACACACACTGGGAACACCTGTTACTGTATGACGCAATTCAGGGATGAACATAGTAATAAAAACGCACACATCCTAATTGTTCAGCCTCACTCGCCGGCATTTCCAAGACAGGGCAACATCGTTGGAGAGAAGCTCGACTCAAGTAAGTGAATCGGGATTTGATCAAGAAAGTGAAAGTTTGATTTAAAAAAATGATGTTATGATCGCTTATTTTCCAGCAGAAAATCGACTCTTGAGCTTTCGCAAAAGAACAACAAAAAATCCATTGTTGGTAAAGTATTTACCCGGAACAAACGAACAAATAAACAAATGAAAACAACAACATACAAACAAACAAACAAACAAAAGAACGATTCTTAGCACTGGAGTTATAGTCCAGAAGGAAACCGTCTCTAAAACGCCTAGAAAACGAGATTTTTCATTTTCATAATTGCTTGAGATGGCTGCACTAAATTCCAGCTGGTATTGATAGTAATATAAAAAAAATGTTTAAGAAGTAGCATAGTAAAAAAAAAGCGCCACTTATATCCTGATCAATACAAAAATATATATGTTTAAAGACAGAATTTACGTAAAAGTCTGTATTTAAACGGGTAGATCTCCATGTTGATCAGGATATAAGTAGCGATTTTTTTTTAACTATAATATTTCTTAAACATCATTCTATCAATACCAGTTGGATGTTTTTTTAGCCATCACAAATAATTAAGAAATTGAACAATCTCGTTTGCTATGGAATTTAGAGACGGTTTCTTTCTAGAGTAATAAGGTTGTCCTACATTTCCTTGATTGTTGTGCTCACGTACTGTACATGAATGAAAATAATAATCATTGAAATGGTATTGATATTGCAGGAATAGGAAATAAAATCTCACAATATGCCGACGATACGGAATCATTGCAAGAAGGTGACAGACAATCCTTTGAACAATCTATGAAAACTCTTGACATTTTTGGTAATGTGTCAGGTCTAAAATTACATGCGAATAAATGCTATGCAGTTTGGCTGGGAAAACAGAAAAAATCAAAAGTAAAATATATGCCTCATTTAAACATGCAAAGGAACCCAGAGCAGTTTAAAATACTGCTGCTGCTGCATTATGCTCTCTCCACACCGGCCCTTTGTTCTCTGCCTGCAAGTCCGCCAACATCGCCAGTATAGCCACACGATGGCCCGATTTCAGGGGTAACTCAGAAATGTCCTTGCTACTTGCGTTCGATAAGGCAAGCCAGGAATCAAAGCCGTGTTCTGTCAAAGCATCTCCCACCGCCGTCTGTAAGCCCTTTATGCAATCCTTGTATTTAATTTTTTCCGCCATTTCAACAGTCTTTGTTTTCTTTCTTGAAAGGAAGGATAAACAAGCGAAGCGAATACATAAGGCACGCTATGAGCTCAGTTCACATTTTTGCTAGGCTAACAAACAATTCTTCCCGTGCAATGCGATAAGGCACCGAAATCTTTAAATATAATTTATTCTGAATTCAACTTAAACATGCAAAGGAACCCAGAGCAGTTTAAAATACTAGGTATTTGGCTGACAAACGATTTAAACGATTGTATAAAAATAAATGTTGAGGAGAAATTCAGAGAAATCAAAGCGCTATAATAAAGCTTGGCTTAAGAGACAGTTAACACCTCTCAGGCGCATCACCATTTTAAAATCCCTGATTTTATCAAAAATTATCATTTTGTTGTAATTGCTGCCAAATCCTCCAGATGACATTGTAAACTGTCTGCAGAAAAATATATATCAATTTGTATTGGATAAAAAGAACGACAAAATAAGTAGGAAAATTTCACACAAAAATATTGAACAGGGTGGTTTAGGGATCCCTGATGCAGGTAAATATATGAAGGCACTTAAAGTTACATGGATAAAAAGATTATGTTCGAGCAATCATAAATGGACTCATATTGTAAGAGCCGCATTTCTAGAAAAAGTAGGCACTGTAATTAACACTACTAACTAGAAAAACATGTTTTGGTGTGATGTTTTTAACGCCTATGATAAATTGGCAGAAAAGGTTGTGGTTGAAAGCGCTGATAAAATATTATCCGAACCTTTATTCTGTAATTGTAATATTCTAATAGCACAGAAGCCCGTCTTTTATAAAATATGGATTGAGAAAGATGTTTATAAAATTAGTCATTTGCTGGATGAAAATGGCAGGTTTTGTCTTATGATATGTTTTTGGTAAAGTATGGCATTCCTACAAACATTCTTACTTAATTCGGGATTATAAATGGGGTGAAACATTATGCTCAAGAAAAGGCAGTACAATTAACTGATGGCAAGTTTTCTCCATTTTCAACAAATAAAGTGCTGTCTATCTTACTTCCTTCTGTGACGAGGTAATGGGTTAAAAAGGCTAAGTCCCTAGGGAAGACTTTAGAAAATTTGCCTTTAGCCCACTTCTCTAGGGTATGGGAGATGAGCAACTTTCCCGGCCCCTTTTCATCTAATAAATTTATATTTGTGCCCGGGTTCTGGCTCGTATGGTTGTAAGAAATACAAGTGGTTGAATTGCTCTAAATGGCAGACAGAGAGAAGTAGGGTTTTACATGAAATTACAAGACTCCCACTCTCATCAGTCTGACCAAAGGGTTCAGGATTATTTGACACTTGTATTTTATTTACTCCCAAAATCTGCATAAGATTATGCAACAATAATAATAAAGCAGCTCAATGGCGCCAAAACAAAATATGGATAAAAAAACAATGGAATCCGAAAGGATTTACAAGACTTTTGTTTTTCTATAAGGTTCGCCCCATGCCGGAAGGGTTACTAATTATCTTCAGTGTCCGTAGGAAAGTTCAAATGATTGGCGCAGTCCGGGGGACTTAGCTGTTGTCAGGTTCCTCCGTGGTGATCGGCGAGTGCTGGGTTGGCTGGGCTTGCTCATCAGGTGAGAGTAGCTCCCAGTCGTTCCGGTTACGGCTTCGCGGGATGGCACGGTTCAAGCGTGGTCTCCTCACGGATTCTGGGTGCGGGGCGTCTTTCCCGTCTTGGTGCTTGGTGGAGTCCGGGATGATCGTCCGGCCCACGATGCCCTGCTGATAATCACAGGAGAAGGTGGATGTAGATCTCTATGGCTTAGAGACAAGGGGCTTCAGTCGGCAGGGAATTAGTGAATCCCAACCGGCTAGAAGGCTTCCCTTGTACAATAGCACTAGTTAATAAATAAACTGAATTTCAGTTAACAAACTGAGATCAGTAAAACATAAAAGGTGATCAATCCATCATCATTCTCCATCCAACACCTGGAAAGGAATGGTATCATAAAGTGCAAGATTGCGGCCCATAGGTTTCCTACTAAAAATAGACAAAAGGGTTAGTAGGCATAAACTCCGGTTCTGGTACCAAAAGTGTTAAAGTCAAAAACACACACACACAAATAATCAGTGCACATTAATAGAATAGAATGTTTACCACTTCTTTTCTATAGCATATCTATCTACTCCTTATTCATCATTGAACATAGGATCTAGATCAAAACTAGGGTCAAACAAACAACCAGTCTCAATCACCAGTCATCAATAAGACTTACTAGGTGGGCTATTCTGGCTGGGAGAGGTGTTGCTCTAGTCAGTTTCAGCGTCTTGTGTGAAAAACTTTTTCTCACTACGCCAATTATAGCCTTCACTTTCAAACAATGAAAGCCTGCTATTGGTTTATTACAGTCCACACGTCACAAGATGATGTTCAGAGTGTACAGAACAATCACGCGCCGATTACAGCATTATCACATGCCGGACATTCCTAACCTTGTGATTGGAAAGGCAAAACCGTCTTCAAAGGGAGATAACCGTGGTTGTCACTTTCTTGTGATGGGTAAGGGCGAGGTGTCTTACAAAGGGAGCCGACTGTTGATATCACTATCTCGTGATGAGACGGTAGATAAGAGAGGGGGGGGGGTGAAGGGAGATAACCTCTGTAGGGGTTACATGCCGACTGGGGAGACAAATCCCTTACTCGGCGTTCTCTTTGAAGCGGCCGGGCAATTAACTTGGCAGCCGGACAGAGAAATGAAAAGGAGAGGGGGGGGGGGTGTAGATAAGAAATAAAGAAAGCGGGTCGCGCGGGACACTTACGTCACACCTTCTCCCAGAGGCGCAAGACTGTTTTATGATTATCTGGTAAGTAATGAAGTAAACCCAAGGTGTTGCCAGAACTGGGATAGGAGACTTGCAAGGAAGGTGGCGTGGAAGATCATATTTCGAAAAATTAAAAACATTAAAGAAGCTAAATTAAAATGGGCCCAAATTAGAATTGTTCATAGAATTATCGGAACTAACATTATTCTTCAAAGCATGAATTGTGAAACAACAAATAAATGCTTTTTTTGTAATATTGAAAAAGTAAATATCCAACACATTTTCTGGCACTGTCAATTTGTTCAAACTTTTTGGAATTAATTTCAAACAGAACTTACTTAAAAATGCTCAATCGCACATAATTTTAAATTTAGCGAACATTTAGTGATTTTCGGTTGTAAAAAGAATGTTCGCATTGAAGATATTACATCCGAACCCGCTTATAAGAAACTCGCTTTTAGGAAAATTCGCTTATAATCAAGCAATTTATTTTTCCCAGTCGAACTCCTTCTTTCTTATGTATTATTAAAACTCGGATATAAGAAAACCGCTTATAAGAAAACTCGGTTAAAATCAAGCAAAGTCGTTCTCCCATCCGCGATGTAAACTCGAATATAAGAAAATGATTTCATACAAGGGAGTTGGTTTGCAGGTCATTTACTTAGAAGCGATTCTAATAAGCGATTTTAAAAAATTAGGGCATGAACTGAAAGGATGTTCCAAAAAATGCAGTCATTCCAAGAAACCAAACAAAAAAGAGGAAAATTTACGTCAGAGCAGCTACGTCACAGACACTCTAACCGGCACAGGCACTTGATTGCAAGACTGAGTTAGTTTTGTTCCTTAAATTTCATACTTTCCTTCAATATTCTGTGCAAAATAAATGCTGATCAAAAAAAAAATGAATGCCTGTACTTTTGTGTTAGTCGTAATGAGACTAGAGTAGCCTACCTTAATATAGAAAGATACATCCGAATCCGCTCATAAGAAACTCGCTTATAATGAAGCAAAAACAATTTCCCTGCCAAACTTCTTCTTTCTTATCTATGATCAAAACTCGGATATAAGAAACTCGCTTATAAGAAAACTCGGTTATAAGCAAGCAAATTCCTTCTCCCATCCGCAATGCAAACTTGGATACAAGAAAATTATGTCATACAAGAGAGTTGGTTTACAGTTCATTTTCTTATAAGCGAGTTCTATTTTCTTATAAGGAATTACCATTGACAACATTTTCTTAAAGACCCACCAGATCACGTCAAAATCATGGGTTCAACGTGTTATCCCTCTTATAGCTGGTACGAAATCTTGTTTTGACCAGGTTTGACTCCCATACAAATGCCCCCAATTTGAAAACGAAACATTTTAAAGAGCAGCCTCAATTTGAAGTTGGTGGAATTTGTATGTGGGTCACAGCTACCCAGAAATAAACAAGGGACTTAATCGTGTTGGGTCAGTGCGTCTTTAAAAGTGAGTTGGACCTGAACTGAAAGGATGTTCCGAGAAAATTGAAGTCGTTCCAAAAAGGGAAAGTTTACCTCATACCAGTTGCGTCACAGACAGTCTAAACAGTACATGCACTTGATTGCAAGACTAATTGAGTTGTTTTTATTGCTTTATTTCATACTTTCCTTCAGTATTCTGTGCAAAATAAATGTTGAGCAGAAGAACAAAATATGAGTGCCTGTACTTTTGTGTTGGTGGTAGAGAGACTGTCCATCCTTTTATTTTCAGCAGCAATGGCAGAGAGGAAAAGGCAATCCATTTCTTTAAGAAGATAGATACAAATAACTGAATAATTTTATTATGTGGACGAAAATCCACAGAAAAAAAAGCAAACGATTGATGAAAAGCTGCATGGGTGGACAGTAAATGGTAATAGTTCAGTACAAGAAAGGTGAAGGGGTATGGATTTGATAACAGTAAAGAGACGAGAAAAACAGCTTGTTAGTGGTTGTAGGCACCTTTAAATTTCCTTCTCAGTAGACGAATTTGATTGTATGATGTAAGACATTCATCAAATTAGGAAAAGGATTTTCTCTTCGTTTTGTTTTTCTGCCTTTCTTTTCTTTTCTTTTTCTTTTCTCTTTTTTTCCCCCCCCCCCCCCCCCCCCCCCCCCCCCCATTCAATTTGGCTATAAGGAAAAAAACCTTCAAAATGTTTTCTTATGTCCGAGTTTCGGATATAAGAAAACTTGGATATGGTAATAAGCAAAAAAATCATTTCTCTTCGATTTTCTTACAACCGAGTTTTGCTGTATTTTGATTTTATGACATAAGACATGAATCATATGTCGCAAGTTTCTTTATTGTTCATTGACATTGTACAAACGCAACTACAAAATTGTCTTCCACTGTGTAAAATAAGTTATACATCCAAATTAGAATATTGATTAATTAAAACAAGAAACATAAATTTACATTTAAACAAATATGTTACTCTCACACCACACCCAATCATTCATCTGCTCTCCGCTATCTTGCTCGCTCATCATGCAACTCACACCACGTCTGCCTTCTTTTTTGTTTTTAATTTTCTGTTCTATTCTTTTTTTTTCCTCCTTTGTTTTGCATTTTCCCCCTTTTTTTCATGCACCAAATTAGGTAAAAGCATTTTCACTTCGCTTTATGTTTCTGTTTGTCTTTTATTTTATTTTTTTCTCTTTTTCTCTTTTATTATTTTCATCTTTTCCCACTCAACTCGGTTATAAGAAAAAAAAATCTAAACGTTTTCTTATATCCGAGTTTCGGATATAAGAAAACCCGGATATAGGAAAACCAAAAATGATCTCCCTTCGATGTTCTTATAACCGGGTTTTGCTGTATAGATTTGATCATCTTGCTCGCAAAATCGTACATCTATAAATGCAACACACACAAAAAGAATCACCACTATTCATGTCCTTTACACATACCTTAAAATATAGGTTTTCAGTTGCAAAATACAATGCAAGGATCCAAATGAAAGTCGATCAGATTTGGGACCCATACAAACCCTTGTTTTCTGATCTTGAATGATTATGGTCTTGAAAAAAAAGAGAGAAGGGAACGGGTTTCTTCGAACTTTTTGAACAATGATATAATATGTATTATGTTTTGTTTTTTGTTTTTCTTAGACCAGTGTAATTTAGTATTTTCTCATTTGTGTGCATTGCGCTTAAAAACCATCTTAGTCTTTGGGCTAATGCTTTGGTAAATATATGAGCGATTCTCAATATAAAAAAAATATTTGCCATTTATAAGTGATCCTCTCACATATACATAACATATTCACGTCTTTATAATGCTCCTCATTATAACTCCAATCCCTCTTTTTGGTAAAGGTCAAGATGTGCCCCCCCCCTCCCCACCCACCCCCCTACATGTATCGGTTGTTTCCATTTTTCCGTTCTTGCCTTTCTTACCAAACATAAAGCTGTATTTTATTAACCTTTTCAGCTAATTATCTTTGCTAAATTATTTATCACAGTCATGATAAAGGCCATTATCTAATAGGGTAAATATATGAGCGCTTCTCAATATAAAAACATGTTTGCCATTTATAAGTGATCCTTTCAGATATGCATAACATATTCACGTCTTTATAATGCTCCTCATTATAACTCCAATCCCTCTTTTTGGTAAAGGTCAAGATGTGCCCCCCCCCCCCCCCCCCCCCCCACCCCTACATGTATCGGTTGTTTCCATTTTTCCGTTCTTGCCTTTCTTACCAAACATAAAGCTGTATTTTATTAACCTTTTCAGCTAATTATCTTTGTTAAATTATTTATCACAGTCATGATAAAGGCCATTATCTAATAGGGTAAATATATGAGCTCTTCTCAATATAAAAAAAATGTTTGCCATTTATAAGTGATCCTTTCACATATGCATAACATATTCACGTCTTTATAATGCTCCTCATTATAACTCCAATCCCTCTTTTTGGTAAAGGTCAAGAACCTACGTTCTAGTTCGTACACTACGTGTCTTATCAGGCCACGAAGCGGAAGAAGAGTTGCTGACCTTGACCTTGACCTTGTCCTTGAGCTTGACTTGAGCTGACACCATGAGGATGATCACCGTTTACGTTGCTTTGGTCGTTTTGACCATCGGTGAGTCTGCTTAGAGATGTCGGTGGTGGTCGTAGTAATGATGACGATGACGACGACGACGACGACGACGAATATTGATGATAGTAATGATAATGATGACGAGGAGGAGGAGGAGGAGGAGGAGAAGAAGGAAGAGAAGGAGGAGGAGGAGAAGGAAGAGGAGGAGGAGGAGGAGGAGGAGGAGGATGAAGAGGAGGATGAGAGTCCTGCTATTCGTTTCGCCGCACTGGTTTTCTGTCGCATGATGATTATGACATTGCGTACATTATAGCCTAATTAAATGAAAATACACCATACACTTCAGTGGAGCAAAGACAAACAGGTTTAAGACATTTTTTTAACACCTGGCTGTTGTTCGTTTTAAGAGTGTTTCAACACTTCCGAGAATTCGCTTGCTCAACATGATGCAAATAGCAAAGGACACGAAAGAAGGCACGTGCATCACGCTGTTCAAGCCGAACATGTAACATTTGGTAAAGGTCAAGATGTGCCAGCCCCCCCCCCCCCCTACATTTCTCGGTTGTTTCCATTGTTCCGTTCTTTTCTTACCAAACAAAAAGCTGTATTCTATTAACATTTTCAGCAAATTATCTTTTTGTTGAATAATTCATCACAGTCATGATAAAGGCCATTTTCTAATAGGACTCCCCCTGTGTAGTGCAGTACACCGCGGTATTTGTCACAGTCCTGGTTCATTGCGTTTTGTCGTCTTGCTATTACTGAATGCATGTGTTTCATTATGTAAATGGACGAAAATTAGTGCGAAATATAGCAAATGGTTATCTGTTCAATCAATTGTGCAATTATGACGTTAATTTAAGGAGCACGGTATGAGCTTCGAGCTTGTTATTGCTCTAATTGTCTTTCATGTTTGATCGTTTCCGAATGAATAAAGATTTTGTTTAAACCAAATGGTAGAGGATGAAGTACTCAATTTGCAGTAAGAAAGGCAAGAACGGAAAAATGGAAACAATCGAGAAATGGAGGAGGGGGGGGGCGCATATTTACCTTTGACAGACAGACAGACAGAGGATATACCCAACTCTTTTAATAAAAACAAAACAAGAACCAAAGAAACAAAAAACAAACCAGACAAGAAAGTGACACACAAAAACTGTTTGTTCCGCTTCAGTGGATCGAAAACAAAGACGTTTACGACACATGTTGCCTCCTTTAATACAACTTACGCTTCAACTTCAAAGAACTCACTTGTTCAATATCATGAAAATAGCACAAAGAACACGAAAGGCCTTTCTGTTGAGAATCATATAACGGATGAAATGTTTATACATTCAAAAACAGGTTTTCCAAAAAGAGAGCACAGAATACTACATCCCTTCAACCAATCAGTAACTATGCTTAAGATCTTATGAGTGGAAAGTAGTATAAACATTCATAGTATATCCCTCATGCCTAATATTCCTCTAATGCCATCATGGCAACAACGAAAGGCAGATTTTGATATAGATTATATGAATTTCAACAACGATCAAGAGGTTTATTATTTATTTTTAAATTTCTGACGTTCAACATCATTTAGATGCAAATTATTCACATCATCTAAAAATATTTACTGATGTCTTAGATACATTAGACAGTAGAGGCAGGGTTTGTTAAACCATCTTTAACAAAAGAAACGTCACTTCGGAATTATTTGCAATAATGCGAGCTTTAGAATCCACGGATCCTCTACCTTATTGTATTCATAACATCTTAATTTGTGTAGATTCCAAATCAGTTTTACAAACTCTTAAGCAGAATCACAGTAAAAATGGCAATGAGATTTTTTTTAAATTTTATATTGA
>CM065711.1:11575122-11580122 GCA_017654935.2 Phymorhynchus buccinoides
TGTGTATTTTTCTCCTTAATATCTCTCTCTCTCTCTCTCTCTCTCTCTCTCTCTCTCTCTCTCTCTCTCTCTCTCTCTCTCTCTCTCTCTCTCTCAGAAGCGCGAGGCTGGTCTCCCTCTCTCTCTCCCTCTTCCCCTTCTTCTTCTCCATCCACCATGTCTAAACAGAAGCTGTCCCTTCCTAACTATTCTCCCATTTCACTTATTAGTCCCTCCGCTTATGGGATAATATGAATGGCAAATTGCAAATTAAGTTTAAGGCATGTCCTTTGGTACACATGCACCTTAGACCCTCCCCTAACATAAACTGATGAGAAACACCTTCGCAGCTGGTGGTTTCTGTGAGAAACAGGCCCCTTTGTGACGTCACTATAATGCCACTATAATACCGCTATTACCACTTGCGAATCCAACTACATTTGCTTTTATTGGTTATCTAATGAACAATTATATTTTTTTCTTTTGCATGCGATTTTTGTGTGGCTGATGAGGAAGGAAAAGGGAGGTGGGTACTTAAGTTTTGACCAAATGATAACTTTATCGTTGCCACTGGGATGAACGTGTGCTAAAAGTGCATGGGCACATGGGACCTGGGTTTATCGTCTCATCCGAAAGGCCGCACAACCATAGGTGTGCAAAGTGAGAGGTAAAAAATTCCCCTGTACCCAGGTTCGAACTCGAGTTTACTTGACACGAGGCGGAACGCATTATCTCTGTGCCACTGTACACTCTACATGCATTTGAATAACTGCTGCAAGAGTGCTCACTGAATGGAGCTGAGTTGCGAATTTTCCAGGAACTTCAAGGTTGAAGTAACGGTCTACGCCGCCGCTGGAATGGCGACCCATAATGGCGGGTACTTTGTCGAATGGGTCCAAATGGTCGTGGATGGCTTTCGTGCAAACGGAAACCCCCGAGGACAGATGAACTTCACCTCCGACATCACCAGCGTACAAAACGCCATCAGCGTGAGCGGCTTTGGATTCATTCAATTGCGAAAGCCAGAAGGCACTATGGGGTATTTGGTGGATACCTCGTGCCTCCATACGGGGAGCTGGACGACCCCGCCCCTTCCACAAGTCTCTCGTTTGTGGGGATACCGGGAGAGGGGGGGGGGGGGGAGGGGGGTGTCTTTCAGAAAAATAGTTCCCCCATCTTCTTGAAAGTTGGCTGTGCCTGCAACTTCCTCTAATCTGCCACTCTCTTTGACTCTGCCTTTCCCCTTTGCTTTCTATCGTCTACTACCTTTCTGACGTATTGGCACATTCTGAATCCTGCCTTTTAAAAAACCACAAAAGTCTTCCAAATCATGTTTTCTCCTTTGAGCTCCTCCAAAATCGGAATGTGTCGGCTGTACGCAGCGGGGAGACGAATGAAAACTGAAAACCGGACACATACGTACCTTACTCATTATGGCCATATGGCATGGGAACGGAACGGAAGAAGAAGAAGAAGAAGAAGAAGGCAATATCAGCTCCTCCTCCGAAGTCGGAGTGTGGCTGCCCACGTGGCGGGTTAATAAAAAACGGTCACACACGTAATGTTATCATCCCTACTAGCTGGTGCATTTGTGCCATAGTGTTGAAGTGCTTTGGTTGTTGGGATGATCCCTGGAGTCTTTAAGCCAGGGTAAGACAACAACAACAACTATCAGCTCCCTGTATTGATATGTTTAATACGTGTAGTAGCTTTTGGGCTTCCCACGGCTGTTCGGTCACATTCAAAGTCAAGCTGTTCATGCAGTTAAAAGACTGAATGCAGATGGTGCCTGGGGGAAAAAAAACTACATATAAGTCGCTCGGAATATTTTGAGCAAAAGCCAAAAACAGTCAACAACCCCAAAAATATCAATTTTCTATTTAGGGTATATGTGTGTCTATTGTTATGTTTTCTACCAGAATCCACAAGATGAAAGACAATTTTTAATGATTTCTTTGTTTATTGGATTCTTTTCTAAATCAAATCAATAGAAACAAAGAGGCCAAATTGTATCTTCTATGCCCCATTTCTGCAAATGATTTGTTTCGAATACCAAACTTCAAATAATTATCAAATAAAAACTAGACAAAATAACTCAATTCGGGTTTCTGTGTATTAAGGAATCTGGGCGCCATCAAGAAAAAATTTAATCTCAGTTTATGCCAAAATTCCATGGGAAGACGGGGTAAAAAGCGCATGGGCGGGTAAGAAGCCCACCCCAATTATCTCATGAAATGAAGCAAATTTCAGTCTCATTTTGCCCATGAGACGAGCGTTAATGTCTAGCATTCGTCTCATGGGCAAATTTGACTGAAATTTTCTTTATTTCATGAGATAATTGGGGGGTGGGCTTCTTACCCGCCCATGCGCTTTTTACCCCGTCTTCCCCTATGTCTCTTTTCCCCTTGCACTGTCATTGCACCAAACATTTTCCTACAAAATAATTTGGTTGTATGTTCTTCATAATACGTTTGATATATTTCTTCCGTCAGATTTACGGTAAAATTTATTTTTGTGGAGCAGGTATGAGCAATTATTTTGAACAGTGGAAAATGTTCATAAATAAATATCCACTTAGTATTTGATCACAAACCAAATCTAGCAATGTCCACTGAACATGACTTATTCGTTTTATCACATACTATACCCAATTTCGGGGGGCTGTTATGTATGAAAAGTTACTCTTGGTAAACTAATCTTGGCTTGAACAATCTTCTGAAAATAAGAGTTGAACTAAACGTTACTCCTGAAACAGCTATAGGCTGTGTTCCAGCCAACATTGTTTTGAAGGTCAAATTTTCATGCTTCTTCTTCTTCTCTTCTTCTTCAGCGTTCCCAGCCATATGGCCATAATGGGTAAGGTACGTATAGGTTAGGTTAGGTCAGGTACATAATAGTCACAGAGGCGTCTCTGTGAAATTCGGGTTGCTCCCACCTGGAGAGCGCGTCACAGCCAGAGGCGCGCCACCCAATTGTGTCCGGTTTTCAGTTTGCACTGATCTCCGCGCTGCGTACAGCCGACACATTCCGATTTCGGAGGAGCTCAAAGGAGAAAACTATTTGGAAGATTTTTTTTTTTTTAAAGGCAGGAGAATGGGGCCAATAAGTCAGAAATATAGTAGATGATAGAAAGCAAAGGGAAAAGGCAGAGTCAAAGAGAGTGGCAGATTAGGGGAAGTTTACAAGCACAGAACTTCCAGAAGGTGGGGGGACTATTTTTACGAAAAACACCACCCCCCCCCCCCCCCCCCCCGGTATTCCCACAGGGTTTTATTTCTTTATTAAAACAAAATGTGACCGTGCATGAGAAAACCAGACATGGTGAGTATTTTTTTGTGTGGATTTTAGCATTAATTGAGATTTTGTTTTCACAAATTCGAGCTACGATTCCAGCCCACCCCCACCCTTCCAAAGAAAGAGCATAAAGAAAACATAATCTTTTGCGTTCTAGATGCGTAAGCCTTGCCGTCTTGTTTCCCATTAATCTTCTCTCTGTCTGCTGGTGCGGCAATCATGACCGTGTTTTTAGCCACACATTTAACACGGGGTTAGTAACATGTTAACTAAACTATATGTTTATGCCTGTTTCCATGTAACTACCAGTGTTAAGTCATCTTCTCTCTGTCTGCTGGTGCGGCAATCATGACCGTGTCTTTAGCCACACATTTAACACGGGGTTAGTAACATGCTAACTAAACTATATGTTTATGCCTGTTTCCATGTAACTACCAGTGTTAAGTCATCTTCTCTCTGTCTGCTGGTGCGGCAATCATGACCGTGTCTTTAGCCACACATTTAACACGGGGTTAGTAACATGCTAACTAAACTATATGTTTATGCCTGTTTCCATGTAACTACCAGTGTTAAGTAATCTTCTCTCTGTCTGCTGGTGCGGCAATGATGACCGTGTCTTTAGCCACACATTTAACACGGGGTTAGTAGCATGTTAACTAAACTATATGTTTATGCCTGTTTCCATGTAACTACCAGTGTTAAGTCATCTTCTCTCTGTCTGCTGGTGCGGCAATGATGACCGTGTCTTTAGCCACACATTTAACACGGGGTTAGTAACATGCTAACTAAACTATATGTTTATGCCTGTTTCCATGTAACTACCAGTGTTAAGTGCATATTCGTGTAATTTTCTTTTCTGATACAAAAAAAAATCTGTGAGGTTTTTGTTTTCATTTGGGATTATTTTTAATTTATTAATTTCCAATCTCTCTCTCTCTCTCTCTCTCTCTCTCTCTCTCTCTCTCTCTCTCTCTCTCTCTCTCTCTCTCTCTCTCTCTCTCTCTCTCTCTCTCTCTCTTAGTGCATGCTTAGAACCAAGGACAGAATGGAAGCTAGGCCCAGCCTAAATTCTTTGAAAATAAAGTTTTTGAAATTTGAATCTCTCTCTCTCTCTCTCTCTCTCTCTCTCTCTCTCTCTCTCTCTCTCTCTCTCTCTCTCTCTCTCTCTCTCTCTCTCTCTCTCTCTTAGTGCATGCTTAGAACCAAGGACAGAATGGAAGACTAGGCCCAGTCTTGTAAAATAAAGTATTTGAAATTTGAAGTCTCTCTCTCTCTCTCTCTCTCTCTCTCTCTCTCTCTCTCTCTCTCTCTCTCTCTCTCTCTCTCTCTCTCTCTCTCTCTCTCTCTCTCTCTCTTTTTCTTTTCCTTTTAGTGCATGCTTAGAACCAAGGACAGAATGGAAGAGTAGGCCCAGCCTAAATTCTTATCCTTGTAAAATAAAGTATTTGAAGTTTGAAAACTCTCTCTCTCTCTCTCTCTCTCTCTCTCTCTCTCTCTCTCTCTCTCTCTCTCTCTCTCTCTCTTTTTTCTTTTCTTTTTTTTCCTTCTCTTTTCTTCATATATCCCGATATTGCTAATTGCGATGTCATGTATTCACATCGCTCTGTTTGTTCACTATTCTCCAACAATGTGCTAAAATCAATGTTTAAATTGTCCGCACTTTATTGCTAATTGCTACCGGTTTCATACCATAGGCTGCATTAGTTTGCCCTGTTCTAAAATGTATA
>CM065711.1:11585122-11627622 GCA_017654935.2 Phymorhynchus buccinoides
GAAAGTAATCAATACGTTCACATTACAAGAAGAACGACAACACTAACTTTACGCAGAAAAACACCTAGAAAGTCAAGTTTTGATTTACGAAATGCAGTGAAAAAGAACAAAATACAGTTCATGTATTTATAGTATTCCTCTTTGCCTTCTAGTCGTAGCATGAAACCATATCTGGAGACTTTATATATGTGATAATCATTATCTGCTTTCAAAACGACATGAATAGACAAATGATTAATATCTTTAAGAAACTTGTTTCTGAGATCTTGAAACTGAGGACATTTCATTAGAAAATGTAGTTCATTTTCAATTTGATTACTACAAGATGGACACGTCTTTTCTTTATCGACTGTACTATAGCGATGGACATTGTTGTTTAGAGGCAGAACATTGAATCGTAATTGAGTTATAGCAACACGAAAACAATATGAGCTTATATTGGAGATATATCTATCTTTTTCAAAAATAATCTTGAAATCTCTATAATCTTCATACCTCTGTTGGTCTCTGATGGTGCCAGACCATTCCTGGATAAACATGTCAATAAGTCGCTGTTTAAATATATTTACAAACGTCTTTACGTCACCTACCCCTTGCTGTAACCAAACAAAGTTAAAGCCTGTCATACACAGAATCTCTCTAATCTTAGAAACCCAACATTGTTTACCAGATCTATCTAATTCTAACAACATCAAAATTAATACGCTTTGTATGGCAATCTACCAACATCCATTTCAAGTAATCTAAACCAGAATCATAAAGAAACAACACTAGAATTAACGTAAAGTGGGTACATGCCTAAATCCCCATAAACCATTTTGTTAGCAGTTTTGCTTGGAACACCGATAAACATTTTACAAGCTAGAATGTGCATTATGTTCTAACCTATGTAGCCCCCCAATTGCAGATGTGTGTAGTAAAATAGGCTGGATGTTTGTATCGAGAATTTTAAAGAAAGTAGTTACATTCACAGAGAGAGAGATAGAGAGAGAGAGAGAGAGAGAGAGAGAGAGAGAGAGAGAGAGAGAGAGAGAGAGAGAGAGAGAGAGGGGGGGGAGAGAGAGAGAGAGAGAGAGAATACTGAACATTGTAATTGTTTTAATGCACATTGGCCTTAGGCCACAATACATATGATGGGGAGTGGTTGGAGTTGGAAATAGAAATTAGCATTTCCATAAATCAATAACAATAATAAAACAAACAAAACAACACATGTCAAATCAAATGTTAAGGATACAATAATATGTGCCACGATAAGGACTCACCGATCTATCAATCCAGTTATCAATGCAATAACCACTGCTTTTCCTAATTATTCAACTATTTAACCAAAGTATTTACTACCCATCAACTAATCAATCAACCAAGTAGCCTACATCTCAGTCATTGCTCAATCAATTCGAAAACTACTTATCAATGCAATTACTCAAGCAATTATTGACTAATTAATCAATCATAAAACCAATCAATTCAATGCAGGTTATGACAATATTTTCTTCCTCCTGTTAATTGAATGGAAAATATACATTGAGAGATTATGTCTAAGACTTTCAACTCTGAGAATAGCATGTGATGGCATATTTGTGTATCCATTAAGAAACCTTTGCCTAAGATCAGTGTACATAATACAATCCATCAAAAAATGGACTTCATTTTAAATTTTTGATTTACAAAAATGACACAATTTATCTTGCATTCGATCGCTAAATCTATGTATATTGTTGTTAAGTGGTAACACATTGGACCTGAATTGAAAAATCGCAACTCGAAAACAATATGTATCCATGTGTAGAATATACTGTTCTTTTTCAAAAATAACTTTAAAGGATCTATAGCTCTCGTATCTTTCTCTGTCTCTAATAGCACTATTCCATTCTGGAATAAATATATCAGTTAAACTCTGTTTGAATATATATAGAAAGGCTTTTATATCCCCAACTCCCTGACACAACCATACTATATTGAAACCAGTTGAACATAAAATGTCCCTAATATTTGAAGCCCAGCAGTTTTTCCCTTTTCTGTCTAATTCCACCAACATTTGACAAGCATTGAAAGGTATTCTAGTTCGGTTCATACACAATTTTTTCAGCCAGTATCTTAAAACATTGGTGCAAGAGTTGACATACAAGGGATATCTGCCCAGGTCCCCATAAACCATCTTATTTGGAGTCCTATTTGGCTCACACAAGAACCTTTTACATGCCTTTAAATGTATCTTCTCTATGTGCTCTAATCTATTGGATCCCCATATTTCTGACGAAAATAATAAAATAGGCTGGATCTTAACATCAAATATTTTAAAGAAAGTTTTAGAGTCCATCTCTTTGTATTTACCAAGTCTTATTCAACTGCACTAAAACTTTCCTACCCCTTGTAGATAAATGTTCCGTACCCAATTTTGCACTAATCTTAGTTGTAAAATTGAAACCAAGATAACAATAACTATTCACTACTTCTAATTTGTTACCATTATAAAACCATTGTTCATTCCTACCGAGGAAACCACCTTTTCTAAAAACCATAACCTTAGTTTTTTCTATATTAACTCTAAGATCCATATTATTACAACAATCCTGTAAAATGTTCAACTGATGCTGTAAACTACTACCCCCTACTCTTACCCATATTGTCAACAACTCTCTAACATCTGGCTCCTTTCCATCTGTGTTCAAAACTGCCATTGTCAAACCACTTCTAAAGAAATCATCCCTTGACCCAAACACTCTAAAGAACTATAGGCCTGTATCCAACCTCTCTTTCATATCAAAACTCATTGAGAAATTAGTTCTTCATCAACTCCTAGGCTATCTCAATGAACATCAACTCATCAGTCGTTCACAATCAGCGTACAGGCCATTTCACAGCACTGAAACTGCACTGTTGAAGGTAACTAATGACATTCTCTTAGCTCTTGACTCTGGTGACGCATCTATATTAACTCTTTTGGATCTTTCAGCTGCTTTTGATACTATTGACCACCATACACTCCTTAAGAGGCTTCAAATCACCTATGGGATATCAGGCACTGCTCTGTCATGGTTCTCGTCGTACCTCTCTGGTCGAACTCAGTCTGTCTCCATCAATGACTCATCTTCTGCAATGGTTGGCCTCACATGTGGGGTTCCTCAAGGCTCAGTACTTGGACCAGTCCTCTTCATCATGTATACTAAACCTCTGTCCGAGTTGATCACTTCTCATTCAGTTGATTCTCAGTCTTTTGCTGATGATACACAACTCCACAAGCCTGTATCCCCATCTACCATTCTTCCTTCACTGGAATTCTGCATTCGCAACATCAAATCATGGATGCTACAAAACAAACTGAAACTGAATGACGACAAAACGGAGGCCTTGTTCATCCACTCTCCATCTAGACAACTTTCGTACCCACCACACACACACACGTACACACACAAACACACACACACACACACACACACACACACACACACACACACACACCACACACACACACACACACACACACACACTGCAAGTAAGAAGTGTGTGTGTGCAAGTAAAAATATGAAGGAAAGTGTCAGACATTTCAAGGGAGATCACTCTTACCAACGCCAAATAAGCCAGGAAGAGTTATTTCCGAATATGGCCTATTGAGTGATTCTCTGTCAGCGGTCATAGTCATGTTAGTAGTATAACCATGTTCATGTGAAAGACCCCCTTCCACCATCTCTTTCGACCCCTCATTTCCTATAGCTATCCGATTGTCTTCTTCATATTTTCTCCTACTGTCCTTTTCCTGAACAATGCACTGAGTATTGTCAATATGGTTCATTGTATAACTTTGTTCATAACTTCGTTCTTGTCTGGCAAAATCATGTTAATCTTTTTTCTCATTTGTCCTGTTCATGTGACTGACCGTGATTTCTGGCTGGTTTACACCATTTTGCCTGCTCCACTGGTGTTTGTTCGTCTGTAAGCGTTGCCGTGGTTTCTGGTGGTGATCAGACATCCTTGGCCCTCGCCCTCTTGTTGCCTGACTGTAGGAGCGATGACCCGGTGCCACTGGTTTCTGGGAAAAGGAAGTGGTTCTAGAAACAGACTGCTCACTGTCTCTAGGTTTATCAACCAGTGAACGTCTTTCTGCTTCCTTGTTGTTACCCCCATTTGCATAACGAGGGGCGCTGCTGGCCACTGTAGGGTTGCGTTCGGGCCCACCGAGTATAGTTGGGATTCCCAATCCTTACTCACGGTCTCCAGGAAGCAAATTGTGCTCCATGTTCCTTCTCAAATATGACAACTGGCTGTTTGAGTGTCCCCTGTTGCCAGTTCTCTGCTTCATTTGTGGCCACTCATCTGCATTCAACACAGCTCTGGTATTATTCTTATGGTTTTGATCGTTTTCATGGTATTATTGGGACAATTGTCGTGGTTCTTGGCGGTCCCTCACCTGTAGTCTGCCATTATAAATGTAAGCTGTTTTCCCTTGACTGCGGTGGAAGTTCACCATCTGTCTTTGGTGGGCTGTTTTTGTGTCCAATGTATAATAATAATAATAACAATAATTAATAATGCTTATGTAGCGCATAATCTTGCAAAGCAACTCAATGCGCTTTTCACTCACCATTCGTACAAACATTTCTCACAAACTGGCCCACGCATCCTCACCATACATCTCTATGAAAATGAATACATATTAGAGAATGCATTGCATATAATCATAACACAACACGCGCGCGCGCGCGCGCGCGCGCGTGTGTGTGTGTGTGTGTGTGTGTGTGTGTGTGTGTGTGTGTGTGTGTGTGTGTGTGTGTGTTTGATAATTCATTTGGACTATTGACACACAATGTATGTGTTTGTGAACCTAAGAAACAAACTCAATCACTTTAACTTTAACTTTACGATTTGTTCTGTGTTCTGAAAAGAAGAAAAGAAAAGAATGTGCTGATTTACTTTTTCTCCCAATGAGGGAGATAGACAATGCCTATGCAAAGACAGCTGTATGTACTATATATATATATTACCGTCGGCCACGGTCTGTCCCGCGTCCAAGGCCAAAAACCGAAATATTGGGAATAGATTTTTTCTTGTTAGTTTTGTTATTCTTTTTGTTGTTGTTTTTGTTATATATATAACACCTCTCTCTCTCTCTCTCTCTCTCTCTCTCTCTCTCTCTCTCTCTCTCTCTCTCTCTCTCTCTCTCTTGAACATTATGTTATCTTACATAAGATTTTTACCATTTCTTTTGAATTAAGTGCTGGTTTGCTTTTATTGTGGACTTTCAGTCTGGTGCAAAGAGGACAACCATTCTCTTGTAGAAAGTCTTCTAGCTCAGCTTGAACATACACTGTGGATATTCTTTGCAGGCCGACATGCAGACTGAAAAGTCTTTCACAAGACGATACCCCCTATCGCGATTGGCAACGAACAGACAGTAGAACAAGCTTGACGTAACAAATACAACTCGTAACTTTTCTTGACGTCATTGTTGTGACCCACATTTCGATGTGTATGATTAGATTGTGTTGCAGTGTGTGTGTGTGTGTGTGTGTGTGTGTGTGTGTGTGTGCGTGTGCGTGTGCGTGCGTGTGTGCGTGTATGAGTGTGTGTGCGTCCCGCGCGCGCGCGCGCGCGCGCGCGCGCGTGTGTGTGTGTGTGTGTGTGTGTGTGTGAGTGTGTTTGATAATTCATTTGGACTATTGACTCCACATAATAAAAATTCACCCCCCAGTACAGTCTCCAGTCTCTCTCTCTCTCTCTCTCTCTCTCTCTCTCTCTCTCTCTCTCTCTCTCTCTCTCTCTCTCTCTCTCTCTCTCTCTCTCTCTCTCTCTCTCTCTCATATCCATGTCCGCTCATTCCATCTTTGTAGCTACAGTGGAATCTGCTTTATCGGCCACTTTTGGGACAAGGCAAAATGTGGCCGATAAAGCGAATCGGCCGATAAAACGAACATCGAGATACTGTATGACGCAATTATGCAAGTCAAAAGCAATGACGTCAAAATTAAATGTTGCATTTCAAATTCAAATTATTTCCCTTTTTGTGATGTGTGTGTGTGTGTGTGTGTGTGTGTGTGTGTTTTGAGTCTGGATACATACACTGTACATGTAATTAAAGACGAATCGCTATGTTAAAAACAACAATTTTATTTTGATTACAGATGTACATGTAGATTCATTAAAATATCTCGCTTAAACGAGCCCAGCTGTCAGTTCTTAGTGTGAAGTGACTTCCAGTGTGAGAGACAAATTGAAATGAATAAAATACACTGTACATGTAATTAAAGACGAATCGCTATGTTAAAAACAACAATTTTATTTTGATTACAGATGTACATGTAGATTCATTAAAATATCTCGCTTAAACGAGCCCAGCTGTCAGTTCTTAGTGTGAAGTGACTTCCAGTGTGAGAGACAAATTGAAATGAATAAAATCTGTCAAAACACAAAGAGTTCATACAGTACAGTGTATGTGTACTGTATGTGAACACTTTATTAATCCTACAACTTGACAGAAGCGCGAGTAAAAGACAATGCTTTTGTTTTCTTGAGTGATTTTAACGTCATGCAGGGTCTTTCAATTGACAACAGCTCACCTTCCAACTTCACACTCAACCATGTACACGTCAAAAGCGTGTTGTCAGTTTGTCTGTTGTTCTCCCTCTCAAAAAGGGGGGGGGGGGGGGGGGGGGGGTAAAGAGGAAAAATTAGAGAGAAAAAGTGGCCAATAAAGCGAAATTGAAGATTTCAAGTTTGGCCGTAAAAACGAACAAAATAACACATGCTTAAGAAGAAAAAATTCCGTATATTAGGAAATTGGCCGATTAAGCGGCTTTGGCCGATTATCCGAAGGCCGATAAGGCGGAATCCACTGTATCAATATCAAAATAATATTATGTAGACCCAACGACAGATATCTTTTTTTTTATCTTTTTGGTTGTTTTTTGTTGTTGCTCTCCCATCTTCTGGGCCGCACAGTGGCGTTGCTCCCACGCCGCTCGTTCCGAATCCCAATTCGCAGCTACACCCCGGTTTGTTCAAGTTGCAGAATCCGAGACCAGCAGTTCAAGGGGAGCGAATCTATGTTAGGCCGTCAGGAGGCAACCAACCGAGGAGACACTGCACTGCTGCTGAGTCACCTCGGTGGAGTTAAGCGCCCTACTGACGACACTATTCTCTTAGTCGCGGAGCCAGCGTGAGTGAGGTCCTCCTCCGAGGGCGCCACCACGACCGTCCACCGACAGCTCACCAGAACACACTGATCCCCATGACTTTGACCCGAACGAACCAAGGCATAGACTGGATTGGAAACCGAAACTGAGGTCACCATGAGAGCAGGGCATGCAAAGCCACAGAATTTGAGACTTGTTTTGTTTTAATGATTGATGGAAAATGAAGCGGATGTCAACGATGATGATGATGCTATGGAGTTCCGTATTGGTCTGAGACTGCATGACAGGGCTGTATTACGCTTCCTTTCATAATGATATCCCGGCGTTAACCAGGCCCGAGAACTACAGACACCTGCAGTGTTGGTCTTGAAATTAGAGCTACACTCTCAGCATCGCATCCGTTAAGCGGATGAAGCTCGAATGTGTGGTTTCAGTCTTCCCACTGAGCCCATAGCCACTCACTCTGGGTAGGAGTCGGTCCAGGACCGAAAAAACCCTCGCCTCTGATGGGATTCGAACACAAGACCTCCCAGCCAGTAGTCCGCGACGCTAACCACTACACCACGGCGGCTGGTAACGCCAGATATCTTAATGACCCTTTAGTTAAGAGAGTGGCCATGTATCATGGGTAAAGCATCTCCATTATAAACAAATTAAGCATCAAGTCTATCTATCTATCTATCTTGAGGTGAGAGTAGTTCCGCTTTGGTAGGCTAAGACCCCATCAATTGCCGAGCTGATGAGATTCCCTAGGATCGAAACAGCTGTCCTTGGCTGGGTTCTGTCATTGCCTCCCTAATAAGGAGGAACAACTAAGCCAGCACTCTTTATGTTTTTTAGATCAAACACCATGTTAATTCAACTGGTTTTGATTTTTTAATGTTCGCTTCCAAAGACAGGGACAAAAAAGTTTTAAACAGTTCTATAATCATTGCATTTCAATTGCTCTAGCTTTTGAGTCATGTAGGCTGGAGGAACAATGCCGGTAGTAAACTGAGATTTGTTCACATCTATCTATCTATC
The DNA here is from genome assembly GCA_017654935.2 of Phymorhynchus buccinoides. Classification (NCBI taxonomy): domain Eukaryota; kingdom Metazoa; phylum Mollusca; class Gastropoda; order Neogastropoda; family Raphitomidae; genus Phymorhynchus; species Phymorhynchus buccinoides. Next base: position 11,593,279 of record CM065711.1, read on the forward strand.
TATCTATGTATCTATCTATCCATCTATCTATCTATCTATCTATCTATCTATCTATCTATCTATCTATCTATCTATCTATCTATCTATCTATCTATCTATCTCAATATCTCAGTATCTATCTATCTATATATCTCCGTATCTCAGTATCTATCGCTCTATCTATCTATCTATCTATCTATCTATCTATTAAAAGCAAACTATCTATCTACCTACCTACCTATTTATCTGGCTCTCCCTCCACCACCACCCCACACCCCATCCCCATTCTTGTTCAGGTTGACACCCCACAACCCCCTCAATGCCAACTATATTCCGATGCCACCGCTATCTATTCATTTCTAGGGCCGAGTGCATCAATGCGTTCAGCGTGTTTCACGACGACTGCGCCACAGACGCAGCCAAAAAGAAAGCCGTCGTCAGCTGCAGCCTCTACTTAGAGAAATTCAATGCCGCCTGTTTGGAGCACCGTGCCACGGGGGCAGCCCCTGGCGAAGCCTTTCGCGCCTTAAGAAACTGCATGGCTGAGGACTGCGGAGGAGCCACGGATGTCGACTGGATTGCTCTTGAAATTCGTCTCAATGATACGAACTGTTAGACCCACAGTACACGAATTCCCCTCATTCTAGCTCCTTTCAGTTTTCCACAGAGACAAGGCCGGACCTACGGGGGGGGGAGAGGGGAGGGGGGGGGGGGGCTTCAGCCCCCACCCTTTTTCCTCAACAACAAAAAATCATGTCGCCGAGCGGCAGCTAAATTTCCTCACGGGCTATACCTAGCACTCATCAGCACCACCAGTTGATAGATACTTAATGGTTCAAAACATGTTTCAATAGGAGTATGAACACAAATGGCAGTTCAGTCCTTTATTTCATGCCCAGATTGCACCAGATTGCACTACTTTGCTTCTCGGATTTAAGAAAGACCTAGGGGTCTTAGTGATTTGCACCTTCGATGAATTAGCCCCTTAAACACTCAGGTCCGGCCCTGACTGAGAGCTATTTGTTTCAAGTTATTTCTTTTCAACAGAGGCAAATATTCTTATAATTGATTTCGGTTAGGGATAGGAAAAGACCTTACAAGTGGTATACCTTCATCAAACAATGTAAGCCTTTAATAGATAAAACACTTTTAATTGGTTTATGCTGGTGACGAGTGTTAACAAAAGGCATGAACTGAAAGGAGCTAAGAAAAGCTACTGTCGACGACCCCTACTCGAAGCAGGAAGGACCATTTTTTGGTGATGGTGTTGCATGGGGAAAACCAGACATAAGTCACTCAGAATGTTTATTTGACCAAAGGCCAAGAATTGTCTATCGACAACCCTCCCCGAAAATATCAGTTTTCTATTTACGGCATATTTATGTCTATTAGTATGTATTTTACCAGTATCCACAACAAGAAAGAAAATGTTGATTTTCTTTGTTTATTTCTTTTTTTTTTATAAATCAGGTCAATAGAAACAAAGGGGTAAAATGTTTGTCTTCTATGTCGGATTTCTGCAAAAGGATCTATGACGAATGTCAAACTTCCAAAATCTTAAACTGGACAAAATAATTCAATTCTGTTTTGTGTGTGTTGACTAGGAATCTTTGCTCCATTTGGTAAAAACACAAAATCTCAATCTATGCCAAGATTCTGTTATGTCTGGGGTTTTTTTCATGCACTATCCCTGAAATGCTGCTTCAAAGTAGTTTATATTTCTGGGGTTGATTTTTCATACGGTGTTTTGCTTTCATCTAGGCTTAGAAACATAGGGTAATAATCAAGTTGTCAAGGTTGTGTCCGAGAGTATTGGACGTTTTTTGAAGAAAAAAAAAAGAGGGATTCTGAGTTTCAGTGAACGGTACCTTTATTAAACCTTATTATGTTTAGCTGTTTAGCTGCTTAGTTGTGTAAGCTACGTACTTTTGCTATGTCCTAATTGTGTAAAATAATTATATACTTTTGTTGTTCTAATCATGTAAGATGTGTGTCTTTTATATTGTAGGCCTATTTGTATAACATAAGTAAAGCGCGTAGGCCCCTAAGTTTTATTTCATTTGTGCTGTGCGTCCCATATTGGCCACTGCAACTAGAGTTATTAACGCCCTTGACAGCAAGAGTTAATCCATTGTTGGTCAGTATCCAAAAGGCCATTCAGTCTTGCAAAAGACATTAAACGAAAGTACACTTTTTTCTCAAAGCTGCAAGGAAACATCCATCTACCATGCTAATAAACACAATTCAAGGGATAATCTTGAGCTGTCACTGGGCATGGAAGTCCTTGAAGCAATTCTTTTATTAGTATTTCATCCAGGCCTGCCATTGTGACACCTGTGTTTGCTTAGCCATCATTTTTGTTTTTGAGGCAAAGGTCTATCAGTAAACTATTTTGATGTTTAACAGAATAGATCACTTTAATACCTCTTGACCTACTCAGCTACAGTGCCGTAGGTGTGAACTGAAGACCAGACAAAACTCCTTAAAATGTTACATTAGGTGCATGGAAATTGCTTCAAGGACTTCCATGCCCAGTGACAGCTCAAAATTATCCCTTGGATTGTGTTTATTAGCATCGTAGATCAATCAATCAATCAATCAATCATTTTATTGTCCTGATCTTTAAAAAACAAGGAAATGTGTCTTGCAATCGATCAATACAAAAAGCAAAAACAGAATCCAATGCAATAGGGGCGAACACCCTAATAGGGGTGTCTGTACACGTGAGCACCCCCACCCCCACCACGGCAACGGAATGACAGGCCAGTCACAATGTAACTTGCCCATCACCGTGCCACCATGTGAAAGAGTGAGAAATGCCCACATGCACAGAGACCCCAACATATTAAACATCTTCACACACACACACACACACACACACACACACACACACACACACACACACACACACACACACACACACACACACACACACACACACACACACACACTTTTATCTATCAAAAACAACATTTGTACAGTTATGAAGTAGCAGGCAGACAAGTTTCTAAAACATAAAAAATAATTCAATTAAATGTATAAGATATACAGGTGTGCTTGCATAAAATATTTATGGATAAAATAACAAAAATATATCAAGTGAAATACAGGGTTTTCCTTGCAGCTTTCATAAAAAAAAGTTTACATTTACATTTAAAAAGTGATATTATCTTTGAGATCAGCGTCCACGAAGGTAAACAAAAAGTCTAATTATTTAACTAGGTTGATGGAAATTGACACTAAAGGTGATGTTCTTTGTTCTGACACTTATTGTAATAACTGTTTGGAACAAACCCCAAATGGTTTCACGGTAAAGTGATTTTCTCTACCTGTTCTTCAGTCGAAAAAAAACCTACCCATTCAGTCTTAGTGTCCCATATATGAGACACCATAAATCCGAAGCAACGGCTTAGATTTGGAAATAAATGAATACTTGATAGTGAGTTCCTGGATTAAATACAACACTGTTCAGACACGTTTATAAAAATATAAAATTTCAGCAGAAATGGGTTAAAGGAAATTAAAGGTGCTATGAAAATATTATTATTAGAAGAAAAAACCGTTGAACGAATCCGACAGTTACCCAATAGTATGATAATGTTGATAGAAAATAGTGGCCATAATAATGGAATTTTAATTACAGGTGGTGATAACGGTAATGTTTTTTTTATGTATGCATAAATTATACTTTGGGTACAAAAGTATTAGTGGAACAGTAAACATTGTGTATGGTGGTGATTGTTGATAATCGAGGGAGCCTGTACTGAAATTATCTTATTTTATTTATATATCATTGGCAAACATGCATTCTTGTTATGAGTTAAGTATCTGGGAGTATGTACTTTTTTCTGGGAGTATTTACATTGCTTTATGTGAGGGACTGATTATGATGGTTAGTGTTAGTCATCGAGGGAGCCTGTACTGAAATTATTTTATTTTATTTATATATCATTGGCAAAAATGCATTCTTGTTATGAGTTAAGTATCTGGGAGTATGTACTTTTTTCTGGGAGTATTTACATTGCTTTATGTGAGGGACTGATTATGATGGTTAGTGTTAGTCATCGAGGGAGCCTGTACCGAAATTATATTGGCAGAAATGCATTACTGTTATGAATCAATTATATAATTCAGTGGGAACATGCATTAAATGATTCAATTGCCTCGGTAAAGAAAGGATTGTTTTTCGTTCTCTTGATTTGTTTGTCTGTCTGTCTGTCTGTCTGTCTGTCATCTCCTATAGGTGTTGGTGTTACTTTTACAATCACAGAGAATCGTTTCTGTGAAATTCAGGTTGCTTCCACCCGGTGAGCGCGTTGCATAGTGCTGCGGCATCCATTTTCTTTTTGTATGCCGTTTTTGTGTGACTGATGAGGAGTGGTGTTTAAATTTTGACCAAATGACAAATTTTTCGTTCTCCCTTGGGTTGTTGTTTTTACGTGAACGAAGGGCATGAGCACACGGGACCTCGGTTTTTGTCATCTCATCCAAAAGACTTAGCGTGGGCACACAGGACCTCGGTTTTTGTCATCTCATCCAAAAGACTTAGCGTTCAGACCATAAGATCTAGTGGAAAGTGAGCGGAAAAAACCCTCTAGCAGAGTTTGGTTATACTTTCTGGGGGATTAAAATCTTTAATCTGAGCCAACCAGTACATGACACTTCAACCACATCTAGCCTAATCACATCTCGCCTAATTACACTTGGCCTAATCATTATCGACTCTCGATCATATGTAGCAATTAGCCTAACATTTCCAGACCTATGGTTAGGGTTAGGGTTACGGTTATGGAGTGCCATTCTGCATGCATTGTAGGTAGGAAGGCTGGGTGAAGTGTTATCAGCTTCTCCGTTATCTTGAACAGCCTCTTGAAGCACGTCGTTGTATATCTTGAGCAGAGGTGTCTGTGGTTAGGGTTAGGTGTCTGTGGTTGCTGAGTGACTCTTTGCTTCATGTCAGCAACGATGCGATAACCCATGTTTAGGCTGATTAGGCGAATCGTGCTAATGCCTTTATGTTACGCTTGGGTTTTCCGTGTCATCGGGACGTTAATGTCGGCACGGAAGGTTAGAGATCAAAGGATTAGGCGAGGTGTAATTAGGCGAAGTGAGGTGCACCCGAGCTGACATGGAGCAACACATACACACTGAGCTGACATGGAGCACACAGACAGCACTGAGCTGACATGGAAGCACACAGACAGCACTGAGCTGCCATGGAGCACACAGACACTGCATTGATCTGACATGGAGCAACACATATACACTGAGGTGACATGGAGCAGCACATACACACTGAGTTGGCATGGAGCACACAGACACGGCATTGATCTGACATGGGGCATACATACACACTGAACTGACATGGAGCAAACACACACGCTGAGCTGACGAGCACACAGACACGGCATTGATCTGACATGGAGCATACATACACACTGAACTGACATGGAGCATACATACACACTGAACTGATGTGGAGCATACATACACACTGAACTGACATGGAGCAAACACACACGCTGAGCTGACATGGAGCACACATACACAGCACTGAGCTGACATGGAGCACACAGACAGCATATTCGAAACTCATAAATATTTTAAGAAATAAAGGATCACCAAACCTCCAATAGCACACACGTTCGGAAGGTCGAGATCAAAGGATTAGGCGAAGTGTAATTAGGCGAAGTGAGTGGATAACTGCTAGTTCATGTTCTGGCTGAGTTGATATCATTCACACGTTCCCTGGTCTTGCAGAAGATACGGTAAAACTTCCCCCTTAAAGAACTGCTACATCATGTTCAGGGTAACCAGTGATCGTTCTTACTTTCCCTGGTTTTGCAGAAGATACGGTAAAACTGCCCCCTTAAATAATTGCTATTTCATGTTCAAGGTAACCTGTGATCGTTCTCACATTCCCTGGTCTTGCAGAAGATACGGTAAAACTGCCCCCTTAAAGAACTGCCACTTCACGTTCATGCTGACCTATGCTCGCTGTTGGTTTTCCTGGTCTTGCGGAAGATACCGTAAAACTCCGCGGCCAGCCTCAGGAACTCTTCTCTGAACTTGGTGCCAGTCAAACAGTACAGGTAGAAGTTGATGCTGCTGTTGAATCTCACCAGCACGTCACTGACTGAGTAAAGTACTCTGTAACTACCACATACAACGGGGTCGTTACAATCCAGAAAGTCGTAATATATTAAAGATACGATATACGGTGTTGTCAAAAGGAAGAAAGAAATATTGGCAACAATCAAGGTGAGCGTCAGTGAAGACACTTTCTGTTGTCTGGAATCCTGGCTGGATTGTTGTTGCGTTGAGAGATGTTTGTTGATTCTGACAGATCTGACCAGCGTCCACACGAGAACGCTGTTGCTGACGATCAATAAAACGAAAGGTAAGAAACTAAACTGAAGCAGGGAAATCCAGGGCTCTACTTTGAAAGCAAACCATCTGTACATTGGTGAATAAGGTCGGTCCGATACCACAACACGACACCTACGCCCATCAAGAGAAATGTTAAACCCATACAGAAAATGAGCATTCATCATTGACAGGACGATGACCACTACACCGGCAGTAGCCAGTGACTTTCTCTTGGTCCACACAGCACCGACACGAAGCGGCCACAGCACAGAGGCAGCTCTGAGCATGGTGAGAGACACCAACATCCAGGACGACACAGGCGACACTACCGTTTCTATATACCTGTAAATCTTGCACTGCCACTTCCCCTGGATGTTTAGGTGTCTGAAGCTGAACAGGTATTTGAGGACACTCTGCAGTGCAGTCATCAGAAATACCAGGTCGGACACGGCCAGAACTGTGAAGAAAACGCTGGATGTGGATGCAGACAGACGAAGCATGATCAGAATGGTCATCACGTTTCCGAACACCCCGAAGAAAACAGCAATAGGATCGCAGGTAAAGAACAAGAGATTAGACATGTGTCTGTAGGGTTGGTACGCCTCATCCCAAGCGTCCCGTTTAAAGGTGTCTGAATTATACATTGTACTGTCGCTTCCAAGAGTTAACTTAACCTCTTGACTGGAGAAGAAAATTTGATTTTCACGATCACGAATCCCGTATGTGAAGCCTCTGAAGATTCCATAACCAGCGTATTCCACGCCTCCCGGTTCTCAGCTTTTCTTAGAGTGTCTTTCAGCTCCAGGCCTGTCCATTCGCGGATGTATTCTTCCTATCTCTTCTTCTGTCTGCTTCTTCTTCTTCCTCCCTGGACCGTGCTCTGTAGGTTTGTCTTGGTAAGGTCTGATGAACGGGTAAAATCAAAAACAGAATAGTTGGAATCAGTCTGGCGAAACGGTCTGGGGGTGTAACCCTGTTTGAAAGCAATAAACTGCATCCCAGAGTTATTCCGCTTCATCTGATGACGTCATCATTGATGTAATGAAGCACATACGTGATACGTTATGTGGCGGTCATGTCGCAGTCAAGGGGCTAATCAGCTGTATTAATTTACTTCGGTTATGATCTTGAAATTTCAGTGGTCTCATAGATGGTACAGAAACTTTCTTTCATAACCAGGTCAATATTGGAAATAGAAGATATAATAAAGGAACGAAACGATGCAATCCTGCATTCTTCTGTCACTTCCAAGAGTCAAGAAGCTGCAGTCAGTTCAGTGATTATCTTGAAAGGTTTGAGTAATCTTTTTGACAGTACAGAACATTTCTTTTCCCTTCTTTGTTTCACTTATTTATGGATTGCGCACGGGTTTCTGCATGGAATATCCGCTTATGTGTGTACATGGCCTTATGCTTATAGAATGAAGCAATGCATTGGACAGCATACTATCACTTCCATGGGTTCAGAAGCTGTAGTCAGTTCAGTTATAAACTTGAAGTCTCGTAGAGGGCACAGAACATTTCTTTGATAACCACATCATTGTTGGTAATAGAAATGATACAAAATACAATAACACAATGCAATACTGGTGAAATAGAGCAACAACAGCAGGCTGGCATCAATTACTTAATTTGTGAACTTCAACTGACAACATTAGCTGCATTTATGCGTTGGTGTGTGCGCGCACGTGCGCATACATACATGCACACACGTAAGCGCACACACACATGCATACACACACATGTATTCATACACACACGCGCACACAAGTACACATTCTTTCCAGGTATATACGCGCATGCACGCACACACGCATGCACACACACGCACGCACCCATGCACACACGCATGTACGCACACGCGCACGCACATGCACACTCACACATGTATAATATCACTTTTAAGTGAAAGGCGTTAAATTAAAGAACAACAACAACAACACACATACACGCGCACGCACGCACAGGCACGCACGCACACGCACGCACGCACACACACACACACACACACACACACACACACACACACACACACACACACACACACAATATCATCATCATCACACAGACAGTAATTCATAACGTGTTGGAAAAACAATTTTTCTTTGAAATCAATTTTCTTTTGTGCTTTGGTTTATTTTGTTCACTGACATGCTTCAAAACAATGCGTGGATTTAATTGACAACAAAATAACTAAGCACTTTAAATTGTCATGACATAAACCCAAACCCATTTTACATATAGTAGGAACTCTACTCTGAATTTGTAATTTGAATCCACCTTGACTATTTCTAGGAATGCAAATCTTCCGTAACCTTAAGGGCTTCGCACACTAGCGTCAAGATCTCGAGATCGCGGCGATTTGTTGCTGCAAGGCGCAGTTTGATGCGCCGCTTGTGTGTGAGAGATTCGCGGCGCGGCAGGATTTTTGATGCGTAGCTCCGCGATTTTGTGTTGCTCGAGAATAGATGCGGCTCTAATTTTGATGCTCAAGATCGCAGAGATCGTGAAACTAGCCAATCACAACGGACGGAAGGACCATAACTCAGATTGAAGAAAAAAAATACTGTTGTTTCTAAGAGGAGGTTTGACGCTAGAGTAATCTTTCCTTGCTTTCCAAATAAGGAAGTACGCGCGACAAGAGGCGAAGCGACAAGAGTCGTGTGTGAGAACACCACTGCCTCGCTACAATGTGTGCTGTGATGCAGGCGTCAACGCATCACACATATTTCCAGTTCCAAGTGTCAAAAGCTTTTTCAAAATCTTAACAAACTAAGAATGTAGGAAGGCTTTTAAGATGTATGTCATGAATCAAGCATTACAAGACAGACATCTTTGAAAATGGGCACGATTGAAACCCTAATCTTTGTCAGACCAAAGACTATATACAAAATCTGTTGCCAAACATCATGACTGGATCACAAAGTAAACGAGAGTGTGCAGACAATAGTTCACAACAAAATAGGAGTGAAAAAAGTTTAGGACCAAAGAAACGGTTTTGCATTCCTTCATCGTGATATCTCTATTGGTGTTCAACCATTTCGTGGAAGGAAAAAAGGGAAGAAAAAAAAAGAAAAGTCTTTTTTGTTGTTTTTGCATGAAATTTTGTGTTGCCACGTAATAGGAAAAATTGGTCGAGCTGTGATTTAATGTACTTTAACTTACGGATTGCTTTAACTGACGGTGTTTTTTTTTGGTTTTTGGTTTGTTTTTTTCTCCAATAATGTTGTATTGATATACTGTAGTATGCAGCGACTAGTTTGATACAGAGATACTAAAGAATATGTGATGCATTGTGTTCATAATTTTGTGAACTGTAGTGACATTGCATGCTGTAACCTTTGTCTAGTTTGATTGGAAGTGTTAGTCAAGCCTGTTTATCGAGCGCTTTTCTTGTGAATAGCATCTCGTTTTTTTTTGTTTTTGTTTTTTGTTGTTGGTTTTTTACGTTCTTTTTTTTCTCTTCCATGTACCCCCATTGGGCTTTTTTGGAAATAAATTTGAAACTTGAAACTTGTGTAAATATCTCATTCGCAGCACCCGGTTCCAACTGCATTTAGTTCATGCCTATTTTTAGAACTCATCACCAAAAAATGTATCCCTTCTTTTGCTGTAGTGTACCACTTTTAAGCAAGGTATCTCCCTATCCCAAACAACAATCATTGAAAAGAATACTTGCCTGCGTGAAAGGAAATAACTTGAAACAAGTAGCTCTCTGGGGAAAACTAAAAGCAGTCTGAATGTGGGGAATCCGTGTGCTGTGCATTCTATACGGACCATTCCTAAGAATGTAATTTCTTAGTCTCACGACATAATCTGCACAACTCTTGAACTACCTTCATAAATTCAGCTCTGAACCTGCCGTCAGTCAAAGAGTACAGGTAGAAGTTGATGCCACTGTTGCAGTACCATAAGAACCAGCCAGCAGAAGAAAACACCAAGTACCTTCCCAACTGAATCACGTCCTCGTCTACGAACTCGAAAGATACTAAGTACACCGTGAGAGGTGTTGTCAGGAGGACAAAGCGAACACTTGCAGCAATCAGGGTTATTGTCAGTGAAGACACTTTATGTGCTTTGGAATCCTCGGTGGTTTGCTGTGCAAGAACATGTTGGTTTGCTTTAACAGATCTGATCACATTCCACACCAGAACGCTGTTGCTGACAGTCATAAACGCAAGAGGGAGTAAGCGAAACTGAAGTTGGCGCATCCAAAGCAAAGGCAGCCTCGGCACATACTCCGTACACGAGCCTTCCTGAAGAGTATAATACGTAATAGCGTAGTAATTTACAATTATATTCGTGACGATCATTACACTGGCAGTAGCTCGTGACTTTCGCTTCATCCACACAGCATTGACACGAAGTGGCCACAGCACAGAGCCAGCTCTGAGCATGGTGAGCGCAACAAGCATCCACGATGATAAAGACGACGACGTTTGCACCATAAGTTTATTCAACATGCATTGCCAGGACCCGAGATCTTTGAAGTACTTTACATCAGATTTCCTATAAAGCCGTCGTTCCAAGGGACCTGTTATCAGCACCAGTTGGTCAGATACGGCCAGAATTGTAAAGAAAACGCTAGAAGTGGACGCTGGAAGACGAACGAAGAGAAGAACGATCGTAAGATTTCCCACAAATCCAACAACGATTACAGTAAGGTCTCCAACGTCAATGATCTGATCAGCTACTTTCTCGTACCCAAGGAGCACGTCGTACGAAGTATCCTGCGTGGAGAGGTCCGAGTTCTCTGCAGTACTACTGGACATTTCTGGTTTGGACATTGAACGCAGCTCGGTTCATTTTAAATGTTCAATAATATTATGTTCGGAGATAGTACTTCACGGTGTGTACAACCAACCAATTTGTGACAGTGCATAGGAAAAACAGACAATGGAATTTTGGCATAAATTGAGGTTTTAATTTTTCATGGTGGAACAAAGATTCCTTGTTAATACACAGAAAACCGATTTAAGTTATCTTGTCTAGCTTTTACTTTTATAATTATTTGAAGTTTGGCATTCGAAATAGATCATTTGCAGAAATTGGGCATAGAAGATACAACTTTGCCTCTTTGTTTCTATTGACTTGATTTAGAAAACAACAAAATAAACAAAGAAATCATTCAAATTGTATTTCATGTTGTGGATACTGGTAGAACACATAACAATATACGCCCTATATAGAAACTAGATATTTGTGGGGTTGTTAACTATTTGGGGCTTTTGCTCAACACCTTCTGAGCGACTTATGTAGGTTTTTCCCATGCACCATTACCCATGTTTAAAAAATGTCAGATCAACAATCTGTTGTTTTGTTGGTTGTGTGCCAAGTAAAGAGTTTAATGTGTGGGTTAGTTAAACAACAAACAAACAACAACAACAAACAAACACGCACACCCACACACATGTTTAAGGTTCCTTAGTTCCTTGGTCTATAATATGACAACAAAGTTTATAAAAGGTAGTTTAATCCAGCCATACACACAAGGTCAGGTCAGGTCAAGTAAGACGACTAGACCTCGCGGCCTCTCAAACGTCTTTTCATTTTTTTAAAATTCAGTTGGCACAGCTGTGACGGTTTTTGCAGACTATCAGTCATACTGGTACTTTAATTTACTAAGGTTTGGGTCTTTGTCCAGGAGGTTTTTGAATTTGTTAGTATCAGGTGCAAGTTTTGTCTGAGCAGGAAGTGCGTTCCAATAGTTAGTCACTCTGTTACTGAAAAAGTGTCTCCTGATGTTAGTTCTACTGTACTGTGTTAGTATTTTTAATTCATGATTTCTAGTCTTTGAAAAATTCGAGATCTGGAACAAGCTTTTGTTAGTATTGTCAGGACCATTAAGAATTTTATAAACATTGATTAGGTCACCACGAAGTCTTCTGTATTTCAAACATACATAAACAAAAGGAGAAATGAAAGAAGATGATAGGTTTTTACTCTGGGAAGTGGCAGATCAGACTTTTGTTTAGACTTTATATAGAAAAACTCTCCACACCAATTGGTTTCCCCACAACAAGACTCATCCTGCCTTCTTCAACCTACTTCTTTCCCAGAACCACCCGGCAGTGGGACAGCCTGAACACCGAACACACGGAAAGAAAATGGCAGAGGGGTTAAGACGTTCGCTTGCCAAATTCGATGCGTGACTGAGTGACCCAGATTCGAATCCCGGGCCTCGCGCCCTTTCTTTCTTGTTCGAGACAGGAAAATCGAACTGAACGCCGAGTCCTTCGGATGAGGAATTATAGCTAGTCTGACCCGTGCACGTAAAAATCCAACAGAGGTTAAAAGTCGGTAAGAGCAGGGAAAAATCCCTGCTGCCTGGCATGACCAAACTGGTAGAAATTTTCCCCAGTCTGCCCCCCACTCCTCATCCTGCACCCCCCAAAAAATAAAACCCAAAACAAAACAAAAACACACACAAAAAAGGTAGGCGCTGGGCTTGCGGCGACGCTCTCTCCAGGAGAGAGCAGCCCGAATCTGACAGAGATAAGTCTCTGTGACTGACAAGAATATACCAAATACCAATACCAGGTTTGTTCCAGCAGGGTCCGTGGAGGAATTCAAGATTCTCCTCTACTGGGCCCCTGGAATGAAGCAATTAAGAAATACCCTTCCAGACCCCCACTCCCACAAACAGTCAGTAAAGAGGTAATCTGTTTGTGTTGTGAAAGAAGAAAAAATATTAATGTTTACAATTTGGAAATACCAACACGATTAACACTTTCAGCGACAAACGCAGTTAGTTTGCTTAGGCGGCTGGGAATTGGCTTCATTCGATCGGGTTGCGCGCTGAACGTGCGCTGTCTGGCCAGGTCGTTTAAGCCTAGACGAGGGCGTGCTCTCGCCTAGTTTTTCTGTTGTCTTGAAGTAAAAACTTGGTTAATGTTTTCAAGGTTGTCTCTTTGTTCCTGGCTATCTGACTGACATTGTGAACACGATAACGTTTGAACGGAGGGACCTAGGATGCTCGATGTTTTGCACGCGGATAGGTGTTCAGGATAGCTAGGCTCGCAAATCTGATTCAACCACCGTAACTTCTCTCAGACAACCTCCCTCGCCCACCCTCCCCCTATCCCTCGATTCTCCCCTCCCCCCTGGTCTCCATGATAGGACCCCCCCCCCCCCCCCCCTCTGATTGACTACAGCTATTTTGTTTCTCTCTTCTGGTCTGGCGACAGTGGGCCTGGCCCAGCCTTAGCCTGGGTTGGGGCCGGGCTAGGTCTCGAGCTTGCTGGGGGGTTGAAAAGCATTTTAGCCTGTCCGACAGCTCCACTAATGCTGGGCGCATCAGACTAGGGACACTGTACATTTTATTTATTTGCATCCCTCCCATGGCCCAGCACCCTCTTTTGTCTGTTTTGTGTGTTTGTGCATTTAGTTCTTCTAATCATTCATGTCTATTTAATTTACTTATTATTTGTTTCTAACTTGCTTTGGCTTGGCTGTGTGCACGACCATCGTTTTCCTGTCTTTCCTTTTTTTCCTCCAACATCGACAGAATCTTCAACTTGATGAAAGAGGCTGATCAACGGGAAGAAGAAGAAGATAGCTGGGCCAGCTTCGAAAATGAAGGTCGTGGGTCAACAAAGGTCAAGGTCACTGGAGCCAGAATATGCAGCCGGGCGCCTGCTTCGCTCTAGCGGTCAATAGCGCGTGAGCTACGGTTGAGATCCTCGCTGGCGCAGGGGTACTGTAAAGGACCAGGTGTAGACTGTTTGGTCGATCTATAGATATTATCTTCTTCTTCCTCCTCTTCTTCGCACTCAGGCAGCCAACTTCATCAGGCTGAAGATTCTGCTGCACTTTGGGGGGTAGTAAGAAGACAAGAAATTAGAAAGCTGAGGAGATAGAAGTAGCCTTAAAATGGAAAGAAAAGTAAAACAGAGAATAAAACCTAGTGTGGATCTGTCCATTATTTTTTTATTTTTAAATGCTGCCGCACAGCTGGTTGATCCATCGTTTGCACGCTCTATTAGTTTATAACGCCGCAATGTGGTGACCCTATCGGCAAACTAACTTCGAGATCAACAGCGAGCGGCTGCTCGTCATCTGATTCAGTCATGCAACGTGGGTACGTTAGCAATGAGTACGTTACCCACAGTCGCACGCACTGAGTCGTCAGGGAGTTTCATTACAGGTCGCTCGCCGCGCGAATTACGTTTGAAGAAAAATGGTGTTTTACGTCCTCTCAGTCATAGACACATATGGGACATTTGTAAATACAAAGATGGTGGGAACAATACTGGCTACAATGCCCGGAGGCAGTGCAACACCAGTAAAGTCCCGAGTTTTTATCAATATAGATATGTGTAGCAGTAACCACGCCTCGGATAAACCTCATCGGCTATGGTACTGCCACAATAGTACATACATTGCGAATTACGTTTGTTTGCGCCGAAAGGGATTCTAAGAAACGACTTTATGAAACGTTTGGGGGGTAAAATATTACAAGCTCTTATAATAAGAAAAAAAGACTGCTGAAATATAAAAAGCAAAAACCCCTTTGTATAAATTATTTCTGCAGTCATTATTTGACACAAGTTATTAGTTTTTGTAATAAATCCAATAATATGTCAATGGACTATCTAAAGATACATGCAGTCCGTTTTGACTTCAAGCCATCGTTATGTCATTGGTCAGAAACCTTTTTGGGGGTAGGAATTCTACTGTGTTAGAATTGTGAGCGCAAATGTTTTGGCTAATCTACCACCACCCCACCCCCACCCCCCATCATTTTTTACTTTGAACATTATTACACGGTCTTATGTGATTAGTCCCCAAAACATTTGGGGGTAGGAATTCTACTGTGTTGGCATTGTGAGCGCAAATGTTTTGGCTAAAGTGTAATTCATACCCCGCCCCCTCCCCCCCCCTTCCCCTTCCCCCCAATCAATTTTTTACATTGAACATTATTACACGGTCTTATGTGATTGGTCAAAACGATTTTTTGGGGGGCTAGGAATTCTACTGTGTTAGCATTGTGAGCGCAAATGTTTGGGCTAAACTGTAATTCATACCCCCCCCTTCCTCCCTCCCTCCCTCCCTCCCCCCCCCCCCCCCCCCCCCCCCCCCATTCTTTTTTTACATTGAACATATACAAGCTCTTATGTGATTGATCCCCCCAAAAATGGGATAGGAATTCTACTGTGTTAGCATTGTGAGCGCAAATGTTTGGGCTAAACTGTTAATTCAGACCCCCTCCCTCCCCTCCCCCCTCCACCCCCACCCAAATCATTTTTTTTTACATTGAAAATTATCACAAGCTCTTATGTGATTGATACCAAAAAAAATGTGTGGCTAGGACTTCTACTGTGGTGGCATTGTGATCGCAAATGTTTTGGCTAAACTGTTAATTCAGACCCCGTCCCTCCCCACCTCCCTCCCCCCCCTCCCCCCCAAATCATTTTATTTTTTACATTGAACATTATTACACGGTCTTATGTGATTGGTCCCCCAAAAAATATGGGGGTAGGAATATTACTGTGTTAGAATTGTGAGCGCAAATGTTTGGGCTAAACTGTTAATTCAGACCCCCTCTCCGCTCCCCCTCCCCCCCCCCCCCCCCCCCCCCCCATCAATGTTTTGCATTGAACATTATTACAAGCTTTCATGTGATTGGTCAAAAACAAATTTAGGGGTAGGAATTCTACTGTGTTAGCATTGTGAGCGCAACTGTTTGGGCTAAACTGTTAATTCAGACCCCCCCCTCCCCCACCCCCGTCCTCTCTCCTTCCCTCCTGCCTCCCCTCAAATCATTTTTTAACATTGAACATTATTACCAGCTTTTATGTGATTGGTCAAAAAAACCAATTGGGCGTAGGAATTCTACTGTGTTAGCATTGTGAGCGCAACTGTTTGGGCTAAACTGTTAATTCAATCCCCCCCCCCCCCCCCCCCATTTCCCCTTCCCTTCTCCCTCCCCCTCCCCAAATCAATTTTTTTACATTGAACATTTTCACTCAGAAGCAACATTCTACAGTTCTCCAGGTGGGAGCAACCCGAATTTGACAGAGACTTCTCTGTGACTATAAAGTACCTAATACCTAATAATACGACAATTAACACCAGGCTGATTCTAACCTCACCTGGAGAGCGCGTCGCAGCCAGAGGCGCGCCACCCAATTTGTTTTTGCACGTGATTTTTGTGTGACTGATGAGGAAGGAAGGGGGGGGGGGATAAATATTGACCAAAATGACAACTTTTTCGTTGCCACTGGGTTTAACGTGTACTAAGTGCATGGGCACACGGGACCTCGGTTTATCGTCTCATCCGAAAGACTGCACGTTCAGACCGTAAGGCCTATTGCAAAGTGAGAGAAAAAAAATCCCCTGTACCCAGGTTTGAACTCGGGTTTACTTGACACAAGGCGAAAGCGATACCTCTGTGCCACTCTACACCACGTGAAACTGAAAGAACCAGACTTTGAGATCGAGAGTCGTACACACGAAGCACTACTTGAACATTTTCATTACCCCCGCTGTTGGGTAGCCGGCCACAATCCACCCGACGATGTTATGCTAGGAGCTTGTCATGGCTTAACTCTTTCCGGACGAATTCCGAGTATACTCGGAACAGGAGAACATCAGCCAGTGCCTAATTCCGAGTATTCTCGGAACAGCGATTTCTGAGCCTAAAACTTGTCTAAATCCATGTGTTTTTCCAGTCCAAACCACGTTTTTCGGGTTACTTCTCTTCATCATTGTTCCATCTTTCGTTTCACATAATATATTTGGCACGTCGATTATCTCAACTTTTAATGTTAAAAATGTCACAATAATCGGCCCTAGACAAGCTTCAGAAAATACTCCAATTATGTTTTCGTTAACAGTGATAGTAATAAGGAGGCTAATGTTTCCGATTTTAATGCAAGTAACTACGAATTCAAAGCCGAAAAATAAACTCGGATCAACCAGTAATGTTGTCAAAACTGAATCATTGACAGTGTGAGTTTTGGTGCGCTTCTTATTTGTTATCATTTTTTTTTTCTAGGCAGCCCCAGGCCTGTAATGAAGTTTGTGTAAGGCAGGGGTTAAAAAACATTCCCTGCATACCTATGCATAGCATCACTACATTTTGAGTGTGCTGGAGCTGTGAGAAAGGAATGACCAAAGAAAATGAAAACACCCGCAGGTGCAAAACGCGCTAAATCCCGCCTGTCCTACGAACACAAGAGCAGCGGAAGTCAGTGGTGTGTAGGCCTAACGAGGGCGTAGGCACACGCAATGCATTCCATTAAGCCTGTAGATGAACGAACACAGATGATCTCAACTCGGTGACCATCATATACGAAACAGAGAAGTCCTATTACAAAGGTCCCTATATATAGAAATATTGACCTGTTTTTCATGACTGCAGAGCCCCTATAGGGCATTTGTGACGAACAGGTCGTTATGTAGACGAGACTTAGCGTCTGACTACACAATTGCCCGCAGGATTTGCCCGTACAGATACGTGAACTCTCTTATTTAAACTCAGAGCCTTTACTGTAATTGAGATTGAAGGTTGCTCGGCTTTGGCAAAAATGGTCAAAACATTTGTGTTGTTGTTGCAAAAGACATCACTGATAAGAAACCTAGCACGCCTTGGCTCAAGGCTATGTCAGACCAATTGACATAGGCTAGAACACCAAGGCTACATCACAATGTTGCTATGTTATGCATAGTTATGCGGGGATTGTCTTTAGCCACGAAAAAAGCTCCTAGCATAACATCACCAGTCTCCTAATTCCCCAGAAGGTGGATTGTGGCTGCCCAAGGGCGGGATAATCAAAAACGGTCACACATGTAATGTTCTCATCCCTAGTTGGATGAATTTGTACCGTAGTGTTCAAGTGCTTCGGCTGTTGGGGTGATCCCTGGAGTCGTTTAGCCAGGGTACGTCAATAACAACAGCAACAACAACAGAAACCCATCGCACACCCAACAGAGCCCCATTCTAAAATCAGGCGAGGCAAGACACAGCCAAGATTTCGTCAAGCAAACTTACGAGCCATTGAAGAAAGTGTTACTTAGTCTATCTATGTGTGACCCAGCACCACAAAAGAGACAATCTAATTTAATCATACTATACCAACACTCAAAACAACTGCATTAGCCTAAAACAACCTGGAACCTTACCCTAGCACATAGCTAAAACGAAAGTGGCCCCAAGGGACTGCACCCATACCGCAGGGAGTAGCGGGAGTGACTCCCCTTACTTCCGGGTATGACGCGCACCCTTGGGGCACCGGATATGTCATTCTTAAATTTTCCAGCCTTTCTACCACACCTGGGCCTACCCTGCTCCGCCTTTTCTGACTCTTGTCTATCTGGTGGGTTCGTTCCGTGCATAGCTTTGTTCTATTCAGTTTCTTGGGAAGGCTGTTAGTCATCCTATCGATATTATTTCATTGTCATTTCTTGGTGTTCGTTTTAGTTGAAAAATTATTTCGTTCACTCTGTTGTTCGTTTTCGGGGTGGCGTCAGCCATTATGGCTTCTTGCACCCCTCGGTTTCAAAACACTCGGGCAAAGCAGTTTCTGCTTCGGTTGTTTTTCTGTTTCCAAGTCAGTTGACTCTTCTTCTCTCACTAGGGACCCTTTGGGCAGGTTCTCTTAATCTTCTACAAGAAGTTTTCGTCTAAATCCTCTCACAAATCCTACGTCTAACGTCCAGTCACAGTCCGTTTCGGTTACACCGGCCTAACCGGTTTCGGAGCCCATTCCAGTTTCTCTCCCTTCGGAGGTTTCTGCTCCTCCTTTTCCGTTGGACTCGCAGGCTTTGTACTACGTCACTTGGACTCTTCGGGTTTCAGGGTTCTCCCTTTCGCATCGACAGAATCTTCCTCCTATTTCGGTTCTATGATTAGGCCAGAGAGGGTGCCGCCAGTTGTCTCTTCTAACGTGAGACTGTCACTGGCGCAGCCCTCTCTCCTTCTTCTGTTCACAGGCTTGCCTCCAGGAGGCCCTTGTCCGCTAAGACCAGCGTCGACCTCAACAGGGATAGGCAATCCCTTTCCACCTCTGGTTTCCGTCCTGTGGGCTTGATGTTTACGGAACAGAGAGGCTCCCCTCCGGGGAGCTTGCCTAGTGACAGAGGTGACACCTCTGTCACCAGACTGGCCAGTCTGTCAGGCAATCATCCGGTGGTACCTGGGAGGTACCTCCAGGATCGGGAACGGCCTGTTCCCTTTCCTGAGTCCGGGCTCAAATCCTCCACTCAGTTCGAGGGAGAGGTTACCAGGACAGTCAAATCGGTCGGTGCGGGGCACCTTCAATACCGATAAGAGTCCATACCCCCCTCCCGGGGGATGGCTCTCCAGTGATCCTGGCACTGGCGCGGTTGGGGCCTCTTGGCAGTCCCACCGCAACCGGAAATTCGCTTCTCACGGTTGTGAGACGGTTTCCTCCGGTTCTCCCGGTGCTTACCCGGTTTCATCCGGTTTCTCCCGGTTGTCTCCCGGTTGCTTGGCCAACGCGGACAAACGGTGGTACCTGGGAGGTACCTCCAGGATCGGGAACGGCCTGTTCCCTTTCCTGAGTCCGGGCTCAAATCCTCCACTCAGTTCGAGGGAGAGGTTACCAGGACAGTCAAATCGGTCGGTGCGGGGCACCTTCAATACCGATAAGAGTCCATACCCCCCTCCCGGGGGATGGCTCTCCAGTGATCCTGGCACTGGCGCGGTTGGGGCCTCTTGGCAGTCCCACCGCAACCGGAAATTCGCTTCTCACGGTTGTGAGACGGTTTCCTCCGGTTCTCCCGGTGCTTACCCGGTTTCACCCGGTATTCATCCGGTTTCTCCCGGTTGTCTCCCGGTTGCTTGGCCAACGCGGACATACCGGGGGATGGCACGGTTGGAGCCTCTTGGCTTTCCCACCGCAACCGGTTATTTGCCTTTCCCGGTTGCGAGACCGTTTCCTCCGGTTCTCCCGGTGTTTACCCGGTAATCATCCGGTTGTCTCCCGGTTGCTTGGCCAACGCGGACATACCGGGAAAGGGTTCGCCTAGAACCGGAAAATTCCGATGATGAATTTCCGGTTCGTTCCTCCGGTTTGGGTCAACCGGGAATGTCCCGCTCGCACGGAGGACGCCACGTTCTCCCGGTTCCGGCCGGTGTTCAGTGATCCTCTCACTCCCTACCGGCAGAGCCCTCTGCCAGGCATGGCCTCCGGTGGTGTTTGACTCTTGGGCCGCCCTTATCAGAAGCTTCAACGGCCAGACCCCTCCAGGGAATTCTCTGAGTTTCAGTCCGACTTTGAGTCAGACATGGAACTGGACCCTCAGTCGGAGGTCCCTCACTCTCTCACTGAGTCCTCGGTTCAGAATCTTCTCAAGATTTTGTCTCGATCGTGCCCTTACGTGGTACCTGTGCGTTCCTCCCATCAGGAGTCCGCCACTGATCACGCGGTTGGCTCTCTTCTGCAGGCCAAGAGCTCCTTGACTCTCCAAGCCCCCTCCTTCCCGGAGGATTTGGTGGTTAAAGCGGAGTTCACGTTGAGGACCGGCAAGGTCCTTTCGTTGAAACAGATTGCTGAGGCTAATCTGGGGCGTTCTCAGCCGGCCTCGTCTCAGTTCGGTTCCTTTTTGGTACCTGGATTCAGACCTTTCGTCCCCCTACCAACGGAATACCTGCCCTTCCCCTCCGTCTCCAAACCTTCTTCTGAGGAGGTGGAGTCCTTGGGGTCCTGCTGCTGTTCCTCCCGTCACGTTCAAGTCTCTCGAGGAATCTCTGTCTGGTTCTCTCAGGGCTTGTGGCATGGCCACCTCTCTCGTGCAAACCTTGGCGGAGTCTCTAGGCAATTCAGCCTCTGATTCACCGGCGGTTTTTCAGTTCTTTGATCAGGTGGATGAAGCTTCCGTTGGAGTCTCTCTAGCCCTTTTGGGCAATGTGCTACAGAGCCTCTCTGATGTCACGGCTGGTTTGAAGGTTCAAACCTGTGCCTTGGCCCGGGATTCTTTCTGGCGCAGAACAGGTCTCTTTCGTCCAGGGAAAAGGAGCGTTTTGCGCTCTCTTCCCCTTCCGGAGTCGGGCTTGTTCGGGGAAGAATCGGTTCCCCCAGTTCTCGAGTCCTCTTCAAAGAGGAAGTCAGCTGATAGCCAGAAGGCTATCTATCGGGCCCTGTTGAACCAGCCCCGTCCCAACCATTTCGTCCGGGGTACTTCGCGTCCCGCTCTAGGAGTGTGGGATACTCCTCTAGGCCTCCTCCCCAGTTCAAGGCCTTGAGGCCCCCCTTCCCAGTCTTCTCGTGGCAACAGGAGGCCGAACCTTCCAAGAAACGGCGATCCTGTCCGTTGGAGATCCTCCAGAGGAAGTGGAGGACCTTCTCTTGAAGGGCGCGGGCGCGAGTGAACGATCCCAGTCCGGGTTTCTATTCCCGACTTTTTCAACCGGTCCTGTCAACCGGTTTTATCAAAAATTCCCGACCGTTTTCGGCCCATTCTGACTCTAATTGGCCGGCGATCTCTTAGGCCGTTTAAAGGGTTTTTTGTTCTTCTTCGGAGCTCCTTCCTCTGGCCTGGGTATACATAGGCCCTTGCAGAGAGAAGTCAGAGTGCGCACTCCTTCTTTCACGGTTTCAACCATGAGTTGTTCAACCTGTTGACTCGTTCGGCCGTTCCAGTCATCCTGTTTCGGACTGGTTCCGTCCCGATCTGGCTTTAACTGTCCGGCTAGCATGATCTTCCCTTCTCAGCCGTCAGATCACCGAACGGCACAGCTTTCAACCTAAAGTTGTTCGACGGGGTGATTTTTGCCTTCCTTCAGGCCCCCCCCCCCCCTTTTTGGTCTTCGGCGTCTCGTTCCGACCGTTTTTTATGGTTTAGGTCGAGGTGTGTCATCGTCACGTTTGCACACTGTTTCGCTTTTTGTCTACATGTTTTCCTTTTCGGTGGGGACTTTTCCGCGTCATCTGGTTCGATTTGACGTCATGCGATAGCAACTATGTTGCTGTTGCTGTCTGTTCCTACTTCATAGGCAGTTTTTTATTTTTATTTTACCTCCCTACCGATCGAATTGTCTCCGCTGGTTTTTCACCCAGTCAACGGGGGTCCCTTTCGTCGGTCTTAGCATGTAGAGTTGGTTACGAAGTGCAGTCGCACATTCGTACCGTGGTTTCTCAGTTTGCTAGGTCAGAGGCTGAATCTGCTGCTCTTGCGGATTTTCATCCTAGTACTAGCTGTCTCTATCCCGCCATCGGTCCTTTGCTTGCCCGACATTCTGAACTAGTCTTGTCCAGTTTGTTTTCTGACCCAGACTCGCCCCTTCGATCGATATTTTCCAGTTCGAAAGGGCGTAGCAGTGTGTAGTGGCCCGGTCCGGCCACTCATAGTCCGTAATGTATCAGGCCTTGGCTGCTCTAGGTGACTCGATGCGGAGTTTGTCTTCTTCAGTATGAGTTCCATGGCCTTAGGTGCTACCGTACCGCTAAGCTGTACGCCACCACTTCTCGCACTTCTTCCTGAAGTGCATGCCGTTGTATTCCTCCCCTCTGATGGCACTAATCCCCCGGGTGTTGAAGAAGTCCTCCGGGAGCACCCGGACTTGATTCTCGTCACACCAATGTGGCCCAGGAGCCATTGGTTCCCAGAGCTCCTCGACATGGCGCAAGACGGTCCTCTTCCGCTCAATCTCACTCCCGCCACTCTTCTTCAGTCAAGAAGCGGGGTCGGACACCCTTGCCCTTCAAGGCTAAACCTGGTCGCATTGCGGCTGTCCGACTAGGCCTTCGCTCTCAGGGGTTTTCCACGCGCACCGTGGATCTGTTGGCCGCCTCTCGGCGTAAGTCTACAAACGATCTGTATGATCTTCGCCGGGCCACCTGGTTTGCGTTTTGTCAGGAGAGAAAGTTTGACCCGCTTCGTCCCTCAACGGTTCAGTTCGTGGAGTTCCTCTCTCACTTGCTTAGAACTAGGAACTCTTCCTCTCAAACCTTGTCAGGTTATAGGGCGGTCTTGATTAGCACGATCTCGTTGTCTTTAGGTTCCAAGTTTACGGGGAATCTCTCGGCTTTGCCAGTTTCTCACTTCCTGGACGCTGTGCGCCTCCAAGCCCCGTCCAGAACGGTCCAGTGTCCTCAGTGGGACATCTTTTTGGTTCTGGTTTTTCTCTGGGTCAAATTTGAACCCCTGGAGTCGTTGTCTCTTAAGCTTCTGACTCTCAAGACAGTTTTTTCTTCCTCTGCCCCGTTAGGGCTCTTCGTTCTTCTGGCTCGTACCAAGTCCTTCAGAAGGGCTAAACGTCGCCTGTTCGTCTCCTTTAATCCCAAGTACTGCAGCGATGTGGCTAAGGGTACTGTGTCCCGTTGGTTCCTCGACCTCATTAAGTTGGCCTATGCCCGCTCGCTGGTTAGGTTACCTGATAACCCCATTCGCGCCCACGAGTTGCGGGCCATCAGCTCTTCCCTGGCGGTAGTCAAGGGTGTCCCTCTTGTGAAGGTTATGGCCTCAGCGTTCTGGTAGTCGCAGAACACCTTTCTTCAGTTTTTACCTGAGGGATATCTCTGCTCAGGGCGAAGACGACTCCTTTTCCATCTAGAAGGTGGTCGTTTCGCAGGTCCCGGTCTCCTTGTAGTGTGAGTTCCGGTGTTTTTTGTGCCTCTGTTTTTTCTCTGTGTTCTTTGGTATATCATTGACATGACTGTTTGGGGGTATTTATTTGCATATTTTCAGGGATGTTGTACATCTTTCGGGGGATTCTCTTAGGAGTGTTTCCCCTCTTTTACTGGTATGCTTTTGGGGTTGTTGGTGTGTCAGTTGGCACGCATCACCCTCCACCACGGTGGTAATCTGCAGTTGTTTTGAGTGTTGGTATAGTATGATTAAATTAGATTGGTGGATTTTGATTAATCCTACTATCTATTTAATTTAATACTTACCAACACTCAAAACAAAAAATGTTCCCTCCCAGCCTCCCTCCTGATGCGGGGCTGTAAAATTACACGAATGACATATCCGGTGCCCCAAGGGTGCGCGTCATACCCGGAAGTAAGGGGAGTCACTCCCGCTACTCCCTGCGGTATGGGTGCAGTCCCTTGGGGCCACTTTCGTTTTAGCTATGTGCTAGGGTAAGGTTCCAGGTTGTTTTAGGCTAATGCAGTTGTTTTGAGTGTTGGTAAGTATTAAATTAAATAGATAGTAGGATTAATCAAAATCCACCATTAAGTGTCAAACTGACCATCCTGAGAAAAGTATACATTTGAAAACTGCAGACAATGCTCTTTCTAATGATACGAAAACCATTCTTGTATCTTTTTCCGTTCCAGAGTGGCGAGCATTTAAAGTTGTTAAGGTGAGCGTCGGCCATTTTGAGAAAACACTATCTTAAAATCTAGCTTAGCTAAAGAAAATGAATTGACCTACTCGTTTTACCACACTTATAAGACCACTTAAGCCGGCGACAGACTATGTGACTGCCTCATATGACGCAATCACGTCGTGACGTAGATCAAATTTTGTTTCCCGCACAGAAGACGTCACAAGCCATCTGACTCGGTCAGACTCGATCAGTGAAATTTAGAACCCGCCCTATTCGGCCCTGTCACCTGACTGGGCCCGACTGAGTCAGACTGATCGAGTTAGATGGTATGCAAATGAGGTGAAACGTCACGACCTGATCGAGTCACATGAGGCAGCCACATAGTCTGTCGCCGCCTTTAGAGACCATATTGAAGATTATCCTTTATAAATATGAAAGATAAGATGTTAGAGAACACACAAATACCCATAACTCAAACTTTACAAACAATGAGATTTTTCACTTTGCTAGCCTGTTGTGAGAAACTAGCCCCGCGACCTAATGTCCCTTTCGTGGTGCTGAGTCACATTTATTAATTAATTAATTCATTCATTCATTCATTCATCAATGGGTTTTTTCGCATTACTTATTGCGCACTGTATACATAACACCCGTGAACACTGCGGTCAGATCAAAACCACGGAAAAGAGAAACAATAGAGAAGTTTATAGACCAACACCAGAGGGATATTTCAACATATCTTGGCTTTGGTATAGGCCTATAACTTCTCTGTCTGTCTCTCTGTCTGTCTGTCCGTCTGTCTTTTTCTCTCTCTCTGTGTCTCTCTGTGTCTCTGTGTTTCTCTCTCTCTCTCTCTCTCTCTCTCTCTCTCTCTCTCTCTCTCTCTCTCTCTCTCTCTCTCTCTCTCTCTCTCTCTGTGCCTGATTGTTTGGATTTTTTATCATCGAAGAGCGCTATAGAAGCTTTATTTATTATTATTATTATTATTATTATTATTATTATTATTTGTTTTTGTTTTTTTAATATTTTTTATTATTATTATTATTCTTGCTCAGCAGCATAACATGGAACTAACTGTACAGGAGATATTGCAGCCATGCCAACCAGTTTTGCGCTGGACAACCGACCAGATAAGACGTGTGATTCATAGCTGCTGTGGCATCGCCACCCTCTGTGCGGGCTAGGCCGAGGGCCTTGTTTACTGACTGGTGTTCTGTGTAGTGCGGAGAGAATGGAATTTTCCACTCTCCTATTCTGTGTTCTCTTTACTGGGTGACTTTGTCGCAGTCATTTGCACACTGGTGGTTTCTGTTATTGCCTATGACAGGCCTACCACTCTAATAAAGAAACCAAACAATCAACCATCGGTTGTGGGACCAGTTGTGCTACAAATGTGACAACGACAATGAGAAATATATATTGAGCCATCGACACGAAGACCTGTCTCAACCAGACACGAGTAAGTGACATCACTTCATTAAGATTAGAAAAAACTATTGTCACTGACATAAGAACGAGGAAAACAATAACAAAAGAAGAAAAGGGTGAGGTCACTCACATGCATGTATAAACAGGCATTGACCAAGAGGAAATGTGAACTGACGGCAAGAGAGGTAAGAAACAGACGGAATTTCCTATCGTTACTGAAAAACAGTTATAAGGCACCGGCGGTGTCAAGGAAGAACCAAAATATTGATATTATTTCAGGAAATTGCCCTATCAGGGACACATATATTATCAGGAACACACTTTAAGGCACCGGTGGTGTCAGGGAAGAAGCCAAAATATTAATATTGTTTCAGGAAATTGCCCTATTAGGGACACATATACAGAAACACACTATAAGGTGTCAGGGAAGAAGCCGAAATATTAATATTATTTCAGGAAATTGCCCTATCAGGGTCAGGGGCAATTAAATCTGCATCTGTAATGAGAAACGCCTACCAAACAAACACTGTGTTACTGGTTCATAACAAATCTGTCAAACTCTTATGCTCTTGGAAAAAAGACTATTACCCCAAACCTTGTGGTGAAGTATTGGAACCCCGCCCTAATTACATCGTTAATACGGTGGGGAAAATACAGGGGAGAAGGAAACAAAGGGGAAATCACATCGCAATGGTATGACAGGCTCAAGGCGATACTGAACCAGTGGTGACGGAGGTAGACTCTCCATTTGAACAGTCTCTGGCTATAAGACAAATAACATGAGCAAGGAGAACGTTTGCTACAGAACATTTCATTTCTAGGCTGACATAAATTTTCAGGCCCACACATTCTTTCCTCTGCGAGCTTCAGATACCAAGAATACAGACAATAACCGCACCATGTGTACCATCAGAGAGTGTGTAAAGGGGTACCATGCGGGTTTCTGTGGCCTTGAACACTATGAACCAAAAGCAATGCGCTTCTGGTAGACTGATCGGAGATAACTCCAATTACTACTCAATACTGGCGTACCTTAATTTCCTTTATAAATACATGTAGAAGGTACACTTCAATTTGCCACTCACACATGGTGACAGACACACAGGGGAAAAGAGTAAATTTGCAGATACAGGACCCTGATTTCAAATGACATTTGACATGGTGTCAAGAGCTAAAACAGTAACTCTACCTAAACAGCTTACTTCGTAGACCTGCCAATTCTCATGAACTTTGCATGACACCTAGTGAAGAGATAAACAAAAGTACATAGGCCTAACAAGAAAGTGAAAAAGCAGTAAGTTGATAGAGGCTACAAGGGCCTTGGTGAGTTTTTTGTACAGACTGACATGTAGCTAACATAACAGAATAGGCCCTATAACGGAGAAACAGAGTAAGGCTCGGTGTACATCTCGTGTCTTGGCTTATACAAAGCAACCTTTTTGTTTCAGTCTGTTTTTCTCACACCTGCTACCATGTCATTCACACTGACTGGCGTGGGTTGTGTACGCGTTTGGTCCGCTGTTGCCCATGTTGTTTGGGTCTTGGGGAAGGAAGACCAAATGAAGCAGGCCTGCTTCTGTCATAACCTGTCAGCAAGTCAAAAGCAACCAGGTGTGTGCTACCTTTCACACGACTGTCAAACATGCTGAGTCCTCGGTAGAACACAGATGGACACCGAGCATAAAGTGGAAAAGGAATTTCCTCGCAGCATGGCAAACAAGACAGACAAAATGACACATAGTAGATTAATCAAAGCTTAAAAATCGGAGATGACAATAACAGCGTTCACAATCTTACTAATCACATATAAAACAGTGTTCATCAGCATTCCTAATGGAAATCAGAATTTCGTATGGAAAACTGTTGGGTTTTCGTCTCCTGGTGTAATAAACGAGCCTTTCCTCTAAGATACACCAAACAAAGTCAGAAACACTGAGAAAGTTAGTAACACCAACTGTGCTAAAAAGCTTAATAGCCTTGGCAATAATTACAGTCTAGTGATTGGAATCATCACCTTCATTAACCCTACTGACTGGATAACCTAAAGATAAATATAATTTAATATCATTGTGGACGTGGTCACTAATTTGGACCTTGTCACAACATATGCTCTGCTTACACTTACTCAACAGCTAGACCTATTATCTGTATATATTTCCCCTAGATATGAGCAGAACAAAACTATGTCCTTCTCTGCTGGATAATAAGACAGTGAATCAGTCGTACGTCCTTCATTTACACAGCAAAACACCAATACATGGTCAATATGGGAATATACAACTCTCTGTATGGCTAATCTATGATATTAGAATGCTTATTAAAACAGCAGTATGTTAGAGAGAGCACATATAACCCAAGTGGGTAAACCCAACTATTGGCTGTTTCTCGTTTAAAGCACTCCCCATTGAATGATTGCTGCACAAGAGAGAAAAATGATGGATCACATGCATGATTGTGTCCAGGTTAGTTATGGTACAGCACCACAGCTACACATAATGTTTTTTGGGGGAATCTTTTTCTGCAAAACTATGATTGAATACAACTCGCATTCCTGAAGACAACAATGCGGAAACTGACCTGTGCATGATGCATCAATACAGAGTAAAACCTTGACTGTGTCATTTAAGCTAGGGCTATCACAGTCCACTATTATTAAAAGGGTTGCCCCAAGAACCCATCATGTATGACAACCTGTCTATACTTTTGATTTAGAAAAAACTAACATGATTCTTACACACTGGGGTCGTATCCTGACTTTAATCTCAATGTTATCTTCGCCACTTCAACACAACTGTTGAGTAACTAAAGGCGAAGAGGTCATTACAAACAATTATGAAAGACTTAAGCCATATAAGGCCAAGCATTATGGTAAGGACCTAATCATGCCAATCAGTTACTGGACCTGTATGGTTGTAAAATTAAAATTACAAAAGGGGGAATGAAAGACAAAAGAGAGAGACAAGAAAATAAAACATATTCGTTTAGATATGTACAAGCTAACGGAAAACGGTGAAGAAGAGAGAAGCTCTGTTATTGTAACCTCTGGAATGCTGTTGCATGAGGGATATTTATGGCAACTGAGGAATTTGAAGAGGAACGGAGCTGCTGCACCAAGCATAGCCCCCCCCCCCCCCTCTCTCTCTCTCTCTCTCTCTCTCTCTCTCTCTCTCTCTCTCTCTCTCTGTCAACTTGGAAGTAAGAAAGTTGTGGATAAATGGGGTGTGAGACTGTGCCCCATGCCGGACAATGAAGAGGAAAAGCTGATTCCTGGGTCTACTGCTGATGGTGATGATGAGAGCAACATTTCAGCATCTACGTTACCTAAAGGAAATAACACATCTGCCCAGTCAGATTCCAGAACAGATGCTTCATTCAACAATGCTCCAGCACAGACTAACCCAGGAAGAACATGCAGCAGCACACCCCGTCCTCAGAACACTCTGCCCTTACATGCAGACCACAGCAGAAGGGGATCACACCCACGGGATGATGCAGGTCACCTTTCTTTACCCCTGCCCCCACCACATGAGTCTCAGTTTAATACCAGTGAGACTGTACCAAAGCAACTGGCTGATCCCTGGGCCACTGTGGATGAACTGGAGAGTCAGTCTCCTGAGCCTGCACCCAACAAAACGGAACGCAAGAAAAGTCATCAAAAGAAAAGTGCCAAGCCTGACCAGCAGAACTGTTCTATGATGTCCGGAACCACTTCACCTAAAGGAATGCGGACCAGAAGCAAAGTGAAATCCCGACAACCACCTATGACCGAGTGTTTCCCCAGTGTCAGCAGCTGCTCCTCCAGAACTGACACCAGACAACAGTCCCCGAAGACATAGGGACTCGGCCCTGCCCGTATCCAGAATCCCATGGTTGTAAAATGTTCTCTGGGTACCAAAAATCTAAACAGACAAAATATGTCTCTTCTAACATATAATATTGAAGGGCTGAATACTATTTTCCAACCTGATGTTAAATCATTTTTGGAAGATTATGATTTTGTTTTTCTTTCAGAAACATTTGCCACTAGATTTTCATGTGATATTCTCCCTAGTTTCAACGTGTTTATATCACCAGCTGTGAAGGTGTCTGATCAATTAACTGCTCGCTTGTCTGGTGGTGTCGCCATGTTGGTTAAAAAAGAATATGCCAAATATGTGCAATGCATTCCCATAGAGTGTGACAATTGTATTATTTTGAAAGTTTCCAACAAATTAACCGGGTTAGTTTCAGACTGTATAATACTAGGCATGTACATACCACCATCACATAGCACCTACTATGAAGAGACAGAAATTGACAATGGTATCTATTTATTAGAATACTGTCTTCTTGATGTTTTTGAACAATACGGCGATTTACCCTTTTTAATCATGGGCGACTTCAATGCAAGAACTGTGAATGCTAACGCACAAAATTTTTCTTTTCCTATTCCTGACAATATCCTTTTTGAAAATGATTATGGTTATGGTGATGATGACGATTGTGATGATACATATAATGATGTGCAGTATGCCAGAAACTCAAAAGATAGCATAACAAATGTTTTTGGTCGATATCTTTTAAAATTGTGTGAACAATTTTCACTCGTCATATTAAATGGACTGACAAAAGGGGATGATCATGGTGAGTTTACATATGTTGCATATAATGGATCAAGTGTGATCGACTACTTCTTGGTATCCAGATCCATTTATGAGCATGCATTAAACTTAAGAGTACTTCCTATGATTGAATCAAAACATATGCCTGTGAAATTGACGTTTAGCATCCAAAATGTTGAACGTAATATTAATGTAAAACTCAAAAAGCTCATTATCAACAAATATGCTTGGGATGAAGAAAAAGTAAATGAATACTACGAAAAGCAGGGATCCCAAGAAGTACACAATATTTTGAATCAGGCAATAGGTCTAATTGAGGTGGACACAGATGCTGCCTTGATCAAATTCTATGAAAGCTTTTCACTGGCAGGACACTGCATGAATAAGAGAATTGTAATTGACTTAACCAGAAAGAAACCATGGTTTGATAAGGAATGTAGGGGAGAGAGATCCAGTCTCCACCTTTCACTTAAAGTTCTCCAGACATGTACTAACAAAGAAGAAGTTGAAACATTAAGATACGAGTATTCGGAAAAGCGTAAAGGATACAAACATCTTTTGAAAAGAAAAAAAAATGAAGATAAAAGACTAACACTTGAAACTCTTGAAAACAGTATAAATGATCCCAAAATGTTTTGGAGTACCATCAAAAGAAGAGCAAACAATAAAATATCCCAGTGTTCAATTTCAAATGATGAATGGTACAACCACTTTAGAAGAATGTTTAATAGTGATTGTGCTGAGAACGATTCTCTCATCTCTGAAAGTGACAATTCAAGTGAAAACATTACTCATCAATATTCAGCTGATGATAATATAGATTGTTCTGTTTTAGATTCTGAAATAACAGAATCTGAGGTTAAGGATGCAATTCGAGCTTTTAAAAAATGGAAAATCCGCTGGGCCATATGGTTTCAGCAGTGAATTTTTATAAATATTCATCCCCACAAGTTATTTCCTTTTTGACAAAACTTTTCAATAAACTGTATAATTCTGGCACTTTTCCACAAAGCTGGTCTGAAGCATATATACACCCATTACACAAGAAAGGCGATGTTAACACACCAGATAACTATCGTGGTATCTCATTATTAAATATTAATAGCAAACTGTACACTTTCATTTTGAATAAGAGATTGACAGCGTGGGTAGAGGAAAACCACTTATTAAGTGACTTTCAAGCAGGATTTAGAAGGAATTATGGTATTGTAGATCATATATTTACCTTGCTAACTCTTATTCAGAAACAGCTTTCATCCAATCAAAAACTATATGCAGCTTTTATAGACTTCAAAAAAGCATTTGACCTTGTTAACAGGCACCATCTTTGGGTAATTCTTCGCAAATATGTATAATGCAGTTAAAAGTATTTATGAAGTAGTGAAAGCAAGAGTCAGAGCTAACAATGATGTGACCGATCCATTTGTATGTCCACATGGACTGAAACAAGGAGATAATTGCAGCCCAATTCTTTTTGCTCTGTTTATAAACGAATTAGCAAATGATATAATGCAGTGTGGCAAACATGGAGTAACCTTGTCCCCTAATTTAATACAGATCCTCATTATGTTGTTCGCAGATGATGTTATTCTTCTTTCTACAACTGTAATTGGCCTTCAGCGCCAACTAAACATTTTATACGATACTGCTAACAGACTCATGCTCACTGTTAATCAGGAAAAATCAAAAATAGTGGTATTTAGGAAGGGGGGTCATATTGCGTCCAGAGAAAAATGGTTCTATGGTGGGGTACAGATGGAAATTGTAAACCAGTACAAATATTTAGGTATAATCTTTTCATGCGGTTTGACTTTTTCATATTCACTGGAAGAGATGGCTCTGAAAGCAAAGAAATGCATGTTTGGTGCTTTGAGGTTCCTTTGGTCTTTAGGGGAAAATTCCCCCAAATTGTTTTTTAAAATTTTCGACACCCAAATTCAGCCTATCTTGACGTATGGTTCGGAGGTGTGGGGCCTAACTGCAGATCACACTGTTATTGAGAGAATACATCTATTAGCAATTAAACGCCTCTTAAATATCAGCATAAAAACACCAAGTGTATTAGTTTATTGTGAATCTAAACGGTATCCTCTTTACGTTCAAACTTATTCAAAATGTATTAGATATTGGCTTAAAGTTACTCAGATGGAAGAAAATCATATCCCAAAGATAGCTTACAAAATGCTTTATGCACTCCACTGTAATGGCAGGAAGAATTGGGTTACAAATGTGATGTGTACATTATACAAATATGGTTTTGGCTACGTGTGGGAGAATCAAGGTGTGGAAAGCAGCAAAATGTTTGTATCTATCTTTAAACAAAGATTAATCGATTGTCACATACAAGATCTTGATTCCACTATTTTCACTAAGGAACGATTTCAGCTGTATTCAACTTTCAGACCTTTGCAAGACCTTCCTCAGTATTTGTGTTTAATAAGAAATCCTAATTTAAGAAAACATTTAGTAAGAATAAGGCTAGGAGTTTCACAATTAAAGACACACAGGTCAATCTATTTAAAAAAGACAGAACGAAAAACCGATTGTCCATTTTGTCCAAACACTGCTGAATCAGAATTACATTTTATATTAGTGTGCCCTCGATATAAGCAAGTCCGAGAGATGTTCATTCCCAAAAAATATTATGCCCACCCAAATGCTTTCAGACTTACTTTGTTACTCTCTGATACACGAATTTGTTTCAAACTAGCTTTATATTTGTCTAAAGCCTTTGCTATAAGAAATACTAGCATTGTATATGTTACATAAAAGGCAAACATGTATTATGTGCACGCATAATTATGTCTCACTGTTCTATCCCTCTCTACTTATTGTTTCATAAACGAAATGTGCTTGTATCAAGAGTGCCGTCATGCTCACTGTTTACATTATCTCTTGTTAAAATGGGTATATATTAATTATTGTATTGTTCGGTGTTTCCCATATATATATATATATATATCCATAATGGTTGTATGATGTTATCGTCCGGATTGGGTTTATTTTTGGCTTTGCTCCAGTCATTTCTTCTTCTTTTTATATTATGATCATTGGATTTTCACCGGTACCCCTTCCCCTTTGTCTCCCTTTTTTATACGGGCAGATGGCCTAATCATTAAAACGATTTTGAGTTTGAGTTTGAGTTTTGAGTTCTCTGTGTGTCTCTCTCTCTCATCCATGCTCTCTCTCCCTTTCTTTCTTTCTCACGCTGCCGTCTGACAGGCGGGGTATCGGTTTCCAACCGGCTTGACCTCTCTGGCCTTGGCTACAATTTCAATACACATATGGTGAATAGCGTTTCCCTAATGCGTGGGGCGCATTCAGTTGTGAATTCACAATAAATCGTAGCAGCTGTTCCACTGCCCACCATAGGGCGACGTTTGGAAGTGATGAAATTGGAACTGATTGCTTGCAGATAATGGTCAGTACCAGACACTCTCTGTGTGCAAATATAACGCAACTGTAACAGTGTTACATGCTGTGAAGCATGGGGCGTTTCCTATCGCAATAATTCACACTAGAAATAGCCCAGCTTCATTGCACAGCTCTGATGCTTGACGTGAGATGCTTGACGTGAGATGCGAATTTCACACGAATATTTGAACCGAACACTCTGTTCTCGGAAACAAAGAAACATGCGCCTATGCATGCTATGACCGTTGTAGCTTTATGCTGCTTCGAGAACACTGATGCTGTTTGTAGATTCTTGCGAAGCAGTAATAACTGG
>CM065711.1:11645122-11650122 GCA_017654935.2 Phymorhynchus buccinoides
GTAACTGTTAGTAACTTTGATTTCTGAATCACCATAGAACCATCTCTCATGTCGTGCTAAGTGTCCACCCTTACGAAAAACCATTACATTAGTTTTACTTAAATTAACTTTCAACTGTAACCTATCTGACTCTCTCTTTAATGTATCCAGTTGACTTTGCAATCCAACAGGTGTATCAAAAAGCAGAATGATATCATCAGCAAACAACATCAAAAACAGTTCAGTAACACCAGGTAACATTTGAATTCCATGTTTGCCCTTCTTTGTTAATTCCATGGCAAGTTCATTAATGAAAAAAGCAAAAAGTTGCGGGCTAAGTAAGCATCCCTGTTTTACGCCCTTTGGACAACTAAAATAATCAGTGTAAATACCTTTCTCACGCACACACGCCAGAACAGACTTATACATTCCTTTCAGGGCCGCATACAATTTACCATTAACACCGCTGTTTCTTAAAACATGCCATAACGCATTTCTATTGATGGAATCAAACGCCTTTTGAAAATCAACGAAGGCCACATATAATTTAGATTTTTTTAACAAATATTTCTGTACTAATGCATATAGTGTAAAAATGTGGTCTACTGTGCTGTATCCTGAACGAAAACCGGCTTGCTCTTCCATTATTTTCTCTTCTTTTTCAGCCCATGCTTTTAATCTTTTATTTAATATATATGTGTACATTTTACTTACAATACTAGTTAGGGCCACACCTCGGTAATTGTCAGGGTTATTATTGTCACCTTTTTTATGTAATGGAACAATTACAGATTTGGACCACGCTTCAGGGAAAATCCCCCTTTCAAATATTGAATTAAACAAATCTAACAGAAAATCCACAACAACTGAATTTGCACATTTAAACAATTCTCCAATCACTTTATCTGGTCCAGCACTTTTGCCACACTTTAAATGCTTGATACTGCTTATGACTTCATCTCTTGTAATCTGATCATTAAATAATGGTTCATTTGATTCTTCAACATTATTAATCACTTCCGCCTCCCAGTCTTCACTATTTATATCATCATTCAAACCATTGAACACATCAAAAAAGTGATTGAACCACTGTTCTGAACTAATTTCATTATAAATTACTCTTTTTCTACTAATTGATCTGATAGTTGACCAGAATGTTTTAGAGTCATTGACATAATTTCTTAACTTCTCGAGACGGATTTCATCAAATTCTATTTTCTTGTTTCTTTTTAAGGTTCTTATACTCTTTTCTCTGTGCGACATAAATATCCTTGCACTCTTTTTTCAATGTTTTAGTTTTTACTCTCTGGTATCTTTTGAGTGACCTTTTGACTTTTGTCTTCATGTTATCACATTCATAGTCAAAATAATCATCCGCTTCCTTCTTTTTCCTTCCAACAGTTCTCACCATACTCGCTGCAGCACTACATACCCCGTTAACAAACAATTCGACACATTTATTTATATCAACATTAAGAAATTGTAAAGCTTTTTCAGTACACTCTCTAAATTCTGCTGAATTCAATTCCTCCACGTATGATTCTTCACATTCATCACACCAAATAATGCGTTCTTCTTTACAACTTTGTGGTTCTTCTGGTATATCAACATTGCAATGTTTCCATGATAATATAACAGGCAGGTGCCATGAGTATAAACAATCACCAACTTTCATTCTACAATTGTGTAAAAGTTCTTGTGAAACAATAAAATAATCTATAATACTGCTACCATTAGGAGACACAAAAGTAAATTCTCCCCGCGAATCATCCAGACATGTTCCATTCAGAATTCCCAAATCAAACATATAGCACAAATCTAATAAAGATTTACCAAACTTATTTATAATTCCATCTTTAGAAAAACGCGCAAGTGACGGTTTCCCATTTATCCATCCATTCATCTCACAAGCTCCATTAATATTATCATCAACATTATTGTCAACATCAACATTGTTGTTATCAAAACGACCATTTCCATCCAAATTATTGTAATTATCATCATCACCATCATCATCATCATCACCCTCATCATCCAAAAATTCTAAGCATTTCATCATCATCACTGTCATCACTGTCCTCATCATCATGACCTGGAAATAAATGTTCCACATTCTCTGACTTAGGCTGCTGTCTGCCTGTACGTGCATTAAACTCACCACATAAAATGAGACTACAATCGCTATTTTCAGTTATTTCTAACAAGGCATCTTCTACAGACAAGGTCCCATCTTTAACCTCACTGTGATTATAAACAGAACCCCCCTCTGGCACAACATAACACGCAACCAACAGTACATCCTTTCCTGTGTTAAATAACGTTTTACCAACCTTCAACACCACCATGTTATCACACTCAACTCTAACTTGTGTGACAAATTTTTCATAACATTTTTTTACCAGTAACAGAACTCCACCAGAGTTACGACCTTGCCGTGATATTTTCCTTGCAGGAGCATGAAACTTAATAAAAATTATGGAACACATGGGCAAAATCGAATGTCCTGTCCACGAATGTTTCAGTTAAGCACACAAAATCAAAACCTTTCACATAATTAGAAAACTCAACATCGCTAAGTTTGGGGTATAAATTCTCTATATTGTAGTTAAGAATAGACAGTTCATGTTTCTGGTAGCCAAACCTGTCCTATTTTGAAGAACTTTTTGAACGAAGGGATCTGTCATTGACAGCTTTTGACAAGTACGAATTTATGCCAGCCTGTCTAGTACTGCCTTGTCCCCCACCTACACGCATCCCACTACGACTGTCTCTCTCTCTCTCTCTCTCTCTCTCTCTCTCTCTCTCTCTCTCTCTCTCTCTCTCTCTCTCTCTCTCTCTCTCTCTCTCTCTCTCTCTCTCTCTCTCTCTCTCTCTCTCTCTCTCTATGGTTGTAAGAAATACAAGTGGTTGAATTGCTCTAAATGGCAGACAGAGAGAAGTAGGGTTTTACATGAAATTACAAGACTCCCACTCTCATCAGTCTGACCAAAGGGTTCAGGATTATTTGACACTTGTATTTTATTTAAACAAATCAAATCAAAACACAGTGAACCAAATCACAATAACTTTCCCAGTGGACACAAGATCAGTTTTGAAAAGGAACTACCGTTTGAATTGAAATTTGTTAGACTTTATGAAAAAAAATATCCCGGACGCGAGCCCCCAATTAGATGTGACGAGGTAATGGGTTAAAAGGCTAAGTCCCTAGGGAAGACTTTAGAAAATTTGCCTTTAGCCCACTTCTCTAGGGTATGGGAGATGAGCAACTTTCCCGGCTCCTTTTCATCTAATAAATTTATATTTGTGCCCGGGTTCTGGCTCGTATGGTTGTAAGAAATACAAGTGGTTGAATTGCTCATCTCCCATACCCTAGAGAAGTGGGCTAAAGGCAAATTATCTAAAGTCTTCCCTAGGGACTTAGCCTTTTAACCCATTACCTCGTCACATCTAAGAGAGAGAGAGAGAGAGAGAGATAGAGAGAGAGAGAGAGAGAGAGAGAGAGAGAGAGAGAGAGAGAGAGAGAGAGAGAGAGAGAGAGAGAGAGAGAGAGAGAGAGAGAGAGAGAAAGAAAGATGGACAGAAAGAACGAAAGAAAGAAAGAAGGAAGGAAAGAAAGAAAAAGAAAGGAAGAAAAAGGAATAACAGTCATATGAGGGATTGATAATAAACCCACGTGGTCGACAGCCATTAGGAATGACGGTGGCGCCTGCCAATTTTAATGCGCGAGTGACCTGGTGTTAGTTATAGAATGAATCAGGCTGTGTGGGAATGTCATGCAAAACAAATTATCTCTCTCAGTAATAATATACAAAATATCTGTGACCCTGCACCACGAAAGGGACATTAAGTGTCAAACTGAACATTCTGCGAAAATTATACATTTGAAAACTTTTGACAATTCTCTTTCTGATGATACAAGAACCATTCTTGTATCTTTTTCCGTTCCAGAGTTATGAGCATTTAAAGTTAATAGGGCGAGCGTCGGCCATTTTGAGCAAACACTGTCTAAAGTCTAGTCCAGCTGAAGATAGTGCATTGACCTAATCGTTTTAAAGCCCTTAAAAGACCATTTAGAGACCATAATAAAGATTATCCTTGATAAGATATGAAAGATAAGATGTAGGGGAAGACGGGGTAAAAAGCGCATGGGCGGGTAAGAAGCCCACCCCAATTATCTCATGAAATAAAGAAAGTGTCAGTCAAATTTGCCCATGAGACGAATGCTAGACATTAACGCTCGTCTCATGGGCAAAATGAGACTGAAAATTGCTTCATTTCATGAGATAATTGGGGTGGGCTTCTTACCCGCCCATGCGCTTTTTACCCCGTCTTCCCCTACAAGAACACGAAAAATACCCAGAGCTCAAAACTGACCCCCCAAAATGAGATTTTAGACTTTCCAAGCCTGTTGTTAGAAACTAGCCCAGCGACTTAATGTCCCTTTCGTGGTGCTGGGTCACATCTATAATATATGTTACGCCCAATCCATGAAATAGCTCATTTCATGAAATGGGCAAAATGGTTTGCCCAGTTCGTGAAATAGCCAATTTAATAAGTTGCAATTGAGAAAAGCAATTTGAATGAAAAGTAGTTTTTGTTCATTAGCACACATACATCAAGAATTGGTTCAAACGAAGATCAAGAATTTGTTCAAACGAATGAGAAATTTCATCTGTAGATGAGTTAAAATTATTTTATTCAGACTTAATTTGATAAAACGTTTGATTCAACATGTGGCTCAGGCATGCCCCAGCTTAGCATCTGGTCGAGTTGGGTGGGGTGGGGGGGGGGGGGGGGGGGGGGGGGCAGGATAGGGGTGCAAATACAATGTAGAAAAGCGTGATACCATTGAATCAACCTTAACCAATACCTGTGTGAATGGGGATTACAAATTGTGATATACATTGTCCATTTCTGATGGTACATTTGGGAAAAACCTACATAAGTTGCTCAGAATGTTTTGAGCAAAAGCCAAAAATAGTCAGCAACCCCCTAAATATCAATTTATTTAGGCTCATATT
>CM065711.1:11677622-11682622 GCA_017654935.2 Phymorhynchus buccinoides
AAAAATATCTACTCTCTGTCAAAAGCGTTTAAAATATCTACTCTCTGTCAAAAGCGTTTGAAATATCTAGACTCTGTGTTGAAAGTGTTTGAAATATCTAGACTCTCTGTCAAAAGCGTTTGAAATATCTAGACTCTCTGTTGAAAGTGTTTGAAATATCTAGACTCTCTGTCAAAAGCGTTTGAAATATCTAGACTCTCAGTTGAAAGCATTTGAAATATCTAGACTCTCTGTCAAAAGCGTTTGAAATATCTAGACTCTCTGTCAAAAGTGCTTAAAATATCTACTCTCTGCCAGAAGCGTGTAAAATATCTACTCTCTGTCAAAAGCATATCTACTCCATGTCTAAAGCGTTTAAAATATCTACTCTCTGACTAAACCGTTTAGCATATGTGACCCAGCACCACGAAAGGGACATTACATCGCTGGGCTAGTCTCTCACAACAGACTTGGAAAGTCAAAAATCTCATTTTTGTCAGTTTTGAGTCATGGGTATTTTCTTGTTCTCTAGCATCTTATCTTTCATATTTCTAAAGGATAATCTTTCATATGGTCTCTAAATGGTCTTATAGGTGTTTTGAAACGAGCAGGTCAATGCATTTTCTTCAGCTAGGTTAGACTTTAGACTGTGTTTTCTCAAAATGGCCAACGCTCACCCTACTAACTTTAAGCGCTCATAACTCAAGAACAGAAACAGATACAAGAATGGTTCTTGTATCATTAGAAAGAGAATTGTCTGACGTTTTCAAAAGCATAGTTATATCAGAATGGTCTGTATAACACTTAATGTCCCATTCGAACGAATGAACGAAAGTTCAAGCTTTCATCCTCTTGACCCAAAGTGCACATAATAATAATTATGGGACATTGTTAACTATGAGTATGGGGCATAATGTCCCTTTCGTGGTGCTGGGTCACATATATACTCTCTGACAAAAGCGTTTGACATACATACTCTCTGTCAAAAGCAATTAAAATATCTGCTCTCTGTCAAAAGCGTTTTACAAATCTAGACTCTCTTTCAAAAGCGTTTAAGATATTTACTCTCTGTCAAAGGTGTTTGACAAATCTAGACTCTCTTTCAAAAGCGTTTAAGATATCTACTCTCTGTCAAAGGTGTTTGACATATCTAGACTCTGTCAAAAGCGCTTAAAATATCTACTCTCTGACAGAAGCGTTTGACATAATATATAGACTCTGTCAAAAGCGTTCAAAATATCTACTCTCTGTCAAAAGCGTTTGACATATCTAGACTCTGTCAAAAGCGCTTAAAATATCTACTCTCTGACAGAAGCGTTTGACATAATATATAGACTCTGTCAAAAGCGTTCAAAATATCTACTCTCTGTCAAAGGCGTTTGACATATCTAGACTCTGTCAAAAGCGCTTAAAATATCTACTCTCTGACAGAAGCGTTTGACATAATATATAGACTCTGTCAAAAGCGTTCAAAATATCTACTCTCTGTCAAAAGCGTTTGACATAATATTATCTAGACTCTCTGTCAAAATCGCTTGAAATATCTTCTCTCTGTCAAAAGCGTTCAAAATATCTACTCTCTGTCAAAAGCGTTTGACATAATATTATCTAGACTCTCTGTCAAAATCGCTTGAAATATCTTCTCTCTGTCAAAAGCGTTTGACATAATATTATCTAGATTCTCTGTCAAAATCGCTTGAAATATCTTCTCTCTGTCAAAAGCGTTTGACATATCTAGACTCTCCGTCAAAAGCGTTTGAAATATGTTCTCTGTCTGTTTCGATGTAGAGAGATTATTGGGAGAGCTGGACACCAATTATCACCCCTATGCCTATCTCTGTCACCACTGTGGTTAGTCTGTCAAAAGCGTTTGAAATGTCTACTATGTCTAATTCGAAATCAAGAAACTCTTGGGAGAGCTGGACACCAGTTATCACCGCAAACGCCTATCTCCGTCAACACAGTCGTTAACCTGTCTAAAGGCTTTTATGATAGCCTAATACTCAGATGGCTTGTGAAATAGAAACACCCGTAGGTGATAATGGGACCCAGAGATGCACCAGCCACGCCCGCCCCATCAACGCGAGAGCAGCACTGCTCCAGCCTTGGAAGTCCGTGTTGTGTTACTGGGGAGCATGCACACACGGGATATGTCATTAAGTATACAAGGCGCATAGCTACTCCCGGCTTGGTGACCATCGGATACGATACAAAGGAGTCCTTGCGAAATGTCCCCATGGGTGTACCAGTCCATTTTTCATGACTGCAGAGCCCACCGGCAAAAGACACCCACTCAGAAACCAGAACGCATCCAACAGCCCCCCAAAAGGACAGGCAAGACCAGTGCATCCCTGGACAAAGCCACAGGCTTCTCTCTCTCTCTCTCTCTCTCTCTCTCTCTCTCTCTCTCTCTCTCTCTCTCTTCTCTCCTCTCTCTCTCTCTCTCTCTCTCTCTCTCTCTCTCTCTCTCTCTCTCTCTCTCTCTCTCTCTCTCTCTCTCTCTCTCTCTGCCTCTCTGTCTCTCTCTATCTCCCTTCTCTCTCTCTCTCTCTCTCTCTCTCTCTCTCTCTCTCTCTCTCTCTCTCTCTCTCTCTCTCTCTCTCTCTCTCTCTCTCTCTCTCTGTGTGAGTCTCTCTCTCTCTCTCTCTCTCTCTCTCTCTCTCTCTCTCTCTCTCTCTCTCTCTCTCTCTCTCTCTCTATCTCTCTCTCTCTCTCTCTCTCTCTCTCTATGTCTCTCTCTCTCTCTCTCTCTCGGTCTATCTCTCTCTCTCTCTCTCTCTCTCTCTCTCTCTCTCTCTCTCTCTCTCTCTCTCTCTCTCTCTCTCTCTCTCTCTCTCTCTCTCTCTCTCTCTCTCTCTCCTCTCTCTCTCTCTCTCTCTCTCTCTGTATATATGTCTGTCTGTCTGTCTGAATGTATCATGTCTGTCTCTATGTCTCTATATAGGCGTGCTTAAATTATCATCCGAATGCCTTTGTTGTTTAAGGGTAACACACACATACGATTCAGAACTGAATGCGATGCGATTGTGATGACGGTGTGAGTCATGATTCACCTGAACTACTCCCGTCTAAAAAAATAATAATAATTCTGCTATTTTCGCTCACTATAATCAAGTGCGCACAATACACGAATTTCACGTGATTCATGACTCTCATCGTCAAAATCGCATCGCATTCAGATACGAATCGTATGTTTTGTTTTTGATTTTATTGTGTATTTTCTTTCCTTTTCTTCCTTTTTGTATAGTATACGTGTTTACTACTGTTGTTGCTTTTATGTTATTATTATTTGTCAAGTAATGATTAGTTTTGCGTATGCAGCCCTTACTGTGCAACTCAAGTAATCGAGTACCCTGTAGATTAAGCTCTTAGCTTGTTGTGCTCGAAGTGTATAAATGCGGTGCATCCCGTTTTGCCCAATCACCTTTCGCCCAATCACGTTTTGCCCAATCACCTTTCGCCCAATTGGAAATTATACCGGTTTACATCCATCACGTTCCGCCCAAAACTCATGCAAGGAAATCAGGGAATTGAATCAATAATTTAATGGTTGAATCAAACAGATATTTAAAAAAGAAAAGAAATAGGGTTAGGGTTAGGGTTAGGGTTTGATTACTGTTCTCACTGTTCGCGCTTAGGAAACCATTTTGGGCGAACAGTGCTAGAGCCATTTGGGCGAACCGTGGCACATTCCGTTTGCTGAGCTTCGACTCGGAGGTACTCACTGATACGCAACGAGAACGAAGACTTGGGCAAAAGGTGATTGGGCGAAAAGTGATGTATATATATAAATGTATTGCTGCTTTGATATGACCTTCTATTCGTGAATACATTCTTGTTAAAACCAAGCGTATGTTGTGCGTGTGGCTGGCCCATTAGGAATGCCCTACAGACGATTCCAGCTCCGTAAGCGCCACCATCACCAGCGCCCCAACAGACCAACCCCTAACGACCGCAGCGTCCCCTACCAACGACGACGACGACGATAACGATGCAAGTTTCTTCGACGAGAACCTCTGGTGGCTCATACTGGGATCTCTACTGTGCCTTCTACTGCTGGCTCTGCTGCTCTACCTGCTGTATAGATACTGTTGCAGGCGATGTTGGAAAGCGTGTTGTAAACCCAGGTACCCCCCCAAAAAATCATCATTATCAATCTTCAGCAAGCAAGTCTTGTGCCTTGGTCACCCTTAACCCTTTCACCGCCAAAGTCCGCCAAAGTCACATTTTAGCACCACGGCGATTTAACCCTTTCGCCGCCAGCCATTTGTCAGCCCCCCAAAAATTCCATTAAACTGAACTGGGTAGAGAAAATAAAAATATCTGCAATATTACGAATTCCTCTGTGACGTGTATAACGTTAGGCCTGTCCTTACCTCCCCCAAAATAACCATTTTATCGCCAATGTCGCATTTTTCAACCGCAATGGTTTAACACCTATGTCACTTAAAAGCATCAAATCAGGACCTGTTATCTGAAGACCCTATTTTCTTAATTTTGGGAGGTAAGGACAGGCCTAATGTTATACATGTCACAGAGAAATTCTCAATATTGCAGAGGTTTTTTTTCTCTCTACCCCGTTAAGTTTAATGGTTATTCTTAGGCTGAAAAATGGCTGGCGACGAAAGGGTTAAGAAAATAGGGTCTTTTAGTGACATGGGTGTTAAACCATTGTGGTGCTAAAATGCGACATTGGCGGTGAAAGGGTTAACACCAATGCCACTAAAAAAAAAAGGCATCAAATTGGGGTCTATTATCTAAAGACCCTATTGTCTTAGTTTGGGGAAGTAAGGGTAGACCTTATTTTATTTACTATGTCACAGGAGAATCCCCAATACTGCAGATGGTTTTTGTTCTCTGCCCAGGTAAATTTAATAACAAAAATTGTGCTGAAATATGGCTGGCGGTGAAAGGGTTAAAATAGCCTTTAATGTTTGCAAAGAGTGATAACATTCGCAGCCTGCCAACCTTGCTAAGAACGAAGCCAACTTTCTCACTTCCCACCTGCAAGGTGAAAAGGT
>CM065711.1:11687622-11690122 GCA_017654935.2 Phymorhynchus buccinoides
CCTTTTTTTCGATCAATGTTCACCTGTACTTGTAAAAGTTATGTGTAATGTAATTTCCTTTCATTCATTCCTGAAGAAAAAAAACCGTTGGGTTTTGAAAGCTTGAGCAGAAGCAAATGGTGTTAATGTGTGTAGCCTACTTTGAGAAACAATATCTAACTTTTAGTTAGGCAAACAAAATAAGTAAAAAGAAAAGCTTGGAAGAGCTATGAGAAAAAATATTGTAACAAAAAAGTAAATTTAATAAACCACGAAATAAACAAAATAAAATAAACGGAACTTTGCAACCAAACCTTTTTTTTATTTTATTCAGGGCTATTATCGGAACTCCATATCTGCACGATTTCTGGAAAGAGAGATACCCGGATGACGACTACAAAACGTTCCCTGACCAGACAGCGATACCCAGACCCGTGA
Organism: Phymorhynchus buccinoides; assembly: GCA_017654935.2. Taxonomy (NCBI): domain Eukaryota; kingdom Metazoa; phylum Mollusca; class Gastropoda; order Neogastropoda; family Raphitomidae; genus Phymorhynchus; species Phymorhynchus buccinoides. The sequence continues at coordinate 11,688,040 of CM065711.1, forward strand.
CGCCGGAAACCGGAGACGGAAGCGCCCTGAGCGACCCGGAAGCGACGTCACGTCCGGCGAAGAAAGGCAGAGGACGTTGCAACATTTTGTAAAGAAAAATGGAAAAAGAATTTGAAAGGATTTTGTCTCTGTTGTTGTTGTTGTTGTTGTTGTTGTTGTTGTGAACGCACCCTGGCTATAAAAAAAAAAGACTCCAAGGGATCGTCCCAACAACAGCCCAAGCACTTGAACACTATGGTACAAATGCATCTAGCTAAGGATGAGAACAGTACGTTTCTGATCTTCTTCTTCTTCTTCTTCGATCGCTCAGACAGTTTCCTGTCATTTATGAGCGCAGATCCGTCATGCTGCCGTTATGCGCCTAACTAAGGAAATAATTAGACCCAGCTGCAGGTCCGACTTCGGCTGGAGGAGAAGGAAATGTTGTTGAAGGTGTTTCGTGAAGAAGAAGAAAAAAGGCAGGAGAATGGACCCGGTAAAGGCAGAAAGGTAGTAGATGGCAGTAAGCAAAGGGAAAAGGCAGAGTCAAAGAGAGACAGATTAAAGGAAGTTACAAGCACAGAACTTCCAGAAGGTGGGGGAACTATTTTATTACAAGTTTCTGCCGTTGGTTTTTTGGTGTGTGTTTTTCATCTCTGCAGGGGCTAGGCGGGGTGTGCCATAGGTAGGCTTTGGGTACTTTGGGGAGTCGTGTGCCTTTCAGGAATTGTCATTTTCAGAGAATAATTCTCTGAATTCTGGGGAAAGTGAATGTTAGTGGGAAGAACAAAAGCTCAGTGGGTGTTTTAAGCTTGATGAAACGACTCTTTTCTTTGCTTTTAACAATTTTAATGTACTTATCTTTTTTCAACAGTGTAGAGTGGCGCGTTCGCCTTGCGTCAAGTAAACCCCAGTTCGAACCTGGGTACAGGGGATTTTTCCTCTCACTTTGCGCTAGGCGGTAAGGTCTGAACGAGACGATACGAGACGATAAAACCGAGGTCCCGTGTGCCCATGCACTTAGCACACGTTAAACCCAGTGGCAACGAAAATGTTGTCATTTGGGTCAAACGTTACACACACACCCGTCACACAAAAATTGCAGGTGATGGTTCTATTATCAGAGAAATAAAGCTTTTCCTCTAGTACTGTGCATGGCCTTTAAGGAGAAGTATCCACCTTTGTTTCGTTTTTTGTTATGTTCATTTTATTTTCCTGTCCAATTTTCTGGGCCGTACTGTGGCGTTGCTGCTCCCATGTAGCTCATTCCGAATCCCAACTCGCAGCCACACTCCGGTTTGCTTAGGTTGCAGGAATCCAAAATCAATAGTCCCAAGGGGAGCAATTCTATGTCAGGCCGTCAGTTTTCTTTCGTTATTCCCATTTTGCCTTGTGGTCATCACGTTGTTAAAGGGCCACCCTGACGGATGAGGGTTTTTTTAAAGAAACACGTCCAGATCACCAGGAAAACACCCTTTACAGAGATTGCAACACTCACTTTGCTCTGGTTTCCTAGAAATCAAATCGTCAAATCGGCGATTACTCCTTGGCGGAGGTGCTGGAAGTCAAATTATTTCACCCAAAGAGAAGGCGTGTGCCGTCTCTTTTCTAATGGCCGCCTGCGTTTAGATCAAATCGTTTCCACGAAATTTTAGCAATACAAGCCTTTTTTAAAATTTCTTTCTTTTAAAAAAAATTATATACAGATTATCTAAAGGAGTTTCGCTCACAACAAAGGAAACAGCTGCATTGTTCGTTTTTACTGTACTACAAAAAAAGAAAACGCTTCAACCACAATGAGTGACATTCACCCACCCCATCCAAAATGGCTACTCTCTCCGACATCTCCGCCAAGGAGGAATCGCCGTTTTTACGGTTTAATTTCTAGGAAACCAGAGCAAAGTGAGCGTTCCGATCGTTGAAAAGGCTGTCTTTCTGGTGATCTCGACGTGTTTCTTGCAAAAACGCATCCGTCAGGGTCCACCTTTAATGCTTTTACTTTATAATTTCAGTGTGCTTATCATATCTGTTGCAGCCAATACTACGTAATTTTGACGTTTTGATGACTTAACATAAGCTATTAAAGATCCACCAGATCACGTGT
>CM065711.1:11697622-11700122 GCA_017654935.2 Phymorhynchus buccinoides
TGATCTTGATCAATATTCATGATCTTGATGAATATTCATGATCTTGATGAATATTCATGATCTTGATGAATATTCACGATCTTGATCAATATTCACGATCTTGATCAATACTCACGATCTTGATCAATATTCATGATCTTGATCCATATTCATGATCTTGATAAAATGAAACAAGATGAAAAACTTAAAGAAATGAAATTATAACAACAACAGAATCTGACTTCCAAGTGATAAATTTGACCCAATTCAAAATTGTTAGTAGAATACTTTTTACTCGTTTTAGCGACACTGCTACTTCAGTACATAGGAGAGAAAAACCCATCATTGAAATATGGGTTATTGCCTTTCCCGCAAACAAATGACAAAAAAAGTTAGATAAAATATAAAGCAACAATATAAAGCAACAATATAAAACAACAGCAGCAACAACAACAAAACTGCTGTGTCTCACTCTGAGAGATCGATCAAGTTAAGGTCAAAATACGAATATTTGACGCAGCACCGCGAAAGGGACATTAAGTATCAAACTGACCATTCTGGGAATATTAGGCATTTGAAAAACTTCAGACAATTATCTTTCTCATAATAGAAGAACCATTCTTGTATCTTTTTCCGTTCCAGAGTTATGAGCATTTTAAATTAGTAGGGTGAGTGTCGGCCATTTTGAAAAAACGCTGTCAAACGATCTAGACGAGCTGAAGACAAATGCATTAAGCTACTCGTTTTAAAACACGTATAAGACCTTTTAGAGACCATATTAAAGATTAACCTTTATAATATATGACAGATTAGACGTTCGAGAACACAGAAATACCCATAACTCAAAATTGACCCAAAAATTCGATTTTTGACTTTCCAAGCCTCTTCTGAGAAACTAACCCAGCGACTTGATGTCCCTTTCGTGATGCTGGGTCACATATTATGTTTTTTAACCCTTTCATCGCCAGCCATTTGTCAGCAAAGCAATAGGGCATTTGCCGCGTGCCGGCGACCTTGAATTTCACTGAGTTGAATTTAGAGAGTTGAATTAAAAAGGTCAGCGTAACTCGGGCAGAACGAGCACGGGCAAATTAGTAGTCTGGTATAGAGAACGAACACTCGTGGCAAATGCCATATTCAATAAAACTTACCTGGGTAGAGAGAACAAATCTGTCTGCAATACTGGGGATTCCTGTGTGACATATTTTAACCCTTTCACCGCCAAAGTCGCATTTTAGCACCACAGTGATTTAACACCTATGTCACTAAAAGGAATCAAATTGGGGTCTGTTATCCAAAGACCCCTTTGTCTTAGTTTTGGGAAGTAAGGATTGACCTTATTTTATATCTGTCACAGAAGAATCCCCAATACTGCAGATGGATTTTATTCTCTACCCAGGTAAACTTAATGGAAATATTTGGCTGAAATATGGCTGGCGGTGAAAGGGTTAAAGTAAGACCTATCCTTAACTCCCAAAATGAAGAGGACAGGGTCTTTGGATAACAACAGACCTTGATTTGATGCCTTTTAGTGACATGGGTGTTCAATCATTGTGGTGCAAAAATGCGACGTTGGCGGCGAAAGAGTTAAAGTGATATCCCTCAACTCTACCCGAGTTCATACATGTAGGCCTACGTTCGTACCTTTTCGAGGTGCAGAGTGGCACAGAGGTAACGCGTTCGCCTCGTGCACAGTAAACCCGAGTTCGAACCTGGGTACAGGGGATTTTTTCATCTCACTTTGCACTAGGCCTTCTTAGGGTCTGAACGTGGAGTCTTTCGGATGAGACTAAAAACAGAGGTCCCGTGCGCCCATGCACTTAGCACACGTTAAACCCAGTGGCAACGAAAAAGTGGTCATTTGGTCAACATTTACCCCCCCCCCCCCCCCCCTCTCCCTTTCCTTCTTCATCAGTCACACAAAAATCGCATGCAAATAAAAAATAAATGGGTGGCGCACCTCTGGCTGTGATCGACGCGCTCTCCAGGTGGGAGCAACCCGAATTTCACAGAGACGCTTCAGTGACTATAAAGTGCCAAATACCAAAAAAAGTAAACAAATACAAATTTGTTTTGACAGACAGACCTGAAAGAAAAAGCAAACAAAATCAAATCTGTAACTTCCTAAATGAAGGCCCCAGTACAATGCGTTAATGTTTTGATTAAACGGTTTGTTTCAGAATTGCCTTGAGGAAAAGATCACACCGAAAGAAGCCCAAGGTAAGTATTGTATTTCCTCCGAAGTCGGAGTGTGGCTGCCCACGTGGCGGGGTAATAAAGAACGGTCACACACGTAATGTTCTCATCCCTAGCTGGTGCATTTGTGCCATAGTGTTCAAGTGCTTCCGCGCTGTTGGGATGATCCCTGGAATCTTTAAGCCAGGGTAAGACAACCAACCAACCAACCAAGTATTGTATTGATGATACGTTATTTGGCCTACACATTCGTGTGTGTGAATAATCATGTAATCACGTGCACGCGCGTACGCACGCACACACGCACGCACGTACGTATGCACAC
>CM065711.1:11710122-11720122 GCA_017654935.2 Phymorhynchus buccinoides
ACACACACACACACACACACACGGACGCGCGCGCGCGTTCTTTTAACTTAGAACCGTTTTCATTCGCGAGTAAACAAGGGAAGCGACTCGGAAAATCCCGTCTCATTCGTGTTCATTGTCAGAGTTCCTTCCCTTTAACTCACTCCCTCTCTCTCTCTCTCTCTCTCTCTCTCTCTCTCTCTCTCTCTCTCTCTCTCTCTCTCTCTCTCTTCTCTCTCTCTCTCTCTCTCTCTGTTTGTAGCCAACCCAGTGAACATGGCCAACGGCCTATTCATCAAAAGTGTTCAGTGTTCTCTCTCTGTAGCCTCTCTCTCTCTATCTCTCTCTCTCTCTCTTCTATCTGTAAAGGTTTTATGCTTGTATTATTATTGTTATGGGCCAGGGGCCTAACAATTAAACCATCTCTGACTTTGACTTTCTCTCTCTCTCTCTCTCTCTCTCTCTCTCTCTCTCTCTCTCTCTCTCTCTCTCCCCCCCTCTCTCTCTTTCTCTCTCTCTCTGTGCTGTTCTGTTTAGTGTTACATCATGGAATGCATTCTATGCTTTCCATTTCTTGTGTATTGCTTTTTTGCTTTGATTTTGATGGTTGTTGTGTAGCCTACATTTCTGTGAACTTCATCAGTATGAAGGCCTTGGCCTAGCCTGACATGATTAATTAATATTCATATATATATTTATGATTAGTGCAGCAATAGATTAATGAATAAACGACAATAACATGAGTTGGAAAAGGTGTGTGCTTATTATTACGTGTGTTTGTGTTCTCTGTCTCTGTCTCTGTCTCTGTCTCTCTCTCTCTCTCTCTCTCTCTCTCTCTCTCTCTCTCTCTCTCTCTCTCTCTCTCTCTCTCTCTCTCTCTCTCTCTCTCTCTCAGTCTCTCTCTCTCTCTCTCTCTCTCTCTCTCTCTCTCTCTCTCTCTCTCTCTCTCTCTCTCTGTCACTGTGTGTGTGTTGTGTGTGTGTGTGCGCGCTGTGCTGTGCGCGCGCGCTGTCACGTGTGTGTGTGTGTGTGTGTGTGATTGCGGGCGCGCCGGGCGGGCGGGCGCGCATACAGAGAAATATGTAAGATAAATATGTAAGAGAGAGAGAGAGAGAGACGGAGAGAGACACGGAGAGAGACACGGAGAGAGAGAGAGCGACAACAATAGCAACTACTACTAGTAGTAGTGCTCCTTTGGGGTTCTGTGGGGTCCTTTTGGGTTCTTTGGGGTCCTTTGGGGTAAATCGACGTTAACCATTTGAGGATGTAGCATTTTGGGGGGCGATTGACATTGTTCAAGATCTTTGATGACATCCGGTCCCGTAGCATGTGTTGCTTGAGCAGGATTAAATGTTTATTACATCAATCGGGATGAACACACTCCACCTGACAAAGTGACCAGTAATTGAATCATTGGACTTCAGACGCCTGAAACTGAGAGAAGACCCAGTCCATCGCCTGGAAGTTGAAGTGGAAATAGAACTAGAAAGTAGGTACGAACAGAAAAGAAAAAAACTTACGTAATTCTCAGAGTTGTAGTTGTACTAATAAAATGAAAGAAAAGTACCTAAATTGGTGTAAACATGCGGTTTTTGTCAATAGTTTTTAAAAATAGGTACGATTTTGTTAAAACATTGGCCTATTTTTTAATCATGACTCAAATAATGAAACGTGTGACATATTATTGTGATTTCTACCCCCTACTAACCCACCCCAAAACCCGCTACTTAACTACTACATCCTAATCGATCATAGTTACCTTCTATCTCGTCTCCTGGCCCCTCTCGTGTGCACCGATCGTCCCATCTCTCCAGCGGACCGTTAGATCTTCCTTCGTGCTCTCATTATGCTAATTACCCCCCCCCCCCTTTTTGACCTAAGCTAATTAACATATGCCCTACCCTCTGGATAATCTCCCTTATTTTTACCACACTCTTCCCCCTCAACTTTTAGGAACCCCCCTCCTATCCCTTAATTTCATAAATTTTCACACCTCTAAGATATTCCCTTCTTCCCCCTCCCTTATAAACAATTTTTCACTATCCTTTCTTACTCTTAGTCCTAACCCTTAGTTAATGCCCGATTTAAATAACCAATAACTCTTTTTTAACACCAAATAACATAACAATTATAACTTCCCAACTTGAAACACTAAATATATTTTAATCCTGACATATTAATTCTCAATATGAGAATTATTCCACCCTCCATTTCTCCCCCTCAAGTTTTTAAGCCTCCTTCCTGTCCCATTTTTCATTTAAATTTTAAGTATGTTAGACCCCTTTATTATAATCAAACTCCCATTCTCTCTAACAGTAACAACTCTTAACATCAACTCAACTTGTACTAGCAACACCAGAACAGGTTCAATTATACAATGAGAACTCCAAATCCAAATAAAAATTCAAAAAGGAACAACTGTTTTCTTCAAACATTCTCTCAGTCACCAGTTCCAAACCAAAAAAATCATGCAACTCTATCCAAACACCAGCTCTCTTCCCTTCTCATTCTTTGGCTCCACTCCTCTTCTAGCTCCAGTCTTACTCTCTCACTCAGTCTTTTCCACTTTCCCCAACCTCCTTCTACAACTCCCTTCCATCCGCTTCTCTCTTCCTTTCTCTCCTCATCTTCTCTTCCTGACTCTCTTTCTCCTCTTCTCCACACTCACTCCAAACACTTTTCTTTGGGACCAGTTTACACTCAAAACACTCACATACATCATTATAACGTCAAAAAACTTCAAACATCAGTAACCAACATCAACTTTAGAACATGTACATAAAACAAAGACTTCACATTCCCTATAACACCCTGCATCACTCCCCTATATAACACCATTATGCCCCTTCTAACCACTAGTATCAACATTAAAACTACCCCGAGGAAACCCTCTACAAAGGATTCCCTCAATCCCCATCTACATGTTGTGAACCCCTCTACAAAGGAATCCACACTACACTAATGAAACCCCCCTTATCCCTTTATAGAATCCACTATCAACATTACAAGTTACAGTACAAAAGCAAATCTATGAACAATCATTTTGAACATTTTTTCTTTAACAGGAACATCAACAATCAAATTTAACAATAATGAACATCAACTTTTAAAAATTTCCCTCCTTCCACCATTCCAATTCCCCTTTTCCACCCTTGCCCTCAACTTGTTTTTCACCACCCCATCCCTTCTTTCCCATAACTTCCTTCCATATACTTCCATCAACCTAGACAATCCCCCCATCCTCCCTCACTCCATCTGAACCTCCACAACCTCCCCCTTCCTTATGACCAAAATCCCCCTCCACCCATCCTTTCCTCCCCTCACTCCATCTGAACCTCCACAATCCCCCCTCCCTATCCTGTCCAATATTTTCTTGATCCCAATCAATATTTTGTCCCCAGCCCTTTTCCTCTAAGATGGGCTTATGATCTTCCTTATGACCAAAAGTCCTTCTTCCCCCATCCTACATCTCCTCTTTCCCAATCTAAACCCTCCCTGTCCCCTTTCTTTCCTTCTTTCTTAGTTCTCATCCCCAACATTCCACCCCTACCCTTCCCTTCCTACCCTTTGTTCACACTTCATCCCATCCCTACCCTTCACCCATTTGTCCCTTGTTCCCATCACCCCATTTGTCCCTTGTCCATCCCTACCCTTCCCTCCTTACCCTTTGACTTTGTTCATTACCAGAGAAGAGTTGCACAAGTCTTCTAGCCACTGCTCTTCTAGCATATATTCATGCCAGCTTCACCGCTAGTGACCTTCCAACTTATGTCACTGTTCCTCTGGCATCTGATCATGCCAGATTCACTGTGACAAGGACTTTCAGTCATAGCTCCTCTAGCATATATATTCATGCCAGTATCATTGCTAGTGACTTTGTCCTTCAGTCATAGCTCCTCTAGCATATATTCATGCTAGATTCATTGCTAGTGACTTTCTAGCAACTCTCTTCCCTCCCCATGATATACTTTTGAGGAAGGAGAGTCAACCCCCTTCAGTACTGCCTCTTTGCTGCACTTTCATACATGTTGCACAGGGATTATTCTTAGCACCGGTCATCAGTAATAGACAGAGAAAATGTTGAAATGACCTATTGTTGGTGTGCGTTTTTGTTGTTGCTTTTTTTTTCTTTTTTTTTTATAAGGCAAGAGGTCATATCATTATGACTTATTATGTTTACTTTGTATCTGTTAGCAGCTTTATGGATTTTGATGTGCACTGCAACTGATTCCATGGTGATCAGATTGACTTTGGTGGAACAAGTAGACTAAAAATTCTTGCCCTATTATTACTTTACATGGCATAGTGTTGTACTAACTTTTCGCATGTCTTTGAACATGCAGTCTGTGAAATCATGTAATGAATTGCAACAGAATGTCATAGAAAACCGTTTTCGATGCGGGCAAGTTGTATTTCCCTTTTTAGATTTAATTATGACATTGTTTTCTTCGAACTGGTCAAATGACCTATGATGATTGATCCCTGGCTGCACATTGAGGCTGACATATATGTCAAATATATGTGCACTCAGCACTGCTGAGGTTAAACAAATCTTTTGGTCACCCCTCTTCTAACAGCTCTATCATGCCAGAAGAGATCCACTCGAGGTGACCTTCCACCTAAGTCACCGCTCCTCTGGCATCTCTATCATGCCAGATTCACCGCTGATGACTTTCCAACTCAAGTCACCGCTCCTTTGGCATCTCTATTATGCCAGATTCACGGCTGGTGACTTTCCAACTCGAGTCCACGCTCCTCTGGCATCTTAATCATGCCAGATTCACTGCGTTTGACATTTAGGCCTATACACCATGGTCCACTTGGCTCATCAACCTCTTCCACAAATTCTTTCTGTTTCTCTCTTCTTTTTTATTATTATTATATTTTTAAACCCCTTCTCAGTCCTCTACTTCATGAAGCTAACAAACCATCCTTTCTCACTCTTCTCTTAATCTTATCCACTACACTCCCTCAAATTCATTCAATGCCTCTACCCCACCTTTCCTCTTCCACCTCGACTTTTACCTTACAACTCACTATCTCCTCAGTTCCTCTGACTCGCTTTCCTTCATACTCTCCTACAACCCTTTCACCAAATCAAACCATGATCCCTTCTCTCTTGGGTCACCTGAGGCTGCCCATCTTCTCCGCACCTTTCTCCATTCCTCCCACTCTCCTCTAAAACTACCCTTCTTCCACATAAACACATTCCTTCTCCCTCTGACTCCTCTCTCAATCTCCGCCTACTTTTTCTTTACTTTTAAATACCCCTCGCCATATTTATTTTTTTCTTCTCATCCCACTTCCAGTGAATTCTCAGTACCCAATTCCATTTCCTCTCCACTTCCGACTTTCCCCCTCTCCAAGATTGTATGTCCAACCTTCCCCACTATGAGCCAAGACCAGGTTTATTGCAGGCCTTTCAATCATATTTACGATGCTCAAAGCCTCTCCTGAATTCTTCCCACTGTTGGCCCCTGTCAACACAAGCTTTGCAAAGGACCTCATCAGACACATCTTTTTAACTTCTTCTCTTGGGCTTCTCTCATTTTCCTTCCGGCCCAACATCCTCAATCTCTTTCGTTCCCTCCTCCAATATCCTTCTCCCCCTCATTCCACTTGTCTTGCATCTTTCTTCTTCACACTCAATTCTTGCCACTCCTCTCCAAGTCTTCATACCTCTCTCTCTCTCTCTCTCTCTCTCTCTCTCTCTCTCTTCCTTTTCTCTCTCTGTCTCCTTCCTTCTCTTTCGCTCTGTCTCTCTCTCTCTTCTTCCAGTTCCATGGTCCTCACCAAAACGTTTGACAGCAGGCCAGAATATGTGGGTCCAGGATGGGGTTTATGCCCCCATCCCTGATCTGCTGTCCCAACCTCCTTTAGTTTGGGTTGGGACAAATGCCCAGTAATGTTCAGTATTTCCTAATCAGACATGAATACTGGTAGCCTCTCCAGGACTAAGCATTACTTCTTAGGGCTTATTAACAACAGAAAACTCAACAACAACAAAAAATTAACTCATTTAAATTAGAAGTTAAAATTAACCAATGGAAATGAAAAACTATGTAAAAAAACCAAGGGCAATTTCAAAAATAAAATAAGTAATCCCATGGCATGCATTGGATAAAAAGGAACTCATGCTTTAAATAAAGCCAAAATCAAGCCTTTTAATCAATCTTTATAACGTAAGAAAAATCACAGACTAAAGACAGAGCTTCCACAATAAAAAATCTTTCTGAAATTCTACTGAATCAGTTTGCACAGTTTTTATTAAGTATTTATGCAATTAAGTTGGCATCATTACTGTATTTTACGTGTGCAATATGTCAAAATGTGAATTATAACAAAGCATGCTCTTTCAAGTTCAGACAGAAGCATTGCATTTTAAATGTAAAGTTTTGAATTAAAAAGCATGTATAACTTCCAGTCAAAGTATTATGAATTTACCTTAATCACTTAATATCAGAAAATAGAAATGTTCTAAATAAAATTATGAACATGGGAAACCCCCTCTGTATGCATAATTCTTGAATTAAACACAAACCAAAATTATGACAATAACATAACAGTGTTACAAAATTTTCCTATCTTGTTTCAAATTTCTTTAGTATACACTGACTGAACAGTGAACAGGTAGTCTTAGTCAGGATTATTCCCACATGTTCTCCTCCCGGTGGAAAAAACATCTAAGAACCCCCCCGACCAAAACCCTTCTGTTTCTTTGTTACTAAAATTTTGAATGACATTGAAGTACATAGTAGTGTTCTCATATAAGAAAAATACCCACAGTCACAGATAACTACCCCGTTCAGATCTCGCCCTAGTTGTCAACGAAAAAAGTACCTACCCCTCGTCCTAACACACGTCTTTTCCCCTACCTACTAAACATCTGAATTACGCACATTTTGGGTTGCACCGGATCAGAGAGCCAAAAAGTGCCTAATCCTTGTTATATAAACCGCGCTGCGTATGTTAGAACCATATTTCCCCTCCCCTAGTCCCCCCATTTTCTCCCTCAGCTCCTCCTGTCACACCCCAAAGCGACAAGCTGTCACATGACAGTCCCACCCAACCCCCTCTCTCATCCTCACTCTCTCCACTCAAACCTCGCCCTCTATCTTTCCCTTCCTTCCCCCATCCTCCCCTTCCTCCCTTGCTCTAATCGCAGCAACTAGCCCCCGCAAGATCCCGATTTTGCTACCCCTCTCCCCAGCCTTACTTCTCTGCCTCATTCCATGAGTAATTCCTTAAACTTTAATTCTGGTAATAATCTTCATACTTAACAAAACTAGCCCCAAACTCCCCAATTCCCAATTGAATCGAGCCCGAAAGCCGGCACTAGTTAAGTTCCATGAAGATTGAGCTAACCCTCAAACCATCCTCATAAGTCCTCTCTTTAATAGCCGGCAAGTAGCCTTCCGACCACACAGCCCATTTTTACAATTCCAAAATATAGAAAATAGGACTTAAAACATTTCCTACTCTTAAATTGTATCCTTTACCCTGTTGCTAATCAGGACTCATTACAAAGCATGAGATGTATCTCAAATAAAATCTAGAGATACCAGCCCAAGGTAATAGATATTTAAAAAGTAGTTTTAAATTGCATAAAATTAAGGAGACCCCATCCCCAATTCTTGCCAAAACACAGTGGACTTTACTGTCAAAGCAACTCTAAGTAATATTGTTATATAGTAGGATCATAATGAGTGGTGACATCTTGTCTTTATTTTAATATCAAGATTTACATTTTTTGAGACAACTAACATACATAGTTATTTTCAGATTAAATATGGAGTTGGATAAAATTATTTCATTTTATATCAGACGCGCGCATCCTGACATAATATTGTGACTTACATGAATAAAAACTCGAGTGATCAGTTCTAACTTTTACCCTGCTTAATAAAAGCTTACAAGTTACAGATTAAAACAAAATATATGAAGGTCAAATGTAAAGGGTCTAACCAGGAATATTGTTAGAAAACCTTTTAAATAAAAAGCTGAGGCAAAACCACCCCCTCCCTGTACCCTCAAAATCCTCTAACACCAACAATTTATTATGCTGAAATAGGCTTAAAGCTGCAATCTTCCACTCATAATAAGTGGAAACATACTGATACTCCATGCTTAACCCTAGTCATGACTAATGTACTGTTTATCTTTCCCATAAATCAAAACCAGACAACCAGATTGTGTAATCATAATAAATATTAAATATGATATTTATCTTCATTCAAAATACAGATGGCCAGGTGTACTAGACCTTGATCATATCTCGTCCACCTTTTCATATTTTGTTAAATAAAACATTCTTGACTCTCATAATGATCCTACATTTATAGTTAAACAAACGCCTTATATTCCCTACAGTCCACTGTGAACAAACATGTCTAAGTGTAACAAATTTAACTCACATCACCAAAACCCCAAAATAATACTAATACACAAAAAGTAAACAAAAGAAACAAACAAACATCCAACACATGCGTCGCTGATATTTGCTGTGCCAGCCGTGGTCGGTCCGCCGACACCTAGATCTACCTTTACTTTCGTTCCCTTCTGTCTGCACTCACTGCTTCCTGCTTCACTTCTTGTTATAATTACTATATGCCTTGTAAAATCGTTCATCAGAACGTAAAACTATTTTTTCCGAACATTAAAATGTGTGTTTTATCACTTCTCTCCCCCCTATCAAATTTAGAAATGGTCGCCGCCATCGAACTAAAACTAACAGCCGTTGAGTTGTTATGCTTCAAAACGAGGCGCTCAAGACCGCGACATCTAAAAAAGATAGGCTGACGTGGCTTTTACTAGCCTAACGATCCTGCTTTCAGAAACTTTTGATTAAATTTACTGAAGTCCCGAATATAATCAATGACGATCGTATATTATATATAACATATTATTGTAAATATTTCCAAAGTTTTTACAACCCTTTTCCCCAAAAAAATCAACTTTAAAAACAAATTCTCAATCTCAGTTGACTAGACTTAGGCCTACAATCAATGTCGACTGCTTGATGAAGGCAAGCCGCCAACCGTCGTCGTGTCAATTTTATTTTTCCCTTACTCGTACTTTGTCGGCAACGCCATTATTGTGATTTCTACCCCCTACTAACCCACCCCAAAACCCGCTACTTAACTACTACATCCTAATCGATCATAGTTACCTTCTATCTCGTCTCCTGGCCCCTCTCGTGTGCACCGATCGTCCCATCTCTCCAGCGGACCGTTAGATCTTCCTTCGTGCTCTCATTATGCTAATTATCCCCCCCTCCTTTTGACCTAAGCTAATTAACATATGCCCTACCCTCTGGATAATCTCCCTTATTTTTACCACAATATTTCTTCCAACAATCAAGATGATTGAAAGCTGGACAAAATCCACTAATTTTGTTAGAAAAACAGTACTCACAGTCACAGATAGTGTATTGTCTGTAGAAACTATAATGTAGCTTTTTTGAGAAAAGCTCTTCAATATTTGTTATTGCATAAAAAAAATAATAACACCCTTCGATCTGCAGGGGTGTAGTTTGGGCCAGAACGTAGGACATAGACCTATGGCTATAGACAGATCTGCCTAAATAAATGACCTATTGATTTGACAAAGAAGCGGTCAAATATCCGATTGGTTTCAACCATAGGCTGACTCAATATCCTAGCAAATTTCGCTCACATTCATTCAAGTCAAGTTTGAGATTGATGTCCTTTGTAATGTAACTTTGTAAGTGTGTAATATTTGTATACAGTGGAACCTCCCTTATAAGACCTACCATTATAAGACTCCCTCCCACATAAGACCTACTTCTCTGAGACATTGCCCTTCTTTGTAAGTATTAAAATTATCTCCCTTATAAGACCTCATTTTGGATGATTTTTGAAGGTCTTATAAAGGGAGGCTCCACTGTATGTATATTCATCACAGTGTTTTGTATATTCTGTTGTCCACAGCCTAACTGACCCCACCATGGCCCTTCTCCCTGGCCAGGTGAAGATGGAGGTACTGGACGTGGTCGATGAAG